>CAKNXH010001847.1:217608-291579 GCA_932178445.1 Andricus quercusramuli | reverse complement strand
TTGAAAAATCTCAACAATTTTCTTAACAAATTTTTTAAAAATAATTCAACTTTCGGATTGAAAATGCAGCTTTTGGTCGAAGACATTTTTTATGTGTTAAAACTTAATCTTTTATGGTTGAACGTTAATTCTTTTTATCGAAAAGTCTACTATTATATTTTTGGTCAACAGTTCATATCTTTTGGTTAAAAATTCTACTTTTTGGTCGAAAATTTAATTATTTTGCTGATAATTTGACCATTTTCTTAAAAAGTAATCTTTTTTGGTTGAAAATTTATTTTTGATGGTTGAAAATTCATCTTTTATGGTTAAATATTATTCTTTCATGGTTGAAAGTTAATAATTTTTATTGAAAAGTCTATTATATTTTTGGTTATCAGTTCCTATGCTTTTGTTAAAAATTCTACAATTGAATTAAAAGTTCAATTTTTTTGTTGATAACACAACTATGTTCTTAAATATTCATCTCTTCTGGTCGAAAATTTAACGGTTTTTTTTTTAATTCATCTTGATGTATAGAAAATTTATCGTTTTATATTGAAAATTACTCCTTTGGTAGGAAACTCATATTTTTTGTTTGAAAAGTCGCTCATTTAGTTGAAAATTTATTTTCGTAAGTTTAAAATTCAATTATTTGGTTAAAAATTTATTTTCGTAAGTTTAAAATTCAATTATTTGGTTAAAAATTCAACCTGTTTGTTGAAAATTCATTTTTTTGTTGTTGAAAATTCCACTATTTTGTTGAAAATGCAATATATTTCGACGTAAAATTTGAGGAATATGGTGCCTACATTAATCTCATGCAAAAGAATTTATTCTCCTATTATTCCTATATTTTCTTAAATAATCACTCTATTTCCCCTGTTTTTAGAGAGTTTTGGGCTGTGAAGTCTAAAATCACTTTGACAATAATTTACATTATATATTTTTCCCTGGAGTGCTAAAATTTTTTATTCTTTTCAAATTTTGTATAATAAAGCAATTAGTATTGAATAAATATTATTTCAAACGCTTAAAAGCCAACGGGAAAATGTAATTTTTTACAGGGAAAAACGCGAAATAGCCTGGCATGTTTTTAAAGGCTTGAGTGTCCTGTTTCGAAATAATCTTCTACAATTTAAAACATTTTAAATAATAGTTTATCAAAATTGATAATTAATCTAACTACGAAATTCTTGGAAATTAAAAAAAAAAAACAAGAATCTAACGATAGAATTTGAACAACGCGCTCTTAAATGTCTGAATTCAAATTTTAAAAAAATTAATAAAAAGATAACAGAAAAAGAAGGCAACTTCTAAATCCCCTTCCTTTCTTTTTCTCATATTTTTTTTATTTTATCTTTTTAAATCGCAATCAAAAAACATTTTTAAAAAATCTAACTGAATTGTTGGTATAATTATTGTAAATATTTGTTTAATCGTGATTTAAAAAACATAAAAAAGACGAGAGGAAAAAGAAGGAAGTGGGTATGAAAATTGTCTACGTTTTCTTTAATTTTATTCATTTATTTTTTCATTTGAATAGAGAAATTTAATAACTTTTAAGAGAGGGTTGTCCAAATTTGGTCTTTAAATTCTGGTTTTTTCTTTTTAATTTCCAAGAATTTCGTGGTTAAATATTTGAATGTAGGACATTAAAGATAAATGTAAATATTAATTTATTTTGAATTTAATTTCTTAAATTGATAATAATTAATCGCCAATAATTTATTTGAAAGGATATTATCGACTTGTGTCCTTTGACTATGAAGCAGACGCTGTGTCAAAAATGGTGGATTTGATCACTTATAATTCGTGGGAAATTGATGAAGTTGATAGGGAAGAATCGCTTGAAGCTCTACACGAATTAATTCCTGAACCTGTGTTTAACGCCCTTTTCGACAAATATGCAGAGATTTCAAAGCAAAGAGAAGAGCCGACTGGGAATCTAAGTGAAAGTGAAAAATCGAAAACTCCACTCTATAGGTATAATAAATAATAAATATAAATGTTAATTACATATAAACTAGTAAAAATGGCTTCAAATTTAAATTACTATCAAATATAATTATTAATCATAAATTAAAATAAATATTAAAATAGTTACATTGGCTCTCATAAAATTTTAATTTTAACCGGCTTTCAGTAATCTATTATTTTTAATCTATTTATTTAAATAAGAAGCAAGGAAAAAATTAACAAGTAAATGTAGAATTTTATATCGTATGTTCTTGAAATATATTCTAAAATTCTGAGTCTTACTGATGTCTTCCATTTGAAGATGTTTAAATTTGAAATTTGTCAACTTGTTTAGTTTTGAATGTTTATTGTTTGAAATCATAAAATTTTGAATTGATCCTCCATTGTTGATCCTTCAATTATTAATATGTATAATTTCAAATGATTTAATTTTTCATTTTCTTAGATAGTTCAACTTTGAATATTTACAATTGAAAACGTTTCATTAAAAAAAATATATCAATACGAATTCCTAAATTTTGATGATTTTCAAGATCAAAAGACAAGTTTTCAATGATAAATATTTCATATTGAAGCAACTTCTAATTAAGTCATTGAAATTACAGAATTTTTAATTTTAAAACTGAAATCTCGCATAATTTTTAATTATAAATTTTCAAAATAAATACTTTTCAGTTTTAAGTATTTAATATTTAAATTCAAATTTCTACTATTTTAAAGAGTTACATTTGAAAACTCTTCAATTTTAAATATGTAATAATAATTAAGTTTTGATGATTGTGAAGATAAAAAGTCAAGTTTTCAATTCTAAATCTTCCAAATTGAAGAGATTTATAATGAAATCAATCAAATTAAAGCATTTTTCATTTCAAAACTTAAAACTTGCATAATTTTTAATTGTAAATGGTCCAAATTAAAACCCGTATAATTTTAAAGAATCGCAATTGAAAGTTCTACAATTTTGAAGATTTGCAATTAAAAACTCTTCAAGTTTAAAGATATAAAAATACTTAAATTTTTCTTATTCTGGAGATCAAAAGACAAGTTTTCAATTATAAATTACCCAAATTGAAGATAACTAACTAAATCATCAAAATTACAGAATTTTAAATTATAGAACTTAAAACTTAAATAATTTTTCGTTCTAAATCTTCAAAATTATAAACTCTTTAATTTTAAGGATTTAGAATTCAAAGTTCGACCATTTTGAATAGTTACAAGTACAAATATTCAAATTTTAAAAATATAGAACTTCAAATGATTTAATTGTAACGATTTTCAATTTAAAATTGGTCCATTTTTAATATTTTCAATTGAAAAATCTTCAGTATTGAACGCTTATAATACAAAATGATGCAATTTGTGATGCTTTTTTTTGTTGGAATAGTTAAATTTGGAAGGTTTATAAATAAGAACTCTTGAATTTTAAAGAAATAAAAATACTTAAATTTTGATTATTTTTTAGATTAGAAGTGTTTTTGGTCAATTCTAAATCATCCAAATTGAATAAATTTTTAATTAAATCATCAAAATTGGAGAATTTTTTATTGTAAAACTTACAACTTGCATAATTTTTTATTGTATATTTCAAAAACTCTTCAAGTTGAACCATTACAAAGTTCTACAGTATGGAAGAGTTACAATTGAAAACTCTTTAATTTTAAAGATATAAAAAAAATTAAATTCTGACGATTTTGAAGATCAAAAGTTTAGAGCTTTCAATTGTATGTCTTCCAAATTGAAGAAATTTATAATTACATCATTTTTTATTATAAGGCTTAAACTTGCATAATTTTTAATTGCAAATTGTCAAAATAAAAACTTTATAATTTTAAATATTGAAAATTGAAAGTTTTACCATTTTGAAGATTTAGAATTGAAAACTTTTAAGCTTTTAGGATGGATAAATCTGCTACGAATAAAAATTCAGAAGTATGGATGATTTCGAGGATCAAAAATCAAGTTTTCAATTCTAAATCTTCTGTATTGAAGCCATTTCGAATATAAATCATCCAAATTACAGAATTATTAATTTGAAAAAAGGATTTAAAATTTAATACTCTACATTTTAGAACATTTTCAATTGGAAATTCTTGAATTCTAATGATTTGCCGTTTAAAATTCTGCAATTTTAAACATGTATAAATAAAAATTCTTAAATTGTGATGAATTTGTATGATTTTGAAGATCAAAAGTTAAGAATTTTCAATTCTAAATCTTCCAAATTAATTAAATTTCAAGTTTAAATCATAAAAATTACAGAATTTTTAGTTGTAACACTTAAAACTCGCATTATTTTTAATAGTAAATTTAACAAAATTTAAATTTTAAGGTTTTCCAATTTAATGTTCTACATTTCTACAATTTAGAAGATTTACAATTGGAAATTCTTCAATCTTAACGATTTGTAATTAAAAATTATGCAATTTTAAATATTTAAAAATAAAAATGCCTAATTTGTAATGAATTGGTATGGTTTTAAAGATCAAATGTCAAGAGTTTTCAATTTTAAATCTTTTAAAAATTAAAAACTGTTTAATATTAAGGATTTACAATTTAGAAGTTTTTCATGTGAAAATTATTGAATTTTAAGGATTTGCAATATAAAAATTATGCAATTTTAAAGATGCATGAATAAAAATTCTTAATTTGTGATGAATTTGTATGATTTTAAAGATCCAAAGTGAAGAATTTTCAATTCTAAATCTTCCAAATTGATGAAATTTCAAATGTAAATCATAAAAACTAGAGAATTTTTAATTGTAAAACTTAAAACTTGCATAATTTCTAATTGTAGATTTAAAATTTTAATGCAATTAAAAATTCCTGGATTTTTAAAATATAGAATTCCAAATTATTAAATTTTTAAGATTTATATTTGAAAGGTTGGTATGTATTTTTAAACTTTTTTTGAATAGTTCCATTTTTAAGATTTAAAGTGGAAAATTTTTCAATTTTAATGATTTGCAAGTACATATTTTTCAGTTTTGAATGTTTACAGTTGAACACTTTTCAATACTTAATGTGTATGATAGAAAAGAATGCAATTTTGTATGCTTTTTTGAAATAGTTCAATTTCTAATATTTAAAATTGAAATGTACTCAATCTTATAGATTTTCGATTAAAAAATCTTTAATTATAAACATTAATGATGACAGCGTTGATTTATTTTTTGGAAATTCTTATAATTTTTTACATATGTAACATATATTTCCGTATACAAAAAAGGAACTTTGCATGAACCTAAGTTACTTGTATCAGTGTCTGGAAATGTATCAAGATACAATTTTCACGAATTAATTATAGCTATAAAATTAGTTCCTTTTTTTCCGGAACTTCCACAACACTACATCGAAAAGACACAATTTCTAAACACCTGAACAAAAAAGAAGAAAGGAAAATATGGGAAATCCAAAGTCATTTTGTCTGGAAACTTAATAATATAAAAATAATAATAATAATAAATTCATTGTAGGTATAACGAGGAAAAACTGTGTAAAATGCTTGCTAAAGTTTTACTCGCAGTTTCTCCGGTGACTGAGTACGCAGGATTTATGGATGCCTGGGAAACCGGAGTTCCCGAGGGTAAGTTCCATTTTCCAATTATATTTTTTTCATCTTTTATATATATATATATATATATATATATATATATTATCCTTGAAATTTTCTTAATTACGCAAATTCCATCAATATTCTGAATTCCTGAAATTCTTTGAATTTTTAAGCGCTCTGAAATTCTTCAAATTCTCTGAATTTCCTAAAATCATTCAATTCTCCACACTTCTGACCATATCTGAATTCCTTGAATTCTCGGATATCCTTGAAAATTCTGAATTCCCTGAATTCCTTGAATTCCTCAAACGCTCTAAAATCCCTAAAATTATCTGAATTCCCAGAAATACTTAAATTCTCTGAATTCCCTAAACGCTCTAAAATCCCTGAAATATCGTAAATTCTCTGAAATCCTTGATTTCTTAAGATTCTTCCCTAAAATCCTTGAATTTTTTGAATTTCGCGAATTTGGAGTTTTCTGAATTCCTTGAATTCCCTAAATGCTCTGAAGTCCCTAAAATTCTCTAAATTCCCAACATTCCTAGAATATTCTGAATTGTTAGAATATTCTGAATTTCTTGAATTTTCGGATATCCTTGAACATTCTGAATTCCCTGAATTCCTTGAACATTCTGAAATTCCTTGAATTCTTCAAACGCTCTGAAATTCCTAAAATTTTCTGAATTCCCAGAAATCCTTGAATTCTCTAAATTCCTGACAATCTCTGAATTCCTTTAATTCTCCAAAATCCTTGATTTTTCTTAATTCCCGGAATTCCTAGAATAATCAGATGCCCCTGAATATTCTGAATTCCTGAAATTCTTTGAATTCTCTAAATCCCCCTTCAATTCTTCTGAATTCCCTGTAATCCTTGAATATCAAAAATTCCATGAATATTCAGAATTCTCTAAATTTCTTTAAATTTTCGGAATTCTTTGAATTTCGGGAATATTCGGTATTCTCTGAATTCCTGAAATATTTAGAATTCTCTGAATTCCTTGAATATTTTAAATTCCTGAAATTCTTCAAATTCTCTAAATATCGTGAACTCATTCCAATCTTCTGAATTCTAGGCATTCCCTGAATTCATAGAATTTCTTGAATTCCTTCAATTCTTCTAAATTCCTCCGAATTCTTTGAATTATTTTAAAATTCTTGGAATACATGGAGTTATCAGAATTTTGTAAATTCTAAGAATTCAAGTAATTCAGATAATTAAGAGAACTTAGATGAATTCAGATATACCTGTGAATTTGGAGGAATTGAGAAGATTTCAAGGAAGCTCAAAGAATTCAAAATGATTTTAAAGAGTTTAAAAGCATTCCAAGCAATTCAAAAGAATGAAAAATCATTAGAAACCTAATATTTTTGACGTTGATTTCTTAATTTCCAAGATCCTTTCCACATGAATCTTTTTCAAAAATATATATAAAAAACTCCCTGAAAAATAAGACCATTCCTCTCAATTTTTTGTTTCAAAGTAATTAAACTGTACAGTTTTTAAATTGGAATCATAGTAAAATTGTTTTATATTTATATATTATAAAGTGGCAATGCAACATTCATAATAGTATTTATTATAAATTATTAATATTATTTAAAATTATTTCATTTTTAATTATAATTTAAAATAGAATAATTTAATTTTTTTAAATATTAATGTTATTAATCATTTGCTTTCAGGAATGAAACCCAAAGAGGAATATTTGTATGGTTTAGCGGTTGTTAAAATGAACAACGAACTTGGCAGAAAAGAAGTAGTTTCATTTCCAGAAGAGCATTTGCCTGAAAATGTAGAAAAAAGATTCGAGGAACTTTTCAAAGTAAAAGATAAATGGACACTTGAAGAAATCGCGCCTTATATTTCGTAAGCATAGAGAAAAATTAGCTCTTTATAAATATCTTAAGAAAAGAGAAATATTAAATACCCAAACTATTTTTCAGAAATGTAGCAACAGAAAAACTAAACGAAAAAGCTCTCCTAACGAAATACGCCCGGTCGTCAATGAAAAACGGAATAAGGTATTATAGCTCGAAACATGGAAAATAAGTAAGTTTCTCTGAAATAATTAAATAAATACAGCAATGAAATCATACACGTAATTTATTTTGTCTGTAATCATATTACATAGTTACATTTACACAAATTTACAAATACCTGTTAATTGAGATTACACTTAGCAATTTCTGCTTCATTTCAAAGCAGAAATATTGATTATAAGTCTGCAATTGAATTTGCCACAGCCAACTCAATTTTATAAAATAGATAAGCGATGTCCGAATTTTACTATGAAAAATAAAAAAATCTTGACTTTCTTAAGAATCTAGTTATTTAAAAAATGTGTACAATGCCAAATCAGGTGACTTCGAACCTCCTTAAAAACTCTAGCAAATTTAAAAAATCTTGATATGACTACTTTTTAAATTACTATTTTCTAAAGTCTCAACTATTTTAAAATTCTTCTGCGCAAGTGGAAATCTAAAAAAATGACTTGTGTCTTTAATCTTGCAGGGCTCGGATCGTGCGACTTTTTCGAATTTTTTCCACTTTTGTAAAAAAAGTGCGACTATTAGACATTTTTCCGATTTTCAGAAGTTTACTGTACAAAGTTTTAATTTCAATCGCAATGAAACTTTTAAAATTGAAATTCATAACTAGAAAAAATTTTACCATTTCAATTGAGAATATTAAAAATTGAATAATTTCTTATTAAATATTTGTACTTGGAAAATTTAAAAAAATGGTATTTGAAATTAAACAATTTCTCATTTCGTGAATCCGCATTCAAAGTTTTAATTTTTTCAAGATGCAAGCAAGTTGGACAATTTGTCGAAAATGTTTATAATCGATTCATTTAAAATTCAATTACAGTCTTCAAATTCTTTCCTCTATTCCCTTATTTTTCCTTTTTGAAAGAATTCCTCTTTATTCTCCCTTTTCTTGTATTCTCACTTATATGTGAACTGAATTAATAGAATCGTTAAAAATTATTTTATTTTTAGTGTATTGTCAATATTATTTTTATTATGTTTCCGGATGGATTTTTTGAATTTTTAACAAAAAAATTGAATTTTAAATAAAATCGTTAAACTTTGAACCTGCAAAGATGATTTTTCAAACAAATGGTCAAATTCTTAAATAAAAAAGATTACATTCCAACCAACATTTTTTTTACCAAATAGTTGAATTTTCAAGCCAAGAAGACAAGTTTTTACAAGACAGTTGAATTTTTAATCCAAAAGGACGAATTTTCAACAAAACAGTTCAATTCTCGTCTACAAATTTAAAAATAAACTCGAATTTAACACAAAAAAATGAATTTTCAATTAAAAATATAATAGTTGATATTTCAACCAAAAAAGATTTTTATTTTAAATCATAAACAGTAGAATTCCAGAAAAAGGATACATTTTTAACAATATAGTTGAATCCTAAAACAGAAAAGATTATTTTTTAAATAAAAAAGATCAAATTGTTGAAAAAAATCAAAATCAAATCAAATTTTTTTAATTTTCAAGGCAAAAAGAGGAATTTATTAGGAGACTGTTGAATTATCAGCCTGAAAAGTTGAATTTTCAACAAATAGATCTTTTTCACTACGAAATATGACTTTTTAACAAAATAGATGAATTTTCAAACAGTTACTTGAATTTTCATGCCAAAAAGACAATGTTTTTTAAAACAAAGTTACATTTTCAACAAAAAAGGTCATTTTCTACCAAATAATATGACTTTTTGTACCATAGAAGAGGAATTTTCAACAAAAACGATGAATTCAATTTTTTCAACAAAAAAATTTAATTTTTGATCAAAAATATATTCATACTTTCATACTTTTTATCGAAATAGTAGAATTTTTGTTATAGAAAATTTGTCCTCACGGATTGAAAATTCACCTTTTTTGGTGGAAAAGTCATCTTTTTTGGTTTAAAAATCATCTTTCTTGGTTGAAAATGAACTTTGTTGTTGAAAAACCTTGTTGAAAATTAACTTTTTTGTAGAAAATTGAACTACATTCTAAAAAATTCGTATTTTTTCGTACTTTTTTTGGGTTGAATTTTATTATTTTTTTTTTTTCGAAAATGCAACCATTTGGTTGAGGATTCATCTTTGTAGGTTGAAAATTCAACTATTTCTCATCTACTTGATTGAGAATTTATCTTTTGGGTTAAAAAGTCAACGTTTTTCAAACCCATTTTACTTTTTAACTTGAAAACTCTTCCAAGATCCTTTCCACATGAATCTTTTTTAAAAATATATAAAAAATTCCCTGAAAAATAAGACCATTCCTCTCAATTTTTTGTTTCAAAATGATTAAACTGTACAATTTTTAAATTGGAATCATAGTAATCTTGGTTTATATTTATATATTACAAAGTGGCAATGCAACTTTCATAATATCATTCATTATAAATTATTAATATTATTAAAAATTACTTCATTTTTTATTTTAATTTAAAATAGAGTAATTTAATTATTTTAAATATTAATATTATTAATAATATTTTTATATTTTTGGATAATAAAAATATACGCCCGGACGTCAATGAAAAACGGAATAAGGTATTATAGCTCGAAACATGGAAAATAAGTTTCTCTGAAATAATTAAATAAATACAGCTTTTTTGAATTAGTGCGACTTTTTCAACTTTTCTCCACTTAAAAAAAAGTGCGACTATTAGACATTTTTCAGATTTTCATAAGTTTACTATACATAGTTTTAATTTTAATCACAATGAAACTTTTAAAATTGAAATTCATAACTAGAAAAAATTTCACCATTTCAATTGAGAATATTAAAAATTGAATAATTTCTTATTAAAGATTTGTACTTGGAAAATTTTTAAAAATGGTATTTGAAATTAAACAATTTCTAATTTCGTGAATCCGCATTCAAAGGTTTAGTTTTTTCAAGTTGCAAGCAAGTTGGACAAAAATTTTTTGTAACATAAATAATAAATGTAAAAGCTCTGAATTTATATAATTTTTTTTTCTAAAAGTGCTTCTATAAATTTAAGAAAATTTGAAAAAAAAATGCGAAATAGTTACATTTTTAGTTCAAAAAATTAAATTTCAAAGAAAAAAGATGATAAAGAACGAATTTTCAACACAAGAGTTGAATTTTCAACAGAAAAAAAATTCTTCAGTCATGAAACGAGAAAAATAAAGCAAATTGTTAAATTTTCAATCCAAAAAGACGAATTTTCAACCGAATAGATTTAAATTAAAAAATTCGTCTTTGGGTTGAAAATTCATCTTATTTGGTTGAAAATACAATAAATTTCCACTAGAAATCTTACAAATTTAAAGCGTTTCATATTGAATTTAATATTTTATCTATATTCATTTTATTTAAAAGAATTTATTCCCCCATTATTCAACTTTTTTTTGTGAAAAATCACCATATTTCCACTGTTTCAAAAGCATTTTGGGATTTGAAGATTTGGGATTAAAAAATGAATAATTTCATATTCAAATTATACCTTCTCAAATTTAAAGCCTTAATTGTTGAGTAATTTCAAGTTTAAAATGTTCAAAATGAATCTTCCTGAAGTAGAAAGTTAAAGTAATGATTTTATTTCAGTCATTTAGTGATAAAACACCCTAATTCAGTATCTGATACTGCTTTTTTTTCATTATCTTGAAAAATTGATGCGACTTTTTTTTAAGCCTTTTAGTCGATCCGAGCCCTGCTATTATAAACTGGAATCTGGAATACCTTTTTTTAAATCTTGTAAAAGTCTAGGTTCACAAATTGTTCATCAAAATTACGTTCTTTGTGATCGATTAGAGTGTGAACTATTTACAACTTATGAAGTTTATGAAGTAGTTTTTTTCCTTAGCGAAGCATTTAATGTGGAAATAGGAAGATTGCTGCCGTTTAGTCTCTGAGTTTACTTGTACGAATGTAGTCTAAATTGTTGTGTCTTGGCACAATAATTACTGTGTTCCAAGCGTGCGTAGCGTATTTATAAATCATGGTTCAGCCTAAAATATTCGAAAAATCCTCCGCACTTTTCTCAAGTTGAAAGATTCAAACAAGAAAAATGCGAAAGTGCGAAATTGCTGTTAGCGACACTAAAATCGCCAAACACGAAAGGCGTCTTAGGAACGTAACGACTTCCTATAGTTATAATTATAAATCTGTGATCTAAATGGAATATTGTTTTCTATGAATGTTCACGATTACTCTGAAAGTGTAAATGGGATATTATCAAATGCCTAAAAATATCTCGTAGGAACTGACACTGAAGAACAATGTCCACAGTTTACAAAACATTCTGTATAAACGCCACAAACTCGTACAAATCGATAAATAATCACTTAATTAAAAATAACATTCAGTCCCACTCTTCGCACCTTAATCTCCTTGCAAAGAAATTGTAAGGAAAGAAAACGAACTATAAAATTACAAAATCCTCGAAAAAATGTTCTATAATCAGGGTGACCGCAAAACATTTTCCAAATTCCCCGACTTTTCCCTAGTCAATTTTTTATTTTTCCTGGCCATTCTTGTTTCAAGAATTAAATTATCATCCTGTAACATTTTAAATAATAATCTTTTATAAATGGAATAAAACAGTTTTAACTTTAAACGTATAAATTATTATTCATATCGTAATTTATTTTTAAAAAGTCACTCATGTAAACCGAAAAAGTGATCATAGAGTTCAGGATAAATTCATAAGAAAATAATTCAAGTTAAATCCAAAAGAATTCAAATGGATTTGAAAAAATGTAACAATACGAAAAAATTCATTGAATTCAGTAAATATGGAATGATTTCAGAAAATTTTAAAGGAATTCAAAATACCTTCAAATTATTGAAATCTCTTTAAAAAATCTTGGAATTTTTAAAAATGCCATAAAATGTTTCGAACCCTTCGAAATCTTTTAAAATCCTTTGAAAAATGTTAAAGCCCTTGAAAATTCCTTAGAGATTTTTAAAATACCTTAAAATCTTTAAAATCCTTTGGAATACCTTCAAATTAATGAAATCTAATAAAAAATCCTTGGAATCTTTTGAAATCGCTTGAAACTTTTTAAAACTCTTTAGAATTCCATGAAATTAAAAAAAAAATGTACAATTCTTTAAAATCTTTTCAAATTATTGAAATACGGAATCCTTTAATTCTTGTGAATAAACACTTCTGGTCTGATAATTCCTGAAAACCTGGACAATTTATTAAAATATCTTGAGATCTTTCAAAATCCAATAAAATCATTGAAATCCTCGGAAGTCTTATAAAATCGCTTTGAATGTTTTAAAATACCCTAAAATATTTCATATCATTTGAAATCATTGGAAATTCCTCGAAATCTCTTGAAACTTTTCAAAGCTCTTGAAAATTCTTCCGTAGTTTTAAAAATATCCTAAAATCTTTAAAATCGTTTGAAATATATTCAAATTATTGAAATATATTAAAAAATCCTTAGAGTCTTTTAAAATACCGTAAAATATTTCAAATCCTTTAAAATCCCTCGAAATCTTTGGAAATCCTGTGAAACTTTTAAAAGCACTTGAAAGTTCCTTGGAATTTAAAAAAATATCCTGAAATGTTTTAAATCCTTTGGAATCCCTTCAAATGATTGAAATTTTTTAAAATAGCCTTAAATATTTCAAAAAAATTCAGAAATAGACCTAAATTCAATAGTGGTTAAGCCATCGGTTAATTTATTGAAAGAAATTGGATAAAAATAATACTTTTATTTAAAAAAGTGAATAGAGTGACTTTCTGTTAAAAAAGGAACTAAAAAGTGATTTCAGAAAAGGAAATTACTAAAAGTGACTGTGTGACTTTTGCAATTTTTTTTTCAAAATCCCTCACTTTCCCTGGCCAAGAAAATTCCCTGATTTCGAGGTTTTCCCTGACCAGCGGTCACCCTGTAAAATATTTTCAAATCTACAAGAAACTAAATGAGGCGCTACTGTCGTTGAAATATACAAACTTATATTTTTCGTTTATTTTTTATAAATATCTAATATAGAATCAATCAACTATCTACGGGATGAGACAGACAATCTTCAGGGAACCATAAAACTTTCAACAGCAACAGTTTCTCGTAAAATCTTGTAAAATCTTTTTATGTCAAACAGAGGAGAATGTTCGACACGCGGTTTACATTTAGAGATATGTAAACTGTCTGCGTCACCCCTAGTTCGAGTTTGGTATATCGTAACAAATATTAACGGTAATTCTAAAGCTTTGGAGTGGTATTCTCGATACAATGCTAGCTTAACTTACTTAGTTATTTTAAGATACGATCTACAATTAACGAATACTGTCCTATTTATAAGTACGTTTAAGAAAGTCTGACGGAGAAATATAATCAAGATCAGGGGCTAATTTTCAAAAATCCCATATAAATTGTATTCGGAACCAGTGATGGGTAAGTTACTTTTTAAAAAGAACTTGTTATCGTTATCGATTCAAAATTTCACATTTTCTCAGTTACTTTTTTAGTTACTTTTGTGTTTTAGAAATAAAAATTTTCAAATTTAATTTTTACACAACTTCATTCATTCTTATATTATTTATTCATGTTCGAAATTATATTTTTTAAACGAAGAGTATTTCAGAAAAGTTTCAATTTTCGACAAACATTTTTAATTTTCAACCAAAAAAGATAATTTTTCAACCAAAAAAGATAATTTTTCAACCAAAAAAAGAATAGTTAAATTTTCAGTTAAAAAATTAATTTTGTTTAGCTTGAAGATGCAATTTGTCTCTTTTGACTAAACCCCTTTGCGTAGTTTAATATTCAACTCTTTTATAAAAAATTTGCCTTCTTGGTTCGAAAATTCATCTCTTCAAGTAAAAAATTCGTCTTAAAAAAATGCAACTGTTTTGGTGCAAATTAATCTGTTTTGGTTAAGCATTCAACTATTTGGTTTAAAATTTAAGTACTTGGTTGAAACTTGAATTCCTTCATTAAAAATTAATTTTGTTGGTTGAAACTTGAACTGTCTTATTGATTTTGTTTTGCAAAAACTAATTTTTTCAAATGAAAATTTAACAATGGCATTTTTGGTTTAAAAATCATCCTTTTCTGTTAAAAATTCAACTATTAGGTTGGAAATTGATCTTTTTTGATTGAAAACTCCTGTTTTTGATTTGAAAATTTATCTGTTTCGGGAGAAGTTTCCCGTTAAAAAAACTGTTTGGACGAAAATTAATCTGTTTTGCTTAAGCATTCAGATATTTTTTGCAGGTTGAACTCCTTTGTTGAAAATTAACTTTTTTGGTTTAAAATGTTAACTCTTTTGTTGAACATTATTTTTTTCGTATAAAAACACATCTCTTTGATTGAAAAATTAACTATTTTTTTAATAGTTAAACATTCAACGAAAAAGATGAATTTCTATTTAAAATGATGCACCATGAACTTATAAAAAATGAATTTTTAACAAAGTAGTTGAGTTTTCAACCAAATCGTTAAATTTGCAACTAAAATATGAATTTTTAAGCCAGAAAATTAATTTTCTGTCCAATAGACGAGCCTTTAACGAAATACATGCATTTTTCACAAAATAGTTTAATTTTCAACGGAAAATAATAAATTTTCAACCAACAATAATAAATTTACAACCAAAAATGAAAAAATTAAATTTTCATTCAAAAAAGTAATAACAAACAAACAAAAACGAATTTTCAACAAATAAGTTAAATTTTAAACCGAAGAGATGAATTTTAAACTAAAATGATGAATCTTCGACCAGAAAAAATGATTTTCAAACGAGGAATTCAACTTTCAACCAAGTAGTTGAATTTTTAACAAAAAAGATAAAAAATACATACATTTTCAATTTGAAAAATTAATTTTCAGCCATTTTCCATTTTCCATGTTCAAAAATGGAATAGTTAAATTTTCAAAAACAAAAAAACTGATTTTAAAGAAAATAGTTTAATTTTCAACCAAATAAAGGAAGTTTTATCAAATGAGTTGAAATTTCAGCTAGAAAAGGTAAATTTTTAACGCAATAGCGTAATTTTCAACTATAAAAGATAAATGTTTAACCAAAGAAAAAAAGTTTCAACAAAATAGTGTAATTTTCAGCGAAAGAAATGAATTTTCATCTAAAAGATAAAAGAAGATAAATTTTTACCAAAAAAAGACAAATTTTCAGAAAAATACATGAACTTTTGCATAAAAAAAGATAGATTTTCAAGCAAAAATGAAAAACTTAAATTTGTGACCAAAACTGAAATAGTTAAATTTTTAGTTTAAACAATTAATTTTCAAAGAAAAAAGACGATAAAAAATGAATTTTCAACAAAAGAGTTGAATTTTTAACAGAAAAAAAGATTCTTCAGTCAAGATAGGTGAAAAATAAACCAAATTGTTAAATTTTCAATCCAAAAAGACGAATTTTCAACCGAATAGAATGATTTTCTATCAAAGTTGTTGAATTTTCAACTGAAATTGTGAATTGTTAACTGGAATAGTTAGATTTTCAGTTAAAAACAAATAATTTTCCACCATAATAAATGAAAAAGCTCTGAATTTTTCACTTTTCTTTCTAAAAGTGCTTCTATAGATCTGAGAAAACTTTGAATTTCAGGGTTGAGAAAAATTCCAATATTTCTATATTTTGCAATATATTTTGCAATATGTTGTTACTATTGTAGTTTAGAAAAATATACTTAGGAAACTACATGAACAACATTTCGAAAGTAACTAAAAAAGTACCGATTTTTATAGTTGCTGTTACTAAAAAAATGCAACTAGTTACCAATTCGTTACTTATTCATAGAAGTAACTTCGTTCCCAAAAAAAGTTAAAAAAAAACTAATTACATCCCGCCACTGTTGGGAACACTAGCGCCCTCATCGAGTCAGAATCTTTGAATACAAACACGTCGAAATCTTCCTTCGATTTTGAAGGTAGCTGATACTTTTCTCTGATATTTGAATCAAAATGAAAAGGTAAATCAATTATTTATATACATAAATCTAAGTTGTACTCCGTGAAAGTTCCAATCGCAGATCCGTCGTAGTATAGAGAGGGAAAATTATACAAGGCACCTCAGTGCAGATTTCCTCATTGCTAGCTCTCATTTTGAGACTCGCTGAGGACTTTGTTATTGCCGAAAACTGATTGCGCGATTTCGGAGGAAACTGTGGTATTTGGGTGGATGATTGGAGCCTTGGTTTGGACTATATTACAAGAAACTGGAACCATTGGTGGCAGATGGACAGAATTTCCGGTGCCAATTGAGAGCGAAGGACGTTTTCTTTCAAGACTGTTGGTCGCCATTTGTCTACGGGCTGTGGAATTTCTTTCTAGGCTGTTTGTCACCATATGATGACGTCTTTCCAGGGTTGATTTAGGACTCACCTCTGATTGATTGCCCTGAAAATTAAGATAAATTATCATTTCAGTTATTGCCAAGAAACAAAAATTAGACAAAGTTGTTCAAACCTTCCCCTCCCAAACTTTCCCTTCCCTAATACCCTACTTTCCTTAAATTAACACTTCGCCCCTCCCACTTATTTAACTGATTCCTCCTATACTTACCCTCTCCTCGCTTTCCCAGGTATTATTCCCCTTCCCCTACTTCCATTTATAATCATTCCTCCTACTTTCCCTCACTTACACGCACTTCCTCCACTGCCCTTCCCTAATTTCCCTTACTTTCCCTCACCTCATTTCCACTTACTTCCTCACACCTCCTTTCCTCTCACTGTCTCACCACTTCTTTCTCCTACTTTCACTCACTTCATCTCCCTTACTTTCCCTACCATCATTTCTCCTTACTTCCTTAATTTCCTCCCCATTTACCATAAGTCCCCTCCCCTGATTTCCCCTCACTTTCTCTACATTGCCATGGTTCTCCCGTTCCCATATTTCGCCTCAATTCCCCTACTCTCCCTCCCTTTATTACTCCTTAGTTCTCTACTCCCCCCTCCCATAAATATGGGAAGTATGAGTATGGAGAAATCTCCATACTTCTCCTAATTTCCTACCCTCATTACACCTCACACCTCTTACCTTCCGTTACATCACTTCCCCTTTTTCCCATCACTTCCCTTCATTTGCCCTCTCCTCATTTCCCCTACTTTCCTTCTCAACACTTCTCCTAATTCCACCTTTTATTTCCCTTCTCTTCTGCTAACTTTCCTGCCCTCATTACCCCTCACTTCTCCTACCTTCCGTCCCATCACTTCCCTTCATTTGTCCTTTCCTAACTTCTCCTACTTTCCTTCTCATCACTTCCCCTAATTCCCCCCTAGAATTTCCCTTCTCTTCCGCTAATTTTCCTACCCTCATTTCCACTCACTTCCCCTACTATAAGTCCCTTAATTTCCCCCCTCTTTCCCTACTCATCCGTCCCTCATTTCCCCTGCGTTCCCTCCTCTTATTTCCTCCCACTTTCACGCTCCGTCTCTCCTAATTTCCCAATAATTTCTCTACCTCTCCTCCCCTCAATTATTCTACCTTTCCTCCCATCACTTTCTCCCTTCGCATCACTTCCCTTCATTTCCCCTCACTTCCCCTACTTCCCCTCCCATAATTTCCATTTGATTCCCCTACCCTCTCTGCCTTCATTCACACTCACTTCCCCTTCCTTCATCACCATACTTTTCCCTTACCACCATACTTTTTCCTCACCTCATTTCTCGTATATTCCTCTACTTTCTCTCCCCTAAATTCCCCTCGCTTGTCCCACCTTCCCCCAACACTTCCCCTTCATACCACTAATTCCCTTCATTTGCCCTCTCCTCATTTCCCCTACTTTCCTTCTCATCACTTCCCCCGATTCCCCGCTTTCATTCCCCTTCTCTTCCGCTAATATCCCCCCATTCATTTGCACTCACATCCATTACTTCCCCTGCCCTAATTTCCTCTCTCTTCTTCCACTCAAACTTCCCTCATTTCCCCTCGTTTCCCCTACGTTCCTCTTATTTCCTCCCACTTCCATACTCCGTCTCCCCTAATTTTTCAATAATTTCCCTACGTTCCTGCCCTTCACTTATCCTACTTTCCTTCCCATCATTTTCTCTTCTTCCCATCGATAAACCTACTTTACCTCGCCTAAATTCCACTTACTTCCCTGCTTTCCCTGCCTTCATTTTCACTCGCTTCCCCTCTTCTCATAACCAAACTTTTCCTTCACCTCATTTCTCATCTATTCCTCTACTTTCTCTCCCCTAATTTCTCCTCACTTCTCCCACCTTCCCCTAACACTTCCCACTACTTCCCTTTATTTGCCCTCTCCTCGAAACCCCTACTTTCCTTCTCATCACTTCCCCTAATTGCCCCCTTTCATTTCCCTTCTCTTCGGTTAATTTCCCCCAAGTAATTTCCACTCACTTCCCCTACTCTAATTTTCTCTCTCTTTCCCCACTCTCCTCTTTCTCATTTCCCCTCGTTTCCCTTACGTTTCATCTCCTTATTTCCTCCCACTTCCATACTCCGCCTCCCCTAATTTCCACTTACTTCCCCTACTTTCCCTGCCTTCATTTCCACTCACTTCCCCTACTCTACCTACCCTAATTTCCCCTCTCTTCCCCTAATTTCCCTTTATTTCGCCTACGCCACCCTTGTTTCCTCCCACTTCCCTTCTCCGCCTCCCCTAATTTCCCAATAATTTTCCAATAATGTTCCTACCTTCCCTCCCATCACTTCCTCTTCTTCCCATCACTTCCCTCTATCTTCCCTCTCATGATTATCCCTCCATTCACTTCCCTACCCTCATCACTCAACTTTCTCATACCCTCATCAACCTACTTTCCTGTCCCCTCATTTATCATCTCTTTTCCTAATTTCCCCTCTCTACCTCTACTTTCTCTTCCCTCATTTTCCATTACTCCCCACCCTTCACTTCTCTTCATTCCCCTCACATATTTCCGCTCACTTTCCCTACTTTCCCATCACTTCCCTACTCCCACTTTCCTCATTCTTCTCTATTCACCTACTTTTCCACCTCTTATTTCCCTTCACTTCTCCTACCTTCCCTCCAGTCACTTCCCCTCACTTTCCTACATTTCCTCTTCCCTCATTTCCAATTTTTTTTTAATAGGTGAGAAACGAAAAAAGTTAAGAGATGAAACCTGTTTCTATTTATAGGCTATACAAAAAGTTCCGTTTCCTCAATTTGAAGGGATTTTGAGTGATTTCAAGGGATTTAAAAGTATTTTAAGGAATTTCACAAGATTAAAGGATTTCAAAGATTTATAGGGATTTCAACGTTTTTGTAAACAGAACTCTAATGAATAATTTTAATTTAATTTGAGTTCCAGCGATTTTCCATGGATTTTAGGCAGTTTCGTCAGATCTTATAGAAAATGTCACGCAATTTGAAATATTTCCAAACATATCAGAAGGTTTTAAGGGATTCCAAAGGATTTCAACAAATTTCGAGGGACTTCTACGAGTTTTAAGGATTTTGAACGGATTTCATGCGATCGTTAAATATTTAAACTAATTTTAAAAGATTTCATCGGGTTTCAAGAGATTAAAAATATTTCCACGGATTTCAACAGATTTCTAAACATTTCAAGCGATTGTACAGGATTTTTCCGTTTTTCAAAGATGTCAAGGAATTTCTAGTGAACTTTGGAAAATAAATAAAATGAAATGAAATTTTAAGGGATTCCTAGTTTTCAAGGGATTACAAAGATTACCAGGCAATTGAACGATTTGTTTAGATAAATTTAATGAATAAGTTTAATTTAAATTAAAAACCAGGACTTTCAAATAATTTTTGCTATTTTAAATGGATTTTTACGTTTTCCAAAGATTTCAAGGGATTTTAAGGGATTCTCAAGGATTTCAAGAGATAAAAAAATTTGCAGGGATTCCAAAGAATTTTTTAGGATTTCCAAATGTTTCAAGAGATTTCTAGAGAACCTTCGAAAATAAATGAAATTTCATTGAATTTCAAGGTATTCTTAGCGATTTCAAGCGATTTTAAGGATTTCAAGGAATTTCAAATGATTTAAAGGATTTTATTAAATCACCAAAAATTCGAGTAACTAAACCCTTGGGAATTCCATTTTTTTCGATAAATACGACATGGATGAAAAAAGTTTACATTCGAAACCTGTTCCTATTTGAACGTTCTTGAAATATTTCCTGTGCCATCTTTCGATATTTTGCCTCATTTGTGACATTTTTCAGTAAATTACTATTTTTTTTTTTAATAAAAATTTCATTTTTTTTAATACGCGATATACGAGAATTGTTTAGAAACGAAACCTGTTTCTATTTAAACGCCCTACGAATAGTTCATGTTTAATTTTTCGATATTTTTCTCACCATTCTTGAAATATTTGCAAATATGAATTTTTTGTTTAAATTGCTATTTTTACTTTCTGAGTCTTTAATTACGTATTTTCATACGATTATTCAATGATAATAACAATATAAATATAAATTTTAATATTGTATTACATATATGTTAGGGTGGGCCGAAAAAAGGGAATTTCGTGCGATCGATTTCTAATAGCAAAAAATGGTTAGTTCTTGATGAGCTGAAAATACTGTACAATTTTTTTTTAAATCGATTTTCATAAATGAAGAACTACATGCCTGAAGAACTTATGGAAGATTCTATTTAATATTATAAATATCAAAAATTAAAATTTTTAAATAGGACAAAATTTTTTTTCCAATTTTAATTGTATCTTTTTTTAATTCGGCGCATAAAATTACCTTGAATTTTGGAAGAGCATGAAACCCTCCAATAGAATCAAATAAACACATTTTTAAATAATAATAATAATGAAGTACCTGTCTACCGTTATGGAAATTTCCGTACATTTTCTTAAAAATAAAAAAAAATTGAACAAATTGCTGGCACCCAATCTTAAAAGTTTTTTAATGTCAAAAAAGAACCTGTACACCAAAAACAATTTTTTTCCCAATAACAAATTTTCAAAAGTTTTGCAGAGATAAGGGTGATAAAATATTAATATACATATACATATTTATTGTTCTTATCATTGATAAATCGTATAAAAATACGTATTTAAAGACTCAGAAAGTAAAATAGGAATTTTTTTGTGTTTTCTTGTTATTTTTGTAACAATACGAGCTAAATGTTCAATATCTTGAGTTGTAAAAGTTTCACTTATTTAATTTTTTTTTAATTGTTTTTCCTATTTTAGAAAAGTTATGTTACCAAATATATCGAAAATATCAGACACATTGTTGTCGAAAACCTGATTGGCTGCGACACGGCGTGAAATATTCCTTTAGAGGCTGTTGTTTCTCATTTATTTTCTTATTTTTATATTATTTATTTATTAAATTTAATTTCAAGGAAACGTATTTATTTAATTAAATTTAATAATAAAGAGCACGAATTATCTGCACCATCAGTTTTGTGAATAAAAAATTCCAAATTACTATAATAATTTTATTTTATGATAAAATCTATTCCTAAATGTTTGTAACCATTTTATTGACCAAAGAGAACATTTTTCTTTGTAAATGATTTTTTAATATTGGGAAATAATTCTGTGTTTAATATTTTGCCACCACATAATTTGGAAACTTTTTCATACTTTTAAGGAAATGAGAAAAATAAAATGTGTCGAAATATAATCTGGAAATTAAAACTTTTTTTTAATTTTCAAGGATTTTAAGGAAATTATTGAGAACTCAATTATTTTAAAAGATATTTAGAAATTTTAAAAATATTAGAAAATAATTTTAATTTTGAGCAGAATTCAAGAAATTTCAAACAAAATGCTGATTTTTGAAGATTTCGAATAAAAGAAGCTCTTTACAATTTTTTAAATGTTTCTAGAGAATACAAATTTTTATTTTTATTTAATAAAATTTTAATTTGAAAAATGAATTTGAATGGAAAATTGAAAAAGACTTCAAAAAATTTCAAACAACACATTCTTTTTCGGTGATTTTAAAAGTGCTAAAACGATTTGTACATTTTTATGTACAAATATGTACAAATATTAAATCCAAAATGTTTAAAAATTCAATTTTATTCTATATTTATTGGAGACGTTATTGGATTTATTATGGATATTTTTAGACAATTTTTTTTTAATTTTGTAGGATTTTAAAGAAATCATGAGACTAGAATTATTTGAAAACATATTTATATGTTTTAGAAGTTTTTGAAAGATTCGAAAATAATTTAAATCTTTAGAAGATTTCAAGAAGTTTCAAGGAAAATGTAGATTTTTAGAAGCTTTTTACCTATTTTAAAATGTTTCAAGAGAATATTTTAAAAAATTTTAAAACATTTCAAAAGATTTTCAAAATTGACAAAACAGAATCTAGAAGATTTAAGGCAATTTTTTTAATGTTGCAGAATTTTAAGAAAAATTTTAGAAAAATTGGAATAATTTGAAAAGATATTTAGTAGGTTCAAAAGTTTTATAAATGCTTAAAAAAAATTCAAAATTTGATAAGATTTCCTATAATTTAAATCAAAATGTGATTCTTTTGAAGATTTCGAAAAAAAACTTTCGAAGCTTTTTCAAGAAGTTTCAAAGGCTTCAAGAAAATGAAAAACTTTTCTTGAGATTTCTGGGAAAATTTGTAATGACTGGCAGTTTTTTTAATTTTGAAAAACTTCGAAATTGTATGAATAATTCGAGTCAGTTTAAAAGATATTTATGAATTTAAGATGTTTTGAAAGAGATTACAAATATTTTAAAACTTTCAAAGATTTCCCGAAATTGATCAAATATTTTTTAATTTCTTCGAAAGTACTGAAAGTCCTAAAAATCTTTTAAACTGACTTGAATTTTTCCTAATAATGGATAAAATCCTGTAAAATAAAAAAATAATACTTTTTTGACATATCTGAAATCTTTCAAATTCTTCTTAAATTTTTGCAGGAAACTTAGCAAAATTATTTATATTTATGTAATCCTGAAAATAAAGGAACAAAATATACATTAAAAAGAAATAGAGACTCGAAATTTGTATTTCGTATTAAAGATTATTTTTCCCCTCAAATTATAATTTAGGTGAAATTTTTTTTTCTTGATTGAAAAAATTGAAAAATGTATGGGTGAAAATTCAACTATTTTGTTGGAAAATTCGTCTTTTTTGGTTCAAAATGCAACTGGTTGAAAGTTAATCTTTTATGGTCGAAGATTCAACTGCTTTGTTGAAAATTAATTTTTCTTATTAAAGATTCATTATTTTAGTTTAAAATTCATCTTTTCGGTGGACAATGTAAATATTTCGTTTAAAATTCATCTTTTCTGGTAGAAAATTAATAATTTTGGAAAAAACTTCGTCTTTTTTGGTGAAAAATGCAAGTGGTAAAAATTAATTTTGTTGGAAAATTGTTGTTTTGGGGATGAATTCAACAATGATTCTATTTAAAATTAAAACCCTTTTGATTGGAATATCAATTATATATTACATTTTTCGTTGAGAATTATTCTTCTTTGGTTGAAATTTAAATTTATAAGCATATAATCTCGAAAACAAATATACATAAAAAATAAAGAATTATTCAAAATTTTTATTTTGTGTTCCAGACATTGTATTTTTAATTTTTTTATTTTGCGTAGTTGAATTTATATATTTCTCAACGCAATCATGTTTTCGTTTTACTAAATACATTGGAGAAAGAACTTCCTCGATTTTACACAAATTAAATAATAAATAATAATTAATAATAATAAAATTCCACAAACCTATAAGAAAAATATGCAGTCAAATCGAGAAAATTTTGACATCGTGAGAAACAAAGGAAAATTAAGAAAAAATATAGGACTAGTTTAAAAAATATTTATTTAACATAATTATCCGCTAAGAGACAAATCAAATTTTTTAAAGTAAGTCAGGAAAAAAGGTATTTCTTTAATTTCGTCGAAGGGTATACAAAATAAAAACTTAAAACTTAAATGATACTTTAAAATGAAATCAGAAGTCTTGTATATATACAGCTTAAACCAAATCAAATTCACAGAATCACAGATGGTTGAACCAATCAGGTTTTCGACAACAATACTTTCGATATTTCGAAATATTTCGCTACATCAATCAGTTTTATAAAATTGGGTAGAATACATCAGTTTCTTGTTTTAATTGAAAAGATGAAAGTTCTACCTGCAGTGAACGATCAACAGACTGTCCCATCCTGTGTAAAAGGTCTCCACTCTGACTTTGCCTGAAGGTTGGACCTTGTCTTTCACTAGACTGACTTCTTCTGAGAAGATGTTCTCCAGATTGACTCGAACGAATTCTATTTTCAGGAGTTGAACCTCGAGTGACGATGGAGTCGTTTTGCTTCTGGCAAATTTGGTTGTTCACATAAGGATATCGCATTCGAATTGAATCAATGACGTCCAAAAGATTCTTAGCGTCCATTGCGAGAACGTGAGCCGCTGACAACATTCCTCTGAAAAGGAGAATAAGAAAGGAGAATTAAGTAACTGAAAGATATAAAAAATGTCAAAGAATTTTTTAGGATTTCCAAATATTTAACTTTTGCCCAACATTTTTATCATAATCAAAATAAGGGTTTTTAGTTAAAATGAGGAATTGAATTCCATTGAACTCACATTGAATTCCTTTGAATTTGTTTCACTTCTTTAAATTCTATGTATTCTTCTTCTTTTGACAATTTCGAGGTATTCTTTTGAATTCTTTTAACTTCCTTGAAAACTCCTGATTTCCTCGGAATTCCCTGATAAATCTGAATTCTTTCAAATTCTCTGAATTCATCTAATTTTCTTAAATTCCTTGCATTATTTTGAAGTCCTTGAAATTCCTTGAATTCTTAGAATTCCCTGCATTCCAAGGACTTCAAAATAATTGAAAGAATTCAGAAAAATTAAAAAAATTCAGGGATTTCAGAGAGTTCAAGGAATTTCACGAATTCAGAATATTCAAAAGAATTCAGAGAATTACGAATATTCAAGGATTTCAGGGAATTCAGAGAATTTAACGAAATCAAAGAATTGCAAGGTTTTCAGAGCATTTAAGTAACTTGAGGAAGTCTGGAAATTAAAGGAATTCATGGGATTCAGAGAATTTAGGAGATTTCAGGAATTTTAAGTATTCAAGGAATTCTGAGAACTGAAAGATTTCGAGCAATTCAAAAAATATCACGGATTTCGGAGCATTTAAAGAATTAAAGGAATTCCGAATATTCCAGGATTTCCGAAATTTTCTAGAATTCAGAATATTCAAGGAATTCTAAGTATTCAGGGAATTTTGGGAACTGAAAGATTTCGAACAATTCAAAAAATATCACGGATTTCAGAGTATTTGAAGAATTAAAGGAATTCAGAATATACCAGGATTTCAGAAATTTTCAGAAATTCAGAATATTCCAAGAACTCTAAGTATTCAACGAATTATCAGAATTTGAGGAATTCTGGGATCTGAAAGATTTCAAGGAATTCAACAAATTTCAGACATTTCAGAGCATTTATGGAACTTAAGGAATTAAGGAAACTGAAGAAATTCAAGGAGTTCATAGAATTCAGGAAGTTCAGAGAATTCAAGAAATATCAGGATTCAGAATATTCCAGGAATTCATGAGATTCTGAGAATTTAAGGAATTCTGAGAACTGAAGGATTTAAGGGAATTCAAAACATTTCAGGGATTTCAGAGCATTTTCAGGAATTTAGAGAATTCCAAATATTTTAGGAATTTAAAAGATTTTTAAGAATTCAGGGAATCCATAATATTCACAGAATTCAAGACATTCGTATTATTCACAGAATTCTAGACATTCAAAATATTCCAAAAGTTCAACGAATTTAGTGAATTTCAGAGCATTTTCGGAACTCAAGGTAATCAGGAAATTGAAGGAATTCAAGGAGTTTAGAGAACTAAGGATGTTCAGAGAATGAAAAGAATTCAGAGAATTAAAGAGATTTCCGGTATTCAGAATATTCCAGGAATTCTAAGTATTCAGGGAATTTTGGGAATCTAAAGATTTCGAACAATTCAAAAAATATCACGGATTTCAGAGTATTTGAAGAATTAAAAGAATTCAGAATATACCAGGATTTCCGAATTTTTCAGGAATTCAGAATATTCAAAGAATTCTAAGTATTTAACGAATTCTCAGAATTTAAGGAATTCTGGGAACTGAAAGTTTTCAAGGAATTCAAAAAATATTAGGAATATCAAGCATTTAGGGAACTTAAGGAATTCAGGAAACTGAAGAAATTCAAGGAGTTCAGAGAATTCAAGAAATATCAGAATTCAGAATATTCAAGGAATTCATGAGATTCTGAGAATTTAAGGAATTCTGAGAACTGAAGGATTTAAGGGAATTCAAAACATTTCAGGGATTTCAGAGCATTTTCAGGAATTTAGAGAATTCCAAATATTTTAGGAATTTAAGAGATTTTTAAGAATTCAGGGAATCCATAATATTCACAGAATTTCAAGACATTCAAAATATTCCGAAAATTCAAAGAATTTAGAGAATTTCAGAGCATTTTCGGAATTCAACGTAATCAGGAAATTAAAAGAATTCAAGGAGTTTAGAAAACTAAGGAAGTTCAGAGAATCAAAAGAATTTCAGGAATTCAGAGAATTCAAGAGATTTCCGGTATTCAAAATATTCCAGGAATTGTGAATATTCAAGGAATTTAGAGCCCTGAAGGTTTTAGAGAATTTGAAAAATATCAGGGATTTCAGAGAATTTAGGGAATTCAGAATATTCAAGGATTTCTAAAATTTTAAGAGCTGCAGAAAATTCTGAACATGTAAGGAAGTTCATGACTTTATAATATTCAAGGAATTCATGGGATTTAGAGAATTTAATAATAATAAGAGAATTCAGCGATTTTCAGGAATTCAGAGAATTCAATGAATTCATAATATTCAAAGAACTCGAAAAATTGAGAATATTCAAAAAATTTAGGGAATTCAAAGAATTTCTGAGCATTTGGGGAACTCAAGAAATTGAGGAAATTGAAGGCATTCAAGGAGTTCAGAGAACTCAGGAAGTTCGAGAAATGAAAAGAATGTCAGGAATTCATGGAATTCAGAGAATTAAAGAGATTTCAGGAATTCAGGATATTCCAGGAATTCTGAGCATTCAAGAAATTTTGAGGACTGAAGGATTTTAGGTAATTTAAAATCTATCAGAGATTTAAGAAATTTAGGAAATTCAGGATATTCAAGGATTTCTGAAATTTTAAGAAATTCAGAGGAATTCCGAACATCTAAGGAATTTCAGAAATTTGCAATATTCGAGAAATGTATGGGATTTAAATAATTCAATAATAATCAGAGAATTCAGCGATTTTCAGGAATTCAGAGAATTCAATGAATTCATAATATTCAAAGAACTCGAAAAATTGAGAATATTCCAAAAATTTAGGGAATTCAAAGAATTTCTGAGCATTTGGGGAACTCAAGAAATGGAGGAAATTGAAGGAATTCAAGGAGTTCAGAGAACTCAGGAAGTTCGAGAAATGAAAAGAATGTCAGGAATTCATGGAATTCTGAGAATTAAAGAGATTTCAGGAATTCTGAGCATTCAAGAAATTTTGAGGACTGAAGGATTTTAGGTGATTTACAATCTATCAGAGATTAAAGAGAATTCAGGGAATTCCGAATATTCAAGGATTTCTAAAATTTTAAGAAATTCAGAGGAATTCCGAACATCTAAGGAATTTCAGGAATTTACAATATTCGAGAAATGTATGGGATTTAGAGAATTCAATAATAATCAGAGAATTCAGCGATTTTCAGGAATTCAGAGAATTCAATGAATTCATAATGTTCAAAGAACTCGAAAAATTCACAATATTCCAAAAATTTAGGAAATTCAAAGAATTTCTGAGCATTTGGGAAATTCAAGAAATTGAAGGAATTTAAAGAGTTCAGAGAATTCAGGAAGTTCAGAGAATGTCAGGAATTCATGGAATTCAGAGAATTAAAGAGATTTCAGGAATTCAGGATATTCCAGGAA
Organism: Andricus quercusramuli; assembly: GCA_932178445.1. Taxonomy (NCBI): domain Eukaryota; kingdom Metazoa; phylum Arthropoda; class Insecta; order Hymenoptera; family Cynipidae; genus Andricus; species Andricus quercusramuli. The sequence continues at coordinate 263,180 of CAKNXH010001847.1, read as the reverse complement.
TTCTGAGCATTCAAGGAACTTTGAGGACTGAAGGATTTTAGGTCATTTAAAATCTATTAGAGATGAAAGAGAATTTAGGGAATTCCGAAAATTCAAGAATTTCTGAAATTTTAAGAAATTCAGAGAAATTCCGAACATCTAAGGAATTTCAGGAATTTACAATATTCGAGAAATGTATGGGATTCAAAGAATTCAATAATTTCAGAGAATTCAGCGATTTGCAGGAATTCAAAGAATTCATAATATTCAAAGAACTCAAGAAATTCAGAATATTCCAAAAATTTATGGATTTCAAAGAATTTCTGAGCATTTGGAGAACTCAAGGAAATTAGGAAATTGAAAATATTTAAAGAATTCATAGAATGCAGAAAATAGAATTCAAAAGAATACATAGAATTCAAACAACTCCTATGAATTCAAAAAAAAATTCCAGTACACTCCGAGAGAGGTTTTTTTTTTAACATGGAGGTATCGACTTACTTTCGATATTCAGCATCAAGCGTAGTCGCACTGTAATTTTGCGCGAGTCTCATTGCTGAAACAAGTTCAGCCATGTCTTTGCTAAGAACTTTGTGGGCCATTTCAACTTCCCGATGAGCAGAAGCCGGAAGAATTTCGACTAGAGTGTCCACAGATGAAAGCAGAGCTCTTAATTCGACTCCTACTCTTCGAACTAGTTCTAAATATTGGTCCGCTTTGCTTTGTTGTACTCCTAAAATTAGGAAATAAAGTAAATTTACTATTATTTGTGAAGAATAATTAGGACAAATTTTATTGAGGAAGTTTATCCTGAAATTACCTTGAGATAAAGACATCACAGCTCTTACGACACTTGTTGTACAATCGTAAACTTTATCATTCGTTCTATCAAGATCTGCTGTTGGAGTCGGTTCCATTTTCTATAAAAGAAAAAAAAAATGTTCAATGATTTATCCCTAATTTAACATTCAAAGACCAGTATTTTAATCTTGTAACACTTTTAACTAAGAATCTTTAATAAATGGAAAACATAAATAAATAATTTATTTATTTCATACAAAAAATATTACTTTTTTACCATAAAAGTAGAATTTTTAATCCAAAAGGATGAATTTTCAACAAAACAGTTGAATTTTCAAACAAAAAAGATGACTTTAAAACAAAATAGATAAATTTTTAACCAAATGGATGAATTTTCAACCCACAGTTGAAATTTCAGCAAAAACCATGAATTTTTAATCCAAAAAGACGAATTTTCTGACAAAACAGACGACAGCCGAACAAAAGTTAATTTTTTGACCAAAAAGATCAAATTTCATCCAAATAGTCGAATTTTCTATTCAATAGACAAATTTTCATACAAAAAAGATTAAACATCAACCAAAAAAAGTTGCAATTTCAAACAAATAGTTGAATTTTCAATACAGAACGCCAAATTTTGTTATAAAGACTTTTAAACCCGGAAAGATTAATTTTCAACAAAAAGATGAATTTCTAACCAAATAGTTGTTCTATCAATAAAATAGTTGTATTTTCAAACAAAGAATTAAATTTTCAATAAAAATGTTGAATTCTTAACCATATAATTGAATTTTCAACCTAAAACCAAAAAATGTAATAGTTAATATTTCATCCAAAAAATTTTAGAATCAAAAAGACTATTTTTGAACAGAATACATGGATTATCAAACAAATAGTTGTATTTTTAACTAAACAAGATAATTTTGCAGTAAACTAAAATGATGAATTTTCCAACAAAAATGACAAATTTTCAAGAAATAAAGATTTTCAATCAAGAAAGAAGAAAAGATCATCCAAATCATTAAACTTTTAAGCAAAAAGACGAATTTTCTTTTTTTTTTTAAGTTTAATTTTTAAAAAGAAAGTTAATTTTGAATCGAACAGATGTATTATTAACTGAATAAGAGAAAAATTCAAAACAAGAAGATTAGTTTTCTACCAAAAAGACGAATTTGAAACTAAAAAATATCAATTTTCAAACCAAAAATGGAAATTTTACATTAACATTTGCATTAAAAAAAAATAAAGAAAAAAAATGAATTGTCAATAAAATAGTTCAATTTTCAACCAAAGAGATGAAACTTCAAACACAAAAATATACTTTTAACAGTAGTTCAACTTTTACCCCAGTAGTTTGATTTTCAATTTAAAAATATCAATTTTCAACAAAATAGTTCTACTTTTAATCAAATAGATGAATTTCTAACTAGAATTATTAACATTCAACTAAAATAATTAAATTCTCAGTTAAACAAAAGAATTTCAACTGAACTGATGAATGTTCAACAAAATTATTTGTTTTTATTTCAACAAAAAAAAAACGAATTTTCAACCAAAAATATGCATTTTCAACTAAAATGATAAATCTTCAACGAAATTTTTTTTTTTTTAATTCAATAAAAAAAAGACGAATTTCCAACAAAATTTTCGAATTTTCAACAAAATATTTGAATTTTCAAACAAAAAGGAGGACTTGTTAACTTTATATTCACTTTCAACTAAAATAATAAATTTTCAAAAAGATGACTTTTTTTAATTCAAAAAAAAAATACGAATTTTCAACCAACTTGTTGCATACAAGGCAAATAAATTACTTACAAGAATATTATAACAAGGCTTCATTTGTAACATTCCCTAATTTTTCCCTGACCATTTAACATTCAACCATGTAACACTTTTAATATGAAATCTGTTATAAATGAAAAAAAAAAAACAATTTTCAATTAAACTTTCATATTTATTAGCCTTGAGAGTTATTTAAAGTGCCTCTATATAAATGCCCGTTTTAAAAATACTTAAGGGAAATCCAATTATTTTAGAAATTAAAAATTATTTTCAGCTCAGATTTTAAATGTTGTTTACTAAAAATTACCTTCACGATTATAACTTTGTCAGATCCTTTGTCTGAACCTAAAGAGCCTGTATTCGTCGTATGGGGTTCGTGACTAGGAGATTGAGTCACTGACCGAGGAATGGGAGGACTTGCGCTTTCGTCTCCGCTCGTTGCGATCGAAAGACGTTTCTGAAAAATTAATGACATAATAATAATTTTTAAAAACACATGTTTTAAGAAATTTTATACAAAGTAGTACAAATGAAAGAAGAAAAAAACTCATCAAAAAGATTAAAAGAATTAAATATTTTTAAAATACCTCCTCCCTTGCAAGCCACCGACTATCTTCTTCCGATTGACGCTGTTGTTCCAGTAATCGTTTTTCCAAAAGTTTCGCTTCCTCCTCTACTCCATGATTAAAGCTTTCTCCACTACACTCAAATATCTGAGATTGTGCATTCCTCTGAAAATCAAAAAGAAATTATTTTTTCTTCATTTCTTCAAACTGTATCTTAAACTGATCAATTCTAATTTAAATTCAGTCTCAGCTATACAAAAATGTTCAATCAGGGTTGCTACAGGTAAGGGAATTCGAGAAAGTCAGGGAATGCCAAAGAAAACCTGACAGTCAGGGAATTTTCGATAAATTTAAGTTGAACTCAGTTTTAACATTTTTGTCAAAATTCAAGAATTTTGTTAAAAGAAATTCTTTTTTGGTTGAAGATTTGTCTTTTTTTGATTGAACATTCATCTTTTTTGGTTAAAAATCACAAGTGTTTAGTTGAAAATTAATCTTCTTGGTATATTTTTTGTTTCTAATATCAACTATTAAATTTTTTTTTCGAGAGTTATCTTTTTAGTTGAAAGTTCAATTACTTTGTTGAAAGTGAAACTATTTTTTTAATTCAGTTTTTTGGTTGATTGGAAACATTTGGAAACATTTGGAATTGGAAACATTTTTCTGTTCAGAATTCAAATATTTTGCTCAAAATTTTTTTTTTTTGGTTGAAAGTTAATTTTTTAAACTGAAAATTCAACTATTGGGTCGAAAATTCCTGTTTTTTGTTGAAAATTCGTCTTATATGGTATATTATTCTTCTTGGTGACTTGAAAATGCATTTCTTTGGTTAAAAATTTAACTATCAGGTTGAAAATTTCATAAATTCAAATATTTGGTTGAAAATGCATGTATTTTGTGGAAAATTAATTTCTTTCGTAGAAAATTAATCAGCGTGGTTAAAAATGTATCTTTTTCGTTGAAAACTCATTTCTTCGGTTGAAAATGGGTTTTTTGTTTTTACTGAAAATTAATTTTAAAAAAACAGAAGATTGTACTATATCATTTTTTGTCGAAAATTTATCTTCTTTCGGTGAAAATTTAATCTTTTTGGTTGAACATTTACCTATTTGGTTGAAAATTGTACAATTTCATTGAAAATTATTTTTATTTGGTCAAAACAAAAATTACTGAAAATTTAACTATTCTATTTTAAGCTGAATATCTATCTGTTTTAGGTAAAAATTTAACTATTTTGTTGAAAATTCATTTTTTTGTTCTTAAAAATTAGGTTGAAAATTCTTTAATTCAAATGCTTGGTTGACAAAGTATGTCTTTTGTTAAAAATTAATACTTTTTGACAGGAAATTAACCTCCTTGGCTGAAAATTGATCTTTTTCGTTGAAAATTCATTTCTTGGGTTAAAAATTAATTTTTTAAAATTGATAATTAATTTTTTAACAAGAAAATTTTAACATTCCATTTTTGATGATTTTTTTTGTAATAGAAATGTATTCTTCTATGTTTAAAATTTATTTTTTTGGTTAAAAATTCAACTATTGGGTTGAAAATTTCATAAATTGAAATATTTTGTTGAAAATACATGTATTTTGTGGAAAATTAATCTGCGTGGTTGAAAATTTATCTTTTTCATTGAAAATTAATTTCTTCGGTTGAAAATGAGTTTTTTGTTTTTACTGAAAATTAATTGAAAAAAAACAAGAAAATTGTACTATTTCATTTTTTGTCGAAAATGTATTTTTTTTCGGTAGAAATTTAATCTTTCTGGTTGAAAATTTATCTGCTTGGTTGAAAATTTTACTATTTCGTTGAAAATTATTTTCATTTGCTCAACAAAAAATTTTTTTACTGAAAATTTAGCTATTGTATTTTAAGCTGAGAATCTATCTGTTTTAGGTGAAAATTCAACTATTTTTTTTGAAAATTAATTTTGTTGTTAAAAATTAGGTTGAAAATACCTTAAATTCAAATGTTTGGTTGACAAAGGATGTATTTTTTTGAAAATTCATATTTTTTGGCAGAAAATTAATCTCCTTGGCTGAAAATTGATCTTTTTCGTATAAAATTCATTTTTTAACAAGAAAATTTTAATATTCCATTTTTGACTTTTTTTTTTGTTTAGTAGAAATTTATTCTTCTATGCTTAAAATTTATGTGTTTTTGATAAAAATTCAACTATTCCACTATGGTATTTTAAGTTGAAAATGTATCAGTTTTAGGTGTGAATTCAACTATTTTTTTTAATATCGTCTGTTTTGGTAGAGAAGTAATCTCATTAGTTGAAAATGTATCCTTCTGGTTAAAAATTCATTTCTTCAGTTGAAAATTTAACGATTTTGTCAAAAAATCGTTTTTTAGATGAAAATTATTATTTTTTTAATCTGAAAATTTAACTATTCTATTTTTGGTAGAAAATTAATCTTCTTAGTTGAAGATTCATCTGTTTGGTTGAAAAATGAACTATTTCGTTGAAAATTTATTTTATTTGGATAAAAATTTGTTATATATTTTTTTGGTTGAAATTTTTGTTTCCAGCCTGAAAATTGAACTATTCTACTTTTTGTGGAAAATGTATTTCTTCTAGTTGAAAATTCATGTACTTTGTTTAAATATTTTTTCTTTTTAATTGGCAATAAATTTTTTCAACTGCAAATGTAACTCTTTTGTTATAAATTCCTCTTTTTGGTTTGAAAATTAGTCTTTTTTAGTTGAGGATTCAACTAATTTGTTAAAAATTCATATTTTTTAGTTACTTTCAATTGTTACCATTTTTGTTAAGAATTCACCTTTTTTTATCGAATATTCATCATTTTTGGTCGAAAATTAATTTGCTTTAACTCAAATTTAATTTTTCTATTCAATATTTGTCAGGGAAAGTCAGGGAATTTAGAAAATAGGATTTTGTAGCAACCCTATCAATACAAAGTTTTAAATAACCATGCAATAAAAAGTTTATAGTATGAATAATCCCAATTTAGATCCAAATTAACTTGCAAAAAATGCGAATAAATTAGTATATAAAATATATAAAGGAAAATAAGTTTCTATATACTGAAACTGAACTTGTGTGCGACTTAAAAATAAAAGAATCTAAAATAAATCAACCCAGATCAATAGGTGACGACGTAAAAATAATTACATTATGTCTAATATGTACAGAAACGAAAATTAAAGAGATGCATAATTCCTTGCAAACCATGTTCGAAATAAATAAATATACATAATTTAAGTACATACGTCATGCATGCAAATGGTGTAGTTACGGAAATTATTTTAATATGGCTCTATGCAGTGTGATGTTCATTCTCCATGCTTGAAACATCCTGGCAAACCACAACAAAGACAACGATACCGACATCCCTACGACTAATAGTAATAACTATTTTAAAAAATCCAGTTCAGGTGGGTTGTGACTAATCTTGTCAAGTTCCAAACAAGCAAACTATCTCTCTAATTGAGTGAACACTCAAAAAATTATCGAGGAACTTATATGAATATTAATAAAGTGAAATATGATCTCAGATGCTTTTTGAACATTTTATTTCGTTAAGAAATGTGAAAATTTGTCAAGGCTTAAAATGCCTCATGAAATCATTTTTTCTTTAGATTTTCTAAAACCTTGAATCAAAAAATTTTCTTTTGGAGGACAAATGATCCCCTATTTTTTCAGATTTTTAAAACATTATTTAGAGGTCGCTATAGAGGTCTTTATGTCGCAAAATCGACTTTTTAAAGTTTACCAATTTTTATTTTTACAATTTCAACTATCACATCTTGTACAATACACATAATTTTTTGTCAGGGTGCCGTGTAACCCTAAAATTTTCTTTGCTGTGAAAAAAATTATAAGGATTGTATTGGTACCCTCAAAGTTTCGATTTTATTATGAAAGATGCGATTAAGAGATCAAGTTCATCCCTAATTTTTTTTTATTGAAATTTTCGGGAAATATTTTTTACCAAAGTGACAACAATTTCTACTATTTGAAAAAATTCAAGCAATTCTTGTGGAATTAAAAAATAGTTTTTCAAAAAATTATGAAATCGATTCATTTTTTTTTTATTTACTAGCATCATCAATCACGCACTATGCTCTCCTTTAGTTTTTTCATTTTAGGGGGAAAATAATTATTAATAAAAAATAAAAATTTCAAATAACTATTTTTATCATCTTACTTTTTTTTTATTTTAAAGTTAAATAAATATAATTTGATTAGGGTTCTTGAGAAAATTCAAAACATTTTGAACATTTCAGATATTTGATAATTCAAAATTTCAACAAAAAAGTTCATTTCCAACCAAATAATTGAATTTTCAACCAAAAAGATGAATTTTCAAAGAAAAAAATAATACTAAATACAAAAAATAATATAATTCAACTAAAAAGACAAATTTTCAACCAAATAATTGAGTTTCCAACCAAAAAAGATTTTTCAGTTAAGTAGGAAAAAAATTGTCACCAAATTATAATTTTAAGAGAAAATTAATTTTTCATGCAAAATAAATACTTCGAATAACTATTTCTTTCAGTTTATTGGTTTTTAAGGTTATATAAATATAATTTTCTTATAGGTTTCTTGAAGAAATTGAAAAAAATGAAATTTCAGATTTGTCAAATCAAAATTACAACAAAAACGTCAATTTCCAACCAAATAATTGAATTTTTAACCAAAAATAGATGAATTCTCAACGACAAACTTTAATAGTTGATATTTTAACTAAAAATGGTTTTATTTTAAATCTAAAACAATTAAATTCATTAAAAAAATCAACAGGATCGTTGAAATTTTAACAAAAAAAAAGGTTTCAATTAAAAAAGAAAGAAAAATCATTTCTTTAATTGAAAATTAATTTTTTCATTGAAAATTATTTTTTTGTTAACTGAGAACTTTACTGTCCCATTTTTTGTCGAAAATTTATTTTCTTTATGGGAATTTAATCTTTTGGTCGAAAATTCATCTTTTCCGTTAACATTTTTACTATTTTGTTGAAAATTTATTCTATTTGGTTAAAAATTAATTTGTTCTGAAAATTTAACATTTCTATTATAAGTTAAAAATGCATCTATTTTAGGTGAGAATTCATCTTTTTTAGTAGAAAAGTATCCTCATTAGTGGGAATTATATCTCTTCGGTTAAAAATCCATTTCATCATCTGAAAATTTAACTATTCCATTTTTTGTGGAAAATTTATCTTTTTTAATAGAAATTTAATCTTCTTAGTTGAAAATTCATCTGGTTTTTTTTTATTTGAAAAATTAATTATTCCGCTATAAATTTATTTTATTTGGTTTGGAATTAATTTTTTTACTAATATTGTAACATAGGTTTCTTGGAAAAATTCAAAAAGATTTTGAGTATTTCAGATGTCGGAAAAGTATGAAGAAAGTTTATATTTTACAGGCTTTTAAACATTTGTAGAAAAAAAGTCATTTTAAAAGTTTTTTAGAACTTCTAGAAGTTTGTAAGAGATTTAAAAGGCCTTTATCAATTTTCAAAAATCTGTCAATGTTTTAAAAGATTTTTAATCTCATCAATAATGCTTAAATGCCTACATATCTTTTAAACTGAATTAAACTAATCTCCAATTTTTGGAAAATCTTACGAAAATAAAAAATGCCTAAAAACCTTTCAAATTCTTTTTTGAAAATTTGGGAAAAATCTTAAAATCCTTTTAAATAATCTCTTGAAATTAATTTGTGAACAAAAAAACATTTAAAATTTTCCAAGGAATCTCATGAAAATTTTGTTATGCTCTCGAAACCATTCAAAATCCTTAAAAAGCTTCTAAATTGTTTGTTCGAAGTCTTAAAAAATCTATGGTTTGAACTCTTTGAAATCTTTTTAGGTTTAAAATTATTTTTGAATCTTTTCAAAGCTTTTGAGTATCGATTTTTGTCAAAAATTTTGTGATACTGCAAAATAAAAAATTTTTGCTTTAAAATCTTCTACATGCTTTATCGAAATTTTAGAAAATCATTCGAAATTTTTTGTGACCTAAGAAAATTTGTTTATTCTCTTGAAACCTTTCAAAATTCTTAAAAAGCTTCTTTTTTCGAAATTTACTTAAATTTGTTTTCCAATAGTAGACAATTTTATAAGCGAAGTAATATTTCCTGAGTTTCAAAATTAAAAAAAAAATTATAAGGATGAATTTGACATCTTAATCTCAATTTAATAAAATTTTAGGGTCACATGGCACAATAATAAAAAAATTCCTACAAGATGGGATAGTTTAAATTGTAGTAATACAAATTTTTAATATTAAAAAATCGAATTATCGGCCTAAGAATCTCCATAGCGATCTGTAAATATATTTTTTTAAACCTGGTAAAAATAGGCGATCATTTTCTCGCCAAAAGAAAGAAATTTCCGATTCAATGTTTTAGAAATTCTAAAAAAAAAAGAAAGGATTTTACGAGGCCCTACTGTACCTATTCATAATTTCATAAAGACTGCTTTATAATTATTTATAATATTTTTAATTTTATGGAAAAATTTAGCTTTGATAAAGATTTCAGAAAAGTATTAGAAATAATATTAAAAGTTAGCGATCAATTTAATTTCTGGGAAATTTTTATGTGCAAAACTTTTTCATTTTAAAGTTTTTGAAATATAATTTCTTCTGAAAGTAAACGAGAACTGATTAGAGGATTTTAATTTTTTTATGGCTTCTACAGCAGAATGAGTAATGTTACATAAAACATTTTTCGAGCATAAAAAGATAAAAAATATTGTATATTAAAAACTGGAATTTTAGTCTAGTATTTTCCATTTTTTATAACAAATCTCTGAGCTGAATTAAAAAAAAATTATTTTCCAAATAATATTTAATTTCAATTGATCTTATCAAAGCTTTAAGAACATTATGTTTGGAAAATATAAAATAACAAAGTATTACATAATTTTGAGCGACTGAAACTGTTCGAAACAAGTTTGAATAAAAAATATAAGTTGGCTTTATATTAGTTTCTTACAAAAAGTAAAAGAAAACTATTGTAAAATTGTAAATTTTCTAATCACATTGCAATTCTTCAAGTAAATATATTTCTGGGTAATATTTTTGAATAATATTTAGACAAAGATAGATAAATACAAATTCAGATTTTTTTGAATTTTGATTAAAATTAATTTTCTCAATAAAATAACTTTGACTTAAAATTTTTGGAATATCTACGAACCTTCTTTTTAAAATATCAAATTACTCTGTAATTTATTCTAAGAAGGTACATAAAAAATGCATTTTATTCCAATTTTTTCCCCCATTTTTCTTAAAATCTCCTTTAATCCCTATATTTGAGAATTTTTCCTCCTTTTTGGTCAACATTAAAGCTCAGCGCAACGGCCATAAAGATACAAAAAATTACTTTTTCTTATTTTTAATTTTAATTTGAATCAGTACTTAAAAAATTTGAAGGTCTAGAAAAATTACACCTTTTTTTGTTGGACTTTTTTGTGTAACTAAAAAAGAAACTTAAAAAACGGACCGAATTTCGTGTTTCTTTGATTTTATTTTAATCAAAAAAGACTCAAGAAAATCAAGCAGACATTTCTGAAAAACTATATTTTTATATTCCACTACATTTTTTAAAATCTTTTTTACCTAAATAATATTTAAAGGACACGTAAAACTCAAAATTCGATATTTCTTAATTAACGTTTTTATTTTTTATTAACCCGGGTTACGTTGCGGGTTTGAAATTTTGATAAAAAATGAGAAATTGATTTTTTCTAATTTTATGGCTTTAAAATACAACTGTTTTATAACTTTTTTTGGCATGAATGAATATTATTATGTAAGACACAACTTGTCAAATATTTTTTAACTAATTTTTCAAACAATTTATATTTGTATAATTTGTTTTCACTAAATTGTAAAAAGTTTTTATTTACTGGAATAATAATCTGATTATTGTTTAAAATATTAATTTGTTTAATCAATTTATTCAGTAAGTTATGGATAGTTACTTTTTCATATTGATTTCATTTTGTTGGACATGAAAAAATTTTCAAGCGAATCTTGGGAACTTACTGAAAAAAAAATTAAACAAATTAATATTTTAAACAATAATTAGGTCAAAATTTTTGAAAAAATAAAATACTGAATAATAAGGGACATAGTGTAAGCGATTTGAAAAAAACTAGAATTTTCTTCATTTTTCCTCTGTAAATGTATAAGTGAAGGATTATTAATTGTTTAAAAAATAGAAAACTGTGCCGAAAACAATGATCAATATTTGTTAATTTTGCCATTCCTTTAAGAAAATACTAGATTTTCTTGATTTGGCGAAAAAAATGATACATATATAAATTGTTTAAACATTTGAAAAATACGTTGAAAAAAAATATTTAACATTCATGAACTATTTTATCTTTGCCAAGAAATAATAAATTTTCACGATTTACAAGGGGAAAAGGTTTGTTTAAGCAAATAATAATTGTTTAAATTACGAATTAGTTTAAAAATACTTGAACACGTGCTGTTTTTATAACTTAAAAATGAGAGCTTTTTCCATTTAAAATCCCACGTTGACTTCAAAGGCCACAAGTTAATATTGAGCAATTTGAAGGAAAAAAAAAAGAATTTCAAAAGCAATCAAAAAATTTCCTAATGCTTTTTTGGACCACCATAAAGTGAAACATCGTAATCCCCGAAATTTTCATTGAGATCATTTTTATATCAAATTTAGTCTTTCAAAAATAAATCCATATTCAAAAGAACAGACCCATATCAACCAAATAAACTGTCCTTGCAAGGTCGCATTCTACTTAATCCAAAAATAACCCAGACCTATAAGAAGCTTTCGTCCCAAATTTCCACATTCGAAACTCGAAAGTAAAATACATTCAAAAAAAGCTGATACATAACTAAAAATTCTACCAAAACATTCAAACAATACAATAATTCACAAGAATAAAAATAATTTTTTGAGTGTCACTCCTAAGAGCACCCTGACATATGTACATTCGGAACCGGAGTGCTCATCAGAGGAATTGGAACAGAAAATAAAAATGGAATAATATTTGGAAAATAAAAATAGATGCTTTTTGTCATTCCTAGGAGGCATTTGCAAACCTGGTCTTGCTGAACCTCTTCGTTCATGGAGCTGGTGGATGTACTGTCGCTGACAGCCGACGACACCAGTGACAGTGACCCGGAGAGCGTCGTGCCGTCGGTAGAGGTCGTCAGTAGCTCATCCGGCTTTTGTGCCACGAAGGTCGTGACCTTAGCAACACCAGTCGCCATCTGGGGCAAATTCTGTCTGCCAACTGGCACCGCTTGTTGCTGCAAAACCGCAACTTGTTGAGCGGGAACATTTTGAACGCAAAACTGACTCTGCTGACCTAACATCTGCGAGTTCGAAGCTCCACCCTGGACCTGAAAACCCTGCATTTTCTGCGCCTGGACAATACTAGTCGGAGTTGCATGAACCGTATAAATCGGACCCTGCTGAGGATAAGAAGCCTGACTCTGATACGAGTTCTGCTGATACGAGTTTTGTGAATTTTGTCGCTGAACAGGTTGCGCCCTCGAAATATACATTTGCTCCTGCCCCGGAAGATTCGAATAAATCTGCTGGTGCGGATAATTCTGAGGATAGAGCTGCGCCTGATAACCCTGCATCGGAGTGGGACTGTAAACCCTAGCACTCTGAATGTGCGAAACATTAGGAGGAGTCGCGGACTTCACTTCTCCCTGATTCTGGGTATTTTGCGCTCGGAATTTCAAAACTGGACCGTAGAGACACTCGGCACCAGCAGAAGGAATCGTGATATTAGGAGAGACACTTTGAAGATAGGAAGCAGTGGGCACCGAGTTTTGAGAAGAAACTTGACCTGTAAAGGACTGACTCATGACGCTGGAGGTCTGACTCTGCGAACTGATGCTACTCATAATTTGGTTACCGTAGTTTCCATGAGTACTAGGGTTCCCGGGATTCTCGCCGAAATTTCCTCCGACGCTGGGACTTTGGCTAAGGTTTCCGACAATTGCCGAGCTTTGGGTGAAATTAGCCACGGGTCCGTAGATTTCGCCGCAGAGGGTTGAGGAAACTGGGCCGAATTTTTGAACTGGGGAGTAGAGGTCCCCGGAGCTACCGAGAACCTTGGAACTGACGGCGTACAAGTTCTGCATCTCTTTAACCCTCTGGCTTCTGGTAGCGGCTGGGGAATGATTCTGACAGTGAGTGGAGTCCGAGATGGTGAGGCTGGACATGAGAGGGGACATGGTGTCAGATGAATCTAGGGAGTCGAGATTAGTTTCGGAGAGGGTAGAGTCTGCTGATTGTGAGTGATTTTCGTGGGAGGCGGATGGTTCGGAGATGGCGGGATCGAAGAAGGGCAAGTCTGAGACCGCGGCGGTTGTCAGGACTTGATCTTCGTCTTGGAACTGAACAGCGAGACTGTTGAAGGGGGTGGCTGGGGTTGTGTAGACTGAGGGACATACCCCCCGAGCATGGTTATCCTTCAGGAGTTGGGCGAGAACCTCTGGACTCTGAGCCACGATGTAGGTTGAGACTGGAGCTGCTTGCGTTTGATCCACGGCATTTTGAGGCTGGCGAGATGGCTTTGGTGGCGGAATCTCATCTGCTCCTGCTGAAAAAGTTACGGGATTTTTAGAGCTTTCAGTTGTTTATAGATAAAAATTGTTTAGATGGTGTAAAATGATTATAAGTTAAGAATATCAGTCATCACAAACTTTTATTTGCAATTTTTAATTAGTTATCTTTGTGAAACCGAATTAGTTTTAAATCAGACCGCGGTCTATGCTATTGATGAATGCCTCTGACGAATTCGATACATTTGATTAGAACTTTTTTTTACAATCTTCAAAGAGTGGAATCAATTATTTTTAACAAACCGGGAAAATACGTGTCGTCTCATTTCTTTTTAAAAAAGAAGATATTTCATCGGCCAACAATTGTTTGGTCTAAACATAGACCGCATACTGATAGGACATGATTCAGGGGGATTATTTCGCATTTGATAACTATAAAAAGTATATGAAAAACAAAGTTGTATTGTTATTTCAATTAACAAAATGTTAATAAATATTTTCTACATGTTTATTCAACTTACACAATTTTTTGTCACCTATTTTGTAAATTTATCACCAAAATGTATATTTTGTTTTACAAAGCAAAAGAGGCGACACATGTCTTAGGGGCCGTACTTAAATTACGTTACAGATTATGGGCCCTCTCTGAGACCCCCCCCCTCCCACCTGTAACAAACTGTAACAAAATATTTCACCCCCCCCCCCCCCTACTCCTGTACGTAATTTTTAGTTCCCAAAAATGTTTTACTAGTTATTGCTAGTAGAATTAGGCAGGATATGCGAGAACTTAATTTTCAAAATTCCCTTATTTTTCCTTTTCTAATTTTTCATTTTCCTTGATCATTATAATTCAAATACCAACATTTTAATCTTGAAACACTATTAACATAGAATCTTTTATAAACTGAATAAAACAGTATTTCAGATACAAATTTAAAATTTTCAAAATTATTTTTATTTTATACAAAAAAATGTCTTTTCTTACTATAAAAGATGGCTTTTCAATAAAGTACTTGAATTTCAAACAAAATAATTAAATTTATAACAGAATTGTTCAATTTTTAACCAAAAAATATATATTGCCAACAAAGAGTGTCATAGTTTATATTTCAATCAAATAACATGAAATTTATACAAAAAAAAAAGTTTTTGAAAACGAAAAAAACAAATTTTCAACAAATAAAGATTTTTCATTGGAGAAAAAAAATTTTAACTAAATTGTTGAACCTTCAAGCCAAAAGACGTATTTTCTCTATAAAAATTGAATTTATAAACAAAAAATATGTCTTTAGCAAAAAAATATTTTTCCACGAAACTGATGCATTTTTACCAAGAAAAATAAAATTTTGAACAAAGACAATTGTTTTTTTTTGACCAAAAAAGGAGAATTTTCAACTAAAAAATATCGATCTTAAAAAAATGAAAAAGTTACATTTTCGGTTGAAAAATTAATTTTAAACAAAAAAAAACTCTGCGCTAAACAGTTAAATTTTCAACCAAAGACATAAGCCTTCTTTCAAGAACATACATTTTTAACAATGTAGTTTAACTTTCATCCAAGCAGATGAATTTTCAATGTTAAAATAATAAATTTCAACAAAATAGTTAAACTTTCAACCAAAGAGATGAATTTTCAACTAAAAACATAACTCTTCAAAAAAATGATTTCACGAAAAAATGATTCAACCAAATATTTCAAATAAAATAATTGAATACTCAAGCAAAGAAAAATAATTTTCAACCAAAAAGTTGCATTTTCATAAAAAAAAGAAATTTCTACGAAAGCGGATGAATTTATAAATCAAGTAGATAAATTAAAAAAACAGTTGCATTTTCTGTTAAAAAAGATTTTAGTTGACTTTTCACTATCAAAATATGAATTTTTAACCAAGAAATAAGTTTCTACGAAGAAAATTTAATTTTCAATCCAAAAAGACGGATTTTTACCCAAAAAGGATGATTTTCTAACATAATTGTTGAATTCTCTACCCAATGGTTGCATTTTTATCAAGAAAAGATGAAATTTCTCTTAAATGAGATGAATTTTTATTTAAAAAGAAAGCAAATTTCTTAAAAATAGTTCAATTTTCATCCGGAAAGGATTCCAGTTGACTTTTCAAGATGAAAATATGAACGTTTTAACAGAAAATAAGTTTCTACGAGAAAAATTGAATTTTTCATCCAAGAAAACGAATTTCTTCAACCAAGGGGGATGAATTTTTAACGAAATAATTCTATTATTTCGTTGAAAATCCAAGAGAGGTGAAGTTTGTACTACAACAAATGAATTTTTAATAAGAATAGGACAATTTTTTTTTAAATTGAACTTCCATCCAGAAAAGCTTTCAGTTCATTTTTTAACACCAAAATATGAATTCTAAACAAAAATTATATTTTCTGCGAAATAGATATTTTAACAAAACAGTAGAATTTCCAACCAAAAGTATGACTTTTTAACAAAACAGTTTTATTTTCAACCAGTTGCATTTTTATCTAAGAAAGATGAAATTTCTCTTGAAACAGATGAATTTTGTAATGAAAAAAAAATTCAAAAAAATAGTTGAATTTTCATCCAGAAAAGATTTCAGTTCTCTTTTTAACGCCAAAATATGAAATTCAACCAAAAAGTGAATTTTCTACAAAATAGTTAAATTTTCAACAAAATAGCAGAATTTTTCACCAAAAAGTACATATGTCTTTTCAACAAAATTATTGAATTTGAAGCCAAAAAGTTGAATTTTTATAAAAAAAAAAAATAATTTCTGCGAAAGCGGGTGAATTTTGAAATCAGAAAGACAAATTTTCAAAAAAGAGTTGAATTTTCAACCGAACAGTTGCATTTTTATTTCAGAAAGATAAAATATTTCTTTTAAAACAGATGAATTAAAAAAAACTTCAAAAGAATAATTGAATTTCCATCCAAAGAAGTTTCCAGTTCACTTTCCAACAAGAAAATAAGAATTGTAAACTATAAGTTAATTTTCTGCTAAATAGTCGAATTTTTAACCAAAAAGTATGACTTGTTAACAAGATTGTTAAATTTTCAACCAAACAGTTGCATTTTTGTCTAAGAAAAATTAAAATTCTACTTGAACAGGTGAATTTTTAAATCAAAAATACAAATTTTCAAAAAAAGAGTTGACTTTTCATCCAAAAGGATTTCAATAGACTTTTCTACAGAGAAATACAAATTTTAAACAAAAAGTAAATTTTTTAGGGAATATTTAAATTTTCAACACAAAAAGACGAATTTTTTCAACACAACAGTTGAATTTGCAAAAAAAAACGATGACTTTTTAAGAAAATTGTTTAATTTTCAACCAAAAAATAAAATTTATAACGAAAAAGATAATCTTCAGGAGAAAGTTTTTTTTATCAAGCCCGGAAAATACTTGTCGTCTCATTTCCTTTAAAAAAGAAGATATTTTTTCGGCCTATTTATCACCTATTTAATCTTTTCTTCAATTGACAAAGTGAAGTTTTGTTTACAATTTTTTATTTACATTTTGTGAAACTGAATCCATTTAAAATCCGACTGCGGTCTGTGCAAATGTTGCAGCATCGACCGCTAAATAATATTTTATTTTCCAAAGCAAACGATGCTACACAAATTTTATCCATTTAGTAAAAGATTTTTTGGCCAAGTTATGCGCGTTTAAATTTTATAAAGCCGATAACACAGATTATCAGAAACAGTTGCCAATCTTTGAAGTGTGGTATAAATATTATTTTTATTTAAGCGTAGACCGCACATTAATAGGAAACGATTGAAGGATATTATTTTGTATTTTATTAATATGAAAAGTATATAAAAACAAAGTTCTATTCTTGTTTAAACTAATAAAATGTTAATAACGTTTGATTTACATATTCAACTTGTAAAACTTTTTTTTCCACCTATTTCTCAAATAATTCAAACTCACCCCAAGACATTGCTTGCACCCTCCTGTTTTCTCTCCTCATTGTTTCCTGCTGCTGATGCTTCTCGTCCAAGAGAATTTCACTGTAAACGTTAAAAAAAATCATTTTTTTTCTCAAATTACTACTATATTCCGAAAATAAAGTTAATTTCGATTATAACTGTAAATACAAGTAAAAAATAGACTTACTGTAAAGTTTCTCTAATATCTTTGAACGTCGGTCTCTTACTAGGTTCGTAACTCCAGCACTGAGACATCAAAGAATATAATCGCGGCGGGCAATGATTGGGCAAAGCCAGTCGCTCGCCATTCTCCAATTTTCGAATTACTTCATTGTTCTTTACACCCTGGAAAGGCTTTACACCCAGCATCAAAATTTCCCACATGCAGACGCCTAAAATAAAAAAGAGAGGGATTTTAGAAATTTTTAATTTATTCACCATTTACATTCGTCAAGGTAAATTTAAAGATAAAATGAGATTTAAGTTTGAATAATCAAATAGAGCTAATTAATTAAATAGTATTTCTGATACTCACCAAACATCCATACGTCAGAGGATGTTGTGAATCTTCGGAAATTTATGCTTTCGGGTGCCATCCATTTAATTGGTAGTTTGCCTTTACTGGAAGTATAGTAACTCTGATCTTCCACCCATCTACTCAAACCAAAATCCGCTAGTTTCACACAATTGTGGGCGGAAACGAGAACGTTTCTGGCTGCAATATCTCTGTAAATTAAAATAGTTTTTGAAAAATAATTACCGAAATAATTTCTAATGTGAGAAATTTAATTCTTATTACTTTCAATCTAGTAATTTCAATGTATATTTATCAATTCAATCATTTGTATTAATTACAATCTCTAATTATAAGATTCATTAATTTGAATCACAGGCCTCAAGAGTCTTGATTAAAAAAAATAGAGGCATTTTTTAGGAAAGAAGAAGAGACGATAAAAGGAGATCATTACATAAAACAAAATTATGGAACTAAAATTATACCTGTCATTATTTTATTTTTAATATGCAACTAAAAAAATTATATCCATTCAAAGTTAGGAATTTAACTATTTAAAAGTTTGAGAATTTTATATTCTCAATTATTTTCAAATATAAATAGGAAAACCTTTAATTATTTTCAATTTTTTAATTCCATTTAAAGTTTTAATGCTTTCTTGAGTTTGAAGCCTGATGGCACGAAATTTTGTTACTTTTTTAAATAGAAAACTCAAAATTTGAAAAAGTACCAACATTTTCATCTACATGATTCATAAGTGTTAGAAAGGTGTCCAATTTGTTCCCAATTTGAAGAAGCAAAAAAAAAAATTTCTTGCAAAAGGCTTAAAACCTTTTATTTTATTCAAGGTTAGTAATGAAACTTTTGTTTATGATTTTTGATGTTCTCGAGGTCAATAAAAAAAAATTTGTTGACCACTTCAAACAAAATTTATTTTTAAAAGTAAATATGAAGATGATTAAAAAGAATGATTTTCGAATCTGAACACACACACCAGCCTAAAGTTGTATCTTTTTAGTGAACAAATTTTTCCAGAAAAAAAATTCAAAATCGTGTATGATTTTAGAGGTCCCCTATTTGAGTTTTGTCTTTTTTTTATCGATTTTCTGTTGTTTTTCTTTTCTCAATAGCTTAAAAATACATGCATTAAATGTTTATACATATAAAATTATCCCATTTTATATTACAATCATCGTAAAAAATTTAATGCAAAATTTTAAACTCATTTTTAAGGAAAATAATAATTTTTTCTTACTTGTTTTACATTTTTTTATAATAAATAACTTTTTTTGAATCACTTAATGTAAAGAGTAAAATAAAAATTATTATTTTCTTCAATAATAAGTTCAAAAACTTTCATTAAATTATGTACAGTGATAGTAATGTAAAAGGGGGTAATTCTATATGTAGACAAATTTAATACATGCATTTTCAAGATATCAGGCAAATAGAAAGAACAGCAGATCATTAAAAAAAAATCCAATAGGAAACCTCTAAATCGTATCCTATTTTAAATTTTTTTCTCGAATTATTTCGTTTCGAAAATCATTTTTTTTGCGTTGTAAAATAAATCAGCCTAGTAACTATAATAAATTCCTACATTTTTTGCTATAAATAAGAATGATTCTTATTTCGTTTGGGAAATTATAGACAGACTTTAGAGTAAATGGTAAAAAAACAATAGCTGGGAATAATTCCTAATTTTTAAGAAATTTTTTATCCCGTTATTTATTTTCCAACATGCCAAACCTGACAACTTGAATTATTTTCAAAATTTCGATTGAGAGAGTTTAGATTCTTTTTAGGTTCAAGTTTCGTGAATTAAAAATAATTATTTTAATTCAGGTCTTTCAAGCTAAAATAGTTTCTAAATTCAATTTTTTGGGTAAATTGAATTGTTTTTAAAATTCCAAATATTCCGACTAGACTGCTAGCTAACTTAGAACTCTTTTTTGTGAAGCTTTTTTAAATAGGAAGAAAGCTTACATTAAAATATTTTCAACACCAACATTTTAAGTAGCACCTCTTATATATTAGAAATTAATTGTCCAAACTCTTTTGTAATTTCAGTCCTTTTAAAAGTAAAAATAAACTTTTTGTTGGTCAATAATTCCTGTCTGTTGTATTTTATTCAATATTTCAGCAAAATAAATTATTAAGAAATAATTGACTTTTTAGAAATATTAAAAATGCTACTTTAGAACTCGCTAATATTTTTTAAATTGTTATTTAATCCCATCTGATGTCGAACTTCAAAATAAAATTTGCAAGTCACTAAAAAATGTTTGATATTTAATTTTCAAATCCTGGAAAATTTTTGAAATCTTTAACACCACTTTGAAATGTTAGAAATCCTTGAAATCTTTTGAAACCTTTTGAATTCTTTGAAAAATTTCTGAAATCTTTTAAAACGTTTCGAGATATTTTTAAATAATTTAAAATCTCTTGAAGTAATTCGAAATTGCTTGAAATCTTATACAAAACGCCTTTTTGAAATGTTTGAAATCCTTCGAATCTTTGTGGGATTTTTGAAATTTTTTTGAAATCTTTGAAATCATTGTGAAATCTAAAAATCCTTGACATCGTTTGAAATCTGATGTACAATGCCCTTGTGAAATCTTTCTAATCTTTAAAATCCTTGAAACTTTGTGAGATTTTTGTTATATCTTTTTAAATCGTTGTGAGATCTTTTGAAATCTTTGAAATTTGTCTGAAATCTTTGTGAAATCTTTTGGAATCTTTGAAATCTGATGTACAATGCCCTTGTGAAATCTTTGAAACCTTTGTGAGATTTATGAAATTTTTGCGAGATCTTTTGAAATATTGAAATCAATGTGAAATCTTAATAATCTCTTAAATGTTTTGAAACTGTTTTAAATCTTTATGAAATCTTTTGAAATCTTCCAAAATCTGTTGAAAGCTTTTGAAATGGTTTGAAATGTTTTGAATAATTAAAATCTAATGTACAACGCCATCGTGAAATCTTGTGAAATCTTTAAAAAAAATTTAATCTTTTAAAATCTTCTGTAATATTTGAAATCTCTTTGAAATCTTTATGAAGTTCTTTGAAACCGTTTGAAAGTCTTTGCAAATTTTTGTGAAATCTTTTAAAATTGTTTGAAGTCTTTGAAATATTTTAAAATATTTGAAAATAATTTTCAATTTGCAAGTTGAGCATCACAAAAAATGTATGCTTTAGCATTTTTTACCACATTTTAAATATGAAAATATTAAAAGATTGTAAGAAATACTCAAAGACTGAAAAATTAAATTACTCTTCGAGATTTCCAGGTTTTCAAGATTAAAACAAAAAATCTAGGAGAATACCTGATTAATGTGATAATACGCAAAATTTATAAAATATTGAGAGAAAGCTGACGCAAGAAAATAAAATCTGGGTACAAACTTTTAAAACATAATTATACAGGAGAACATTCCGAAGAATATTCATTTCCAAAATTCAACTTTGAAACGAAGTAAAAAAATTAAAAACTCTTTTACGCCATTACTATTAAAATAAAATAAAAAAGGAACGAATTTTGAAAATAATGCGACACCTGAAAATAATAAATTAATTTAAACATTTTACAAGGATTAACGAACCTGTGAACAAATTTTTTGCTTTCAAGATAGGACAAAGCGGTGCTGAGTTGAAAAGTATAAAGCAAAAGTGTTGCCAAGTCGAGTCTATGTTTGTTTGACTGAAGATAAGCTCGCATTTCTCCAAGCCTCGCTAATTCCATAACCAACCAAATCGGGGCTTCCGAACAAACACCTATGAGTCTGATTATGTGCGGATGTTCAAACTGCTGCATAATATCTATAAAAAAAATCAAAATTCAAATTTTTATTAATATGGCCAACAAAAAGGAAATAAGAATTTTACAATATAAATTATCCTTACAAGCTTCCTCGAGGAACTTTTCAGCTGTTGCTAAATCCGCATCAACTTTACAAGTTTTTACAGCAACTGCAACTGTTTGACCATCTCGTCCTTTATATGAACCTTTGTGAACATTTCCGAATTGTCCTTCTCCTATTATTTCTCCCAATTCGACATGGTTTCTGACTATTTCGTAATCTCTCGCTAAAATAAAAAAAAACATATTAAACATTAAAAATAAAGTTTCTTAATTTTATTGCTTGATTATCGAATTAAAATATATTGATTGAAACATATTCAAAAAAATACATCGACATTCATACCATTTTAATCGAATTTTTATTTTTTCAAGCTTCAGTAATCTGTAACTTTTATTTCAATATCAGATATATAACTTGTTGTAATTGAAGATCCTTCAATTTTTTGTGTGTATAACTTAAAATGATGTAGTTTTCAATCTATTTTTTAAAATAGTTCAATTTTGAACACTTACAATTCAAAACTCTCAAATTAAAAAAAATTTATGAATAGAAATTCTTAAATTTTGATCATTGTGAAAATCAAAAGTCAAGTTTTTAATTCTAATTATTTCAAATTGAAGAAATTTCGAATGTAATCATCAAGATTGCAGAAATTTAAATTGTAATTGTAAAAATTAAAAACCTTTCCATTTTAAAGATTTATAAATAAAATTCATAAATTTTGATGATTTTGATGATTTTGGAATTAAAAAGTCAAATTTTCAATTCTAAATATTCCAAGTTGAAGAAATTTCGAATGTAAATCATAAAAATTACAGAATTAAAAAATTTTAATTGTCAGAATTGAAACATCTTCAAATTTAAAGAGTTCCAATTCGAAACTCTTCAATTTTAAATATATATTTAAATAACAATTCTTAAATTCAGATGATTTTGAAGAACAATAGTCAAGTTTTCGATAATAAATCTTCCAAATTGAAAAAATTTCGAACGTAAAATCATCAATATTAGAGAATTTTTCATTGTAAATTTACAAAATTAAAAACTCTTTAATTTACAAAAATACAATTCAAAGTTCTGCAATTTTGAAAAGCTACAATTAAAAATTCTTGCATTTGAAAAATATATGAATAAAAATCCTTAAATTTTGAGAATTTTGAAGATCAAAAGTCAAGTTTTCAATTCTAAATGTTCCAAATTGAAGAAGTTTCAAGTGTAAATCATGAACTGAAAATTCTTCAATTTGAAAGATTTGTAATATAAAAGTCTTCAATTTTATAGATTATAATAAAAATGCATACATTTTGATGATTTTGGAAATCAAAAATCAAGTTTTCAATTCTAAATCTTCTAAATTGAAAAATAATTTCCAATGTAAATAATTAGTGCAGGAATTTTGTACTGAAAATTGTCAAAATTTAAAACTTTCCAATTTTAGAATTTACAATTTAATCTTCAGCCATTTTAAATATTTACAATTAAAAATTCTTCAATCTTAACGATGTGCAATTTAAAATTCTTCAATTTTAAAGATGAAGAAATAAAAATTCTTAAATTATGATGATTTTCATGATTTTGAAAATCAAAACTAGAGAGGTTTCATTTTTAAATATTCCAAATTGCTGAAATTTTGAATTTAAATCGTCGAAATTACAGAATTTTCAAATGTAAAACTCAAAACTTGCATCATTTTTAATTGTAATTTTTCAAAATTAAAAATTCTTCAATTTTAACCAATTACAATTCAAAGTTCTACAATTTTGATAAGTTAATAGTACAAATTCTCGAATTTTTAAAATATAGAATGGCAATTTATTCAATTTTCAAGATTTATTATTCGAAGATGTGTAATTTTAAACCATTTTTTGTCGGAAAAGTTCAATTTTGAAGATTTAAAATTGAAAATTCATCAATTTTATAGATTTTCGATTGCAAAATCTTTAATTGGGAACTGTAGAAACGATAAAGTTGATTTATTTTTTGGAAATTCTTGTGATGTTTCAAATATTACAGAACTTTATAAGATGTCAAGCTGATATGAACTAACGCATACTAATAAAATGTAAAACTCTGTGGTAGAAAACAAATTATTATTAATTTACATACTAAAAAATATAAAATTTATTTAGTATATTTAATTTCTCATGAACTTACTCGCTGGAGTCGAATAATCTCCTTCCTCGTCGACAATTTCCGCATAATCCTCTGACAAAATCGTTCCAGTTTTTCCAGCATTTTTATCTGGACTTTCGCTATCTTCTTGTCTATACTTTGGAGGATGTGCATCTAAAATTAAATCATTTCGTTAGAATATATTTTTTCCAAGGTATATTTAATTTTCAGGTGAAACTTGAAATTTCGAAGGATAAAAAGTACAAACCTTTGCAAGGGCAGGGATAATTTTTCCACGAAGCAGCTTGGAATAAGGAAATTGGCTCAATTTTAATATTTGGAAAATTAGTAGTCACAGAAATAATACAGTTAGATTAGTTTTTTTGTTGTTGAAAAACTGTAAATTTTAAGAGAATTTTACACTGATTTACCTTTCCTGTTCCAGAGGGAAGTGTTACTACCAGTGACTAATCTGCAATATCCATCAATTAAATCCGCTAAACTTTCGGCCTGATCTAAACTAGAACAAGTGATACTTAAAGTCTCTGCTGCTCCTGCAACTCTCAATTTTATGCAAGCTTTTGTGTGTTCTTTACAGTCCGAGACGAGGGTTTGAATCGACTGAATATCCGAGAATTCAGCCATTCTCGTAGGCTGGAAAAATAACATTGTTTTCTTGATAAATTAATTCAGAGATTAACTAGTAGCAGACTTCACAGCCCAAAATAATTCCAAAACAGAGGAACTTGGGTGATTTTCTACGTAAATAGAGGAATAATAGGGGAATCAATTCTATTAAATATTATAAAAAAATTAATATTTAACGAAAGAGTTGAGTTTTCAAGATAAAAAGTAAATTTTCTGAGAAAACAGTTGACTTTTAAACCCGAAAAGATTAATTTTCTGCAAAAAATTAATTTTTAAACAAAAAAAATGATTTTTAGAAGACAGTTGAATTTTCAACGAAGAACTTTTTTAACAACAAATATAAATGTACAATTCAGAAGAACGAATTTTCTCTCCAAAAAGAAATATTTTCCACAAAATAGTTAAATTTTCGACCAAAAAAGATACACTTTCACCAAAATAATTAAATTTACTACGAAACAACTGAATTTTTAACGAAATAGTTGAAATTTAAAATTAAAAAGAATTTTCAACCAAAAACAAAAAAGGTTAACTTTCAACCAAATAGTTGAATTTTTAACCAAAAAATATGAATTTCCTACGAAACAGTTGAATTTTCAACAAAAAATGATTACCTTTTAACAAAACTGTTGAATTTTCAACAACAAAATTAAATTTTCAATCGTCTAAAATACATTTTAACCAACAATTATAGACTTTTAAAACTGAAAAGATAAATTCACATCAAAAAAGTTAACTTTCAACCGAATAGTTGAATTTTCAAACCAAAAAGATGAATTTTCAACAAAATAGTTAAATTTTCGATTTAAAACCTTGGATTTTTTTAACAAAATGGTTAATTTAAAAAAAAAATTGAATATTTTAACAAAAAGTTAAATTTTTATTCCAAACAGAAGAATTTTCTACAAAATAGTTGAATTTTCAACCAAAAACGATGATTTGAACAAAATAGTTGAATTTTTAATCAAAAAAAATGAATTTTCTAAGAAACAGTTGAATTTTCAACCAAAAACGATGACCTTTTAACAAATTTGTTGAATTTCCAACAGCAAAATCAAATTTTTAACCAAATAGTTGAATTTTCTACCAGAATAATAGAATTTTCAACTGAAAAAAACACGAATTTTCAACAAATCAGTTAAATTCACAACGAAAAAGTAATATTTTCAACCGAATAGTTGAATTTTCAAACCAAAAAGATGAATTTGTAACAAAATAGTTAAATTTTCAATTAAAAACCTTGGATTTTTTAACTAAATAGTTGAATTTTCAAAAAAGAATTTAATTTTGATCAAATAGTTAAATTTTTATTCCAAACAGAAGAATGTTCTACAAAACAGTTGAATTTTCAACCAAAAACGACGACTTGAACAAAAATATAATTGTAGACTTCTTAATCGGAAATTTGACTTTTTAACAAAATAGTTCAATTTTTAATCCAAAAAGATGAATTTTCTAAGAAACAGTTGAATTTTTAACCAAAAACGATGACCTTTTAACAAATTTTTTGATTTTTCAACAGCAAAATCAAATTTTTAACCAAATAGTTGAATTTTCTACCAGAATAATAAAATTTTCAACTGAAAAAAACACGAATTTTTAACAAAACAGTTAAATTCACAACAAAAAAGTTATATTTTCAACCGAACAGTTGAATTTTCAAACCAAAAAGATGAATTTTTAACAAAATAGTTAAATTTTCGATTTAAAACCTTGGATTTTTTAACAAAATAGTTGAATTTTTAACGAAAAAAATTGAAATTTTTAACAAATAGTTCAATTTTTAATCCAAACAGAAGAATTTTCTACAAAACAGTTGAATTTTCAACCAAAAACGATTATTTGAACAAAAATATAATTGTAGACTTTTTAATCGGAAATTTGACTTTTTAACAAAATAATTACATTTTTAATGCAAAAAAGATTAATTTTCTAAGAAACAGTTGAATTTTCAACCAGAAACGATAACCTTTTAACAAATTTGTTGAATTTTCAAAAACAAAATGAAATTTTTAACCAAATAGTTGAATTTTCTACATAAATAATAATAGAATTTTCAACTGAAACAAAAACAATTTTCAAAAAAACAATTACATTTTTAACAAAAAAATTTTTTTTTTTTAATAGTTGAAATTTGAACTAAACACGACGAATTTTCATTCAAAAATGGAATAATTAAAAAAAAAATAGAAATAAATCTTCAACTAATAAAATGAATTTTTAACAAAGTACTTCAACTTTCAATCAAGTATATAGTTGAATTTTCAAGCAAGAAGATTATATTTCTACCAAAAGAGACGAATTTCTAACAAAATACACATGAATTTTCAATAAAGTAGTTGAATTTTCTACTAATATAATGAAATTGTCAATAAAACTGTTAAAGTTTCAACATACAAGCTCATTTTTGATCAAATAGTTGAATGATCAACCAAAAACGATCAATTTTTATTCAAAAATGGATTACGTATTTAAATTTTCAGTTGAAAAAATAAATATTCGAAAAAAAAATCAATTTTCAACAAAATATTAAAATCTTTAACTGTAAAATGAACTTTTAAGAAAGTAGTTTAACTTTCAATCAAGTAGTTGAATTTTCCACCAAAAATATCAATTCTCAAAAAAAATGTAATAGTTAGATTTTCAACTAAAAATAATGTATTTGCAGTTTTGAACGTTCAAATGAACGAAATTTTTAAGGATGGTTTTGTAAACTAGAAACAGTGCCAAAATACCCTTTAATTTATACTGCAAAAGAAACTTATGATGCATTATTTTATATTGTAGTTGGAGCACTCTTTATAGATAAAATAGAATTGGAAAAAATATTTCTTTCATTTGAACATTCAGAAATTCCGGTACATCTAAAAATAAAAATCAGCCAAAAATGGACTGGTTACATTTTCAGCAAAAAAAATTAATTTTCAAACAAAACAAAAAACGAATTTTTAACAAAAGAGTTAAATCTTTAAATTAATCTTTAACAAAGTAGTTCGAGCTTCAAACAAGTAGTTGAATTTTTAACCAAAAGAGATGAGTTTTCAATTAATAATAATTAACTTTCAAACACATTTATGCAAAAAATGAGAAAAAGGGGAAGTTCCTTAAAAACAGAGAAAAAAAGAGGAATTCTTAAAAAAAAAGGTGAAAAGAGTGGATAGGGAAAAGAATGTGAAGTAGCTTTCGAGATTGAAGAAGCCTAAAAATTCAGAAATGTCCGAATATTTAAATATTTCAAGTATTTCTGGATTTGTAAAACAAAAAAAAACTTACCGCAGTTCCACCTCTGTGAGCCATGTGGGAAATTCCAAGATCAGGACCAATGACTAGTTCCACAGGAATCGACCAACTCGACTAAAATTGAAAAATTAATGTAATTCTTTGTAAAATTATTTTAAAAACAATTTTAAATTTTAAAATAATTTTCTTACCCCCAAAGCACAGATGAAACGCTCCTGATCGAATCGATAATGAGAGCGTAAAAGATCGAAGAATTTAAACATGCATTCCAGTTCCGAAAGGGCAGCGACTTTTTTGAAATGCTGCTGAATTAGTTTTCTCAAGGCTTTCGGTTTCATGCCATTTAGAACCGAGCGTGGTAAAAATTTGTGGAGACCGACCTGAAAAATTTAAAGAAAGTCAAATAAGATTGAATATAAATAATATAATATTATACTGGAAAAAAATTCCCTAACACTTCCAGGTTTTTCTAGATATTATAATTTTCCGTATATTTCATAAAATATAATTTTTATTTCATATAAAATATTTCGCATTTTTTGAAAAGACAAATTATATTACAAGATATTCGTAAATATATTAGCACCCTCGATTAATTGAATAAAACTAAAATCATCATTAATCATTTCTTGAATTTGTCTCTAAAGTTCATGAATTTGAATAATACCTCAAACAGATTTTTATTATACCTTCTTATACTTTAAATTCAGTGCATACTTAGGTAAAATTAATGTAAAATTAAGGGAATAGTTTAATTTTAGTTTCAAAAATTAATTTTCTATAAAAAAAGATTTGCAATCAAATTAAAATGAAAGAATTTTCAACTAAGATGAAGAACCTTCAACTGAAATAGTTGAACTGTAAACCAAGAAGATAATTTTCCATTAATCGATGAATCTTTAATTGGAAAAACTAAAAAAGACAAATTGTCAACAAAGAAATCAATAGTTAAATTTTCAGTTAAAAAATTAATTTTCACTCAAAGAGATGAGTTTTTCACTAAAATGATGAATCTTTAATTATTATAATTGAATTTTCAACCAAAAAGATGAATTTTCAACCAAGAAGATTAAGTTCTACCAAAAAAAATAGATTTGCAACAACATAGTTAAAGTTTCAACTTGAATAATTAAATTTTCAGTAAAATAAAATTGATTTTCAGCCAAAGAAAAAGCTTTTTTTCAACAAAATTGCTCATTTTTCAACCAAAGAGATGAATTTTCAATTAAAATAATGAATCTTCAACAAGAAAAAAAAATTTTGAACAAAAGACATAAAAAAAATACTTATCAACATGAGCTGAATTTTCATCTAAGAAAGATTTTTCAGTCAAGGGAGAGAAAAAATTGCAATTACTTGAATTTTCAAGCAAAAAGGTGAATTTTTAACCAGAAATATTAATTTTCTACCAAAAAGACCGAATTTTCAACAAAATACATTAATTTTTAACCATATACTCGAATTTTCAACTAAAAACGATCAATTTTCAACTTAAAACGATCAATTTTCAACCAAAAATAGAATAGTTAAGTTTTCAGTTGAAAAATTAATTTAAAAAAACCATCAGCATCCAAATATTATATAGAAATTCCCTGACAATTCCAGGTTTTCTAGTTAGAGGAGACACCCAGAATATATATAATTTCAAAAACAGTATAATTTGTAAATGATTATGACAAACCTCTCTTTCCAAGTATTCCAAATTGCTCTTTTTATCCAAAGCAATTTGAGGCATGTCTTTGAAAAAGTACCTAATTTCTAGACAGCATAATTGAACGGCAACATCCTGGTCTAGAGTTGAATGATTCGCATTCAAGTAATCATTTCGAACCTGAAATTATAAAATTTTTATTTAATTTTTTTTATTCACAGGGTTTCCACAAATTTACATAATCAAATTTTTATTTCTTTAGATGCAAATAGATTAATTGACAAATGTAAAGTTAATTCCCTTAGTTTCCAACCCAATGTTTTGATTTAAATATTTTTACGATTTTTAATTGGACATAAATGAATTTGTTAATTAAATATAATAAGAACTTCTAACGATTCAACCTGAAGACTTTCTAAGTTTTAAACTAGAGAAAGTGTCCAATTTATAAAGAAAGTATCAAAATTGAAAATTTTTTAAAATTAAAATGTGAAAAATTATTTGAAAGATTTCAATTTGGATTTATTCGAAATTCGAAATCTATCAATTTTTAGGGACGACTCAAAAATCCCGAAAATTAAATATCCTGACACTAAAATTCCCGAAAAAAAAATTCGAAATAGAAAATTCCCGAAATTATAAAATTACAGAAATATAAAAATCACGACTTGGAAAATTCTCGAACTAAAAATTCCCCAAAAATGTATAATATTAGCGAATTTATTATATTATACATATATTTATTCTTTAAAAATAAAATAACGAAATATTTGGGTAAGAAAATTATATATCTTTTTAAATTGTTTGAATTTGAAATAACATTAACTGAAAAAAAATATTTCTCAATTGGAAAAGAACGATGGAAGAACAAGATTTCTGTTACAAGAGCAATAATTTGACAAACTAATACGTACATTTAAACAAAACTTGCATTCAGAAATTGTTTTTCAATTATTGTTATTTTAAATTTAAGAAATAATTTAAAAAAATACATTGAACATTTAAAAAGATTGTTTTCATTGACCAAAATATTTTATTATAAATAAATAAAAGTGATCAAAAACAATTTTAACATTTTTTTAATTCGCAAATTTTAGCATTTGGGAATTTGACAGTATAGGATATTTTATAATGCGGTAATTTTCTGTCGCGAATTTTATTATTCGGAAATTTTCAAATTTGGTAATATTATGAACTGTTCGGGAATTTTCAAATTCGGAATTTTTAAATTTTCGGGAATATTATTTTTCGGGTTTTGCAGTCGTCCCAATTTCTCAGTTATTCAAATTTAAAATCTTACTTTTGAAAACCAAAAAAGTTTAGCAAAATATTTGGAAAGCATTCAACCTGGAGAATAGGGTGCTAAAAAAATGAATAATTTTCAATTTTGCACACCCTTTCCCCTGCATTTCTTTCTTATGGCGAAGAAAATACTGCTTTAAATTTTCTTTTATTTAACAAAATTCTGTATGGTTGCGCTAGGCCGTGTTTGGTCTGAAAATTAATTTTGTTAGTCATCAATTAAAAAAAAATTAAGGCTAAAAAATGCTTTCACCCTTAAAAAGTATGTGTTATTAATTGAGGAATAAATCATATACTTTATGAAACAAAAAAATTTTGAAGGTATTATCGGGCAACAGAATACGAAAATATGTAATTTCATTACGATAAACTTTCTGAAATGGCCCTTTAATTTGTATCCAAAAAAATTAATAACTAAAAAAATTAATTTTCAGACTTAAAAGGGTTCAAAAATACACCTTTTTTGGGCACCTTATTGGAAAGCTGCCATTTCGAATTAATATATAATTCCGTAATTCTAAATTTAAAATGTTTTATATTTTTATTATTTTATATATAATATTGACAACAATTTAATCTGCAATACAAATTTAAAACCCATCTCTACAGAAATAGAATACATCCAACTCAAAAATATTTTTAATATTTTCAAGAAAAAGAACATGGAAAATTAATGATTATTAACTTATTAAGATTTGAAAAATATAGGTCAATTTGTAATCTTTGCAAATTTGTGACAGTTTACAAATTTTATCTGGTATTTATGTTCGATAAAGTTTGAAAATGATTGATTTACAATTGATAAGATGGAAATTAGCTTATTTAAATATTTGAAGAGCAGGTTCAAAAATTCTTTAGTTTATAAACCACTTAAATTAGAGTTCAGAAAGTATCGCTGCTCATGAAAGATTTTTATTTTATGGCCGGAAAATTTTAAAACTTTTTTTTCTGAAAATATAAAGACCTTAAAACTTAAAGTTCAAAACAGAAGAAAAATTTTATCGAATTTAGCCTGAAAACTTATTTATTTTTTTGAGGAAGCATATTTTAGAAATCCTCTTAATTTTGAGGCTGATAAATGAATTTTGAAAAACTCACCTGGTCGTAGTAGTAGAAAAAGGTTACTTTGTCCTTCTCATAAAGGTCATTTAAATTTTGAGGTAGATATCGCACCCTAAGTTCGTACCTCCATTCACTGTGTGGATGCTTTTTTTCGTATTTTTCTTGAACCTGAGAATAAAAATAGAACATCCAGAAATTATTTTTCGGCCTTAAATATAGGTTTATTTTCTGGGCACTATATTTTGGGCCTTATATTACGGGTCCTATTATTTTACATACTATGGTTTGGGATTTTTGGTTTAGGAATTTTTGTTGGCCTTACCTTCCCGACGAAAGTTCAGATAACAGACACAATTACAAATATGTAAAAATTTAGATGTTTTGAAGAATATTATTAGTATTTAAATTAAAATTTAAGAAATTCGTTTTTTTTTTTAAGTTTTTCTCTGAATCTATTACAAACTTGGACTAATTTGAAATGATTAAGTATCTTTTACAATTTTGGATTGTATGAATGTTTATCGTATTTGAATAAAATTTAGAATCTTTTAACAATTTTGGATTAAAATTTTTTATTAAAAAAATAGCTTGCAAAGAAGATTCACAACTTTTAACAATTTAAGTTTATGATAGCGTTTTACAGGCTTCACACCACAAATTGGTATTATAAAACCAAAACTATTATAATTTGAATAAAATTTCGAATCTTTTAACAATTTTGGATTAGAATTTTCAATTTGAAAAAAATAGCTTTCGAAGAAGATTCGCAACTTTTAAAAATTTTAGTTTATGTTAGCGTTTTACAGTTTTCACGCTAAAAATTGGCATTTTGAAACAAAAATCTTGATAATTTGAACCAGATTAAGTATCTTTTAACAATTTTGGATTATGTTAATGTTTTCCGTCGGAAATTAGTATTTTTAATTAATAAATTAGATTTCAAAGAAGATTCACAGCTTTTAACAATGGTAGGTTATGTTAGTGTTTTACGCCATAAATTGGTATTTAAAACCAAATTTATCACAATTTGAATACAATTTAGAATCTTTTAATAATTTTGGGTTTCTCAGTGTATTCCGTCGGAAATTAGTAGTTTTAATTTTTGTGAAAATTATATTTCAAATAAGAGTTACAACTTTTAACAATTGTAGGTTATGTTAGCGTTTTACCGTTTTTACCTTTACACAAAAAATTAGCATTTTAAAACAAAAATCCTGATAATTTGAACAAGAAGAATCCTTTAACAATTTTGTATTATGCTAATTTTTTTCATCAGAAATTAGTATTTTAAAAAAAAAAAGTAGATCTCCAGGAAAATTCACAACGTTTAACAATGATAGGTTGTTAGCGTTTTACACCAAAAATTGGTATTTTAAAGCAAAAATTATTATAATTTGAAAAAGATTTTAAATCTTTTAGCAATTCTGGATTATGTTAGTGTTTTGCGTAGGAAATTAGTATTTTAAATTTTAAGAAAAATTATCTTCCAAAGAAGATTCACGAATTTTAGTAAGTGTAGATTATTTTAGCGTTGTAGCGGGCCCACACCAAAAATTGGCATTTTTGAACAAAAATAATGATAATTTGAACAGGATTCAGTATTTTTTAACTATTTTGGATTATGTTAATTCTTATCATCAGAAATTAGTATTTTTAACAAAAAAATATATTTCCAGGAAGATTCACAACGTTTAACAATGGTAGATTGTTAGCGTTTTACATCAAAAATTGGTATTTTAAAACAAAAATTATTATAATTTGAAAAAGATTTTAAATCCTTTAGCAATTCTGGATTATGTTATTCTTTTCGTAGGAAATTAGTATTTTAAATTTGAAGAAAAATTATCTTTCAAAGAAGATTCACAAATTTTAATAAGTGTAGGTTATTTTAGCGTTGTAGCGGTTTCACACCAAAAATTGGCATTTTTAAACAAAAATCATGATAATTTTAATAAAATTAAGTATCTTTTAAATATTTTGGATTATGTTAATTCTTATCACCGGAAATTAGTTTTTTAATAAAAAAATAGATTTCCAGGATAATTCACAACTTTTAACAATGGTAGGTTGTTAGCGTTTTACACCAAAAATTGGTATTTTAAAACAGATTTTCCTTTAGATTCCGGCTATAAAGCCCTGTTCTTATATACATTCTAAATTGAAAATGTAATTAATTGATTTATTTAAAAAATATAAGAACTCAACTGGACCACACAGACGTGCCCTCATATATTTGGAACCATTTTGCAAAAATCAATATTAAAATTTTTTAAATTATAAAGCCGATATCTTAACATTTTTCGCCGGAACTCGGTTATTTTAAACAAAAATCATTCAATTTCATTGAATATTTACAAAATTCAAACAATTTTATTGTTATGTTATGTCAGTGTTTTTCCTCACAAATTGGTATTTTTCATTAAAGAAAATCATAGGTTTTTTCAGATTATTATTTAGAATAATTAAATTCACAATTTTCATAGAATTTTTTAACAATTGTACGTAATGTTAACATTTTACACCAGCAATTGGTCATTTTTGAACAAAAAAAAATTGGTTTGAAAAAAGATTTAATATCTTAACATTTTTTTTTATTATGACACGTTAGCCCTTTTCGTTTAAAATTACTATTAGTAATTAAAAGTAATTAGATTGGAAAGAGTCTATATATTATACAAAAGTATTATACAGAGTGACCCATTTTAATCTATAATTCTAAATATCTTCTAAACTACCCCATGTACGTAAAAAACGGTTCATAAAAAAGTTGACCAGGACATAGGGGGTCATTTAACTGTACCATTTATATGGATCTTGAGGTCAATTTTTAAGGTCATTTCAAGGTCAAGACGATTTTTTAAAATGGAAACCCCTATTTTTGACTGCAGATTTGAAAAGAGCGGAAAATTTTACGTCAAAAATGTACTACGGAAATTTTGTTTTTATGAACTTGGAGGGGTCAAAAAGCAAAGTCAAATATCCCAAAAATGATGAAGGGCATATCTGATCGTTTTTTTGGACATTTGAGCTTCATTTTTGATCTCTCCAAGGTTACAAGAACAAGATTTCCATACTACATTTTTTAACGTAAAATTTTTCGATCTATTCAAATCTGTAGTCAAAAATAGGGGTTTCCATTTTCAAAAACCGTCCTGACCTTGAAATGACCCTGAAAATTGACATCAAGGTCAAAATAAATGGTACACTTAAATGGCCCCCTATGTCGTGGTCAACTTTTGTATGAACCGTTTTTTACGTAGATGGGGTAGTTTAAAAGATATTTGGAATTATAGATTAAAATGGGTCACCCTGTATATTAATTCTGAAGTTAAGATATCAATTTTCATCAATTATTGGAAATAATGTTTTTGCTTTTCCTATCTAGGGGAGATACTAGGGATACTAGAGATACTAGGTATGAAATACAAAAATTTGTCCATTGTACTTTTTTGAAGAGGGGAAAATGAGGGGAACTCCTAACTCACAGCTCACAACTCATAACTCATAACTTACAAGGGGAGGGAAAGTAGGAAAAATGTCGGGAGGGTAAATCGGGGGAATGAGGAGAGGTGAAGTAGGAAAAATGAGGGTAGAGGAAGTAGGGAAAATAGTTGACGCGATGGGAAATGAGGGTAGGGTTAATAGGGGAAGTGAGAGGAGCGGAAGTAGGGGAAGTGTTGGAACGAAACTAGGGGAAGTGAGGGGAAATAAGGGGCTAGAGTGAGGGACATGTGCGGAGAAGTGAGGAGAGGGGGAAGTACATGAGGAAGAAGTTGTGGAAGGAAGAGGAAGCGAAGGCTGAAGTGAGGGTTGAGGAAGTACGGGGAGTGAAGGGAGGGGAAGAGAGGGGAAATGGGGAAGGGAAAGAATGGGAGGGAGAGGTTTGAACGACTTATTTGCCTCTTAATAGGTTAGGAAATCCTTTTTTGTAGACATATGACTAATTTTAAAATTTTTCCATTTACCTGGTACATTGTGGTGTCTTGGTGTAGCCAATAACTTTCTGCAGAACCAGGGTGGTGAAGTCTCATTGCATAAAGTTGTTTATAATGTCTTGTGCCAACGGCGAGTCTACTGGTAACCAAGGCAATAATTCCTTTGACGTCAATTGCATCTCCAAATTTGACTACGTTGAAGCCACCTGAACAAATTTTTGAAAAAAAAAATTTAATAGAGAAATAATTGAATTGAAAGAAAAAAACACTCAAATACTCATTTTGATGAAGTAATTTTTTTAATCTGGACTTTTCAAAATTATTTCATTTAAGGGGGCGACTGAAAATCCCCCAAAAATAAATATCCCGCCGGTGTAAAATTTTCGAAAAAGAAAATATTCTAAATAGAAAATTGCCGAAATATTAAAATCCTGGCTTGGAAAATTCTCGAATTTGAACAACAAAAAATTGTGCTTTAATAGATTATATTTATTCACTAAAACACAATAATAAAATATTTTGATCTAAACACCTTTCTTTTAATGTTCAATGTATATATTCTAAATTATTGTTTCAATTTAAAATAACAATAACTGAAAAAAATATTTCTGAATGCAAAAGAACAATACACGAACAAGATTTTTATTACAAGAGTAGTAATTAATAAAAAACTACTATGCACTTTTCTGTCGCAAATTTTATTATCAGAAAATTTTCAAATTTATTGAAATTATAAACAGTTGAGAATTTTATTATTCGGGACTTGGGCTCTTTTGAGAAACTCAAAATACGCAGTGTCAATAGCAGCATAAATTTTGAAAATAGTAGCAAAAAAGTGTCATGCAATTTTTTAAATGTTGAATCGAGGAATTAAATATATTTAAAAATAATTTTTTTAAAAAGCTTTAAAATTCGCTACAATAATTAAGAACCCCTGAAGTATGTTAAGATTCTCTTAAAATTCCTAGAAAAAATCTTTTTAAAACCCTTGAAAACGTCAAAATCACTTAAAATCCGTAGAAATTCCTTGCAATCTTATAATTTTTTTGGAAATCCTATGAATCCCTTAAATATTGTAACATTTCTTGAAATCTCTTAAAATCCCCTAAAATCTTTAGAATCTCTTAAAATATACTATATTATTAAAAATCTTTTGATATTTTTAAAATCCTTCAAATCTGGCGAAATCCCTCGAAATCTTTTGAAATCCTGTACCTCTTGAAATCTTTAATACTATTTAAAACCTATACAAATTTTTAAATCTTGAAAATCCTCTAAGACTCCACAAAATCTCATGAAATTCGTAGAAATCCATAGAAGTCCCTTCAAATTCTATTCAGTTTTATTTAACTCAAGATCCTTAGAAAATCTATTAAATCCCTAAAAAATAAAATCTCTTGAAATTCTTTGATGCCCTTTTAAAATCCCTTGAAATTTTCTAAAACTCTTCAATTTTTTTGGAATCTTCTAAAATACCCTCAAAGCTTTGAAACCCCCTAAAATCTTTGAAGCCCCTTAAAATCTTTGAAATCCGTTTTTAACCTTTTTATTTCTTTTGAAATCCTATGAATCCCTTAAATATTATAAAATTCCTTGGAATCTCTTAAAATCCCCTAAAATTTCGTAAAGGCTGTACAAATTCATTGAATTCTTACGAATTAATTTAAAATTCCTTAGAATTTATTAAAACTCTTAAAAGTTTTGTATAATCCTACGAAATTTTTGTAAATCTCATGAGGTTCCTCGAAATCTTTTAAAATGCATAATAAAATTCAATGAAATCCGTAAAAATCCATAGGTGTCCCTTAAAATTTTCTTCTGTTTCATTAACTCCCTAAAGATCACTTGAAATTATTTGAAATTCCCTGAAAAGTAAAATCCAATGAAATTTTGTAAGTCTCCTGAAATTTCTCGGAATTTTGTAAAAAAAACTCTCAAAGCTTCAAAGTTTTAAAGGTATAAAATTTATTTTAAAGAAATCTTTGAAATCTATAAAAAAGCTCTTGAATTCTGTTGAACTCCTCTGAAATCTCTGGAAAACTCTTCAATTTTTTTAAATCTCTTGAATTCTGTAGAAATTTCTTATAATCTTATGAGACCTTTTGACTTATTTCGAAAACCAAAGAATCTCTCAAATATTGTAAAATTCCTTGAAATCCCTTAAAATACCTTGAAACTTTCCAAACTTTTTAAATCTTAAATCCCTTTCTTTTCTTTATAATATTATGGGACTTTTTAAATTCTTTCAATTCTTATAAATCACTTATAAATATTTGAGAATTTCTTGATATCCCTTGAAATTCTATTAATACCATACAAATTCCTTGAAATTTTCGAATTCTTCTAAAATCTTACGAAAGCTTTCAAACTTCCTTCGAAATTTTTTAATCTTTTGAAGTTTTCTATTATCCTAAGAAATTTTGTGAAATCTCATGAGGTGCCTCTAAATCTTTTAAAATACACTATATATTTTAAAATCCTTTGAAATTTTAGCTCTTAAATCTTGTGAAATCCCGTACATCTCTTGAAAAATTTTCCATAAAATCCCATGAAATCTGTAGAAATCCCTTGAAATCCCCTAAAGTTTCATTCTATTTCATTTATTCGTTGTAGTTTTCTAGAAATTCTTTGGAATTCCCTACAATAAAATTGCCTAGTTCTGGTAAAATCCCTACAAATCCCTTGAAAGACTTTGAAATCTGGTCAAATTATCTAGAAGTTTGTAATATCTCTTAAAAATTCTTCAATTATTTTGAAATCTGAAATCCTCGGAAATCAGATAAAAGTCCTTGAAATCTCTCAAAATTCCTTGAATCTTTGAAAGTCTCTGAAATCCCTTGGAATATTTTAAAATCCTGTAAAAGCTTCGAAACCCTATAAAATCCTTGAAATCAGTTCAAATACTTTAAAATCCCTTGAAAATTGTTAAAAATTGATGAAGAAGTTTCAAAATATGTTTAACGACAAAGTGGAAAAATATCAGACGTTAAAGAGGAGCCAACAAGTGTGGACACTTGAACAAGTATTCAAGATGTTAAATTTAAATTTGGATAATATAGTCTTTTTTTTGTAATAATAAATATTACAAATTATTTGCGAAAAATGATTCTCCTTTTTATCAGCTCCGGTAGGAATCGAACCCACGTGAGCTGAGCAGCTTATTAATAAGTGGTAAGTAGCTTAGTTTAGTGGTAAGAGCACCTGACCGGCAATCAGTTTACGTGGGTTCGAATCCTACCAGAGCTAATGGAAAAGAGTGTCTTTTTTCGCCAATAAGCATTCGTAATATTTGTTATGAGTTGCATAGTTAAAAAAAAGTGTCAAAAAATGTAAATAGTGAAACGAGTCCGAGGCCTGCTGTGAATAACAAAAAATAGAACGGATATTATTTATCATGACATGTACATATTTTTGATTCGAGATAGGAAACGGGAAGTGAAAGATGAGAAAGTGGAAAGGGATTGTTGATATCTGATGAATATTGTATAGGGTAACCTACATACCATTAGGTAAATGAACTTTCAGTGTTGCTTTATCCATTGGGGTGGGTGACCCATGTGGGGGGGTGCTTCGGCCCCCACTCCCTCCGTGACCCCCACCAACACCGCCGCCACTACCATCTCCTCCAGTGCTCATCCCCTCATGGCTGTAACAAAAAAAATACACTGTATCAACAAAAGTTTATTAAATAACAATTTTTAATTATGCTACGTCATTAAATTATTTTATTACTAACACTAAATTCCTCTGGATTTTTATTTCCTAACATTAAAAATATAAAAAATTCAAAAATCTATTATTAAACAAATTTTTAAATATCAGATTTAAAAAAATTTTGAAAATTGGACAATTTCATTAAAAAGGAAATTAAATTTTATCACTTCTAATTCAAATCGTTTAGAATATTCAACAATTTTTTTAAATTGAAGAATCCCCAAATTGAATGATTTTAGATTACAATTTCGAAAATAGGACAATTTCAAAACGTTAAAGATGAAATATTTTCATATTCGAATTCTGAAAATTGAATCATTCAGATGAATTGAAATTTCATTATTTCTAATTAAAAGCGTTCAAAATTGAATAATTTAAATCTGAAAACCTTGGAATTTAAATACTTTTCAATTCAAAACGATTAAAATTTAATAGTTTGAAATTGAAAACTAAATCGAATTTTTCAAAGACCTTCTGGAATTCTAGCATTTTGAATTGTTATCGCATTAAAATTGATTGAAACCTTTTTTCTCATATCAAGAAAAAAATGCAGTCATTTTCGATGTCCAAGATGAACAATTTTTGAATTATGAACCTTTAATATTGAATTATGATGAGAAAAAGTTCGCAAAAAAAAGCAATTTTAAATTCGAAACATTAAAGATTTAAAAAATTTCAAATAACACAATTTTTAACTTTATTATTATTGTTAATTTTTGAAATAGTTCAATCAAATTTTGTTCAATTTGAAAAGATTTATTTGTCTAAATCTTCAGCTAAAAATCGTACGATTTCAAAATATTACATACTTTGAAAATTTTAAAAAAGAATAAAAAAAACAAGATTGCTATAATATAATACTAATGTTCGAAATTGCACAATTTTAAGCCTTTCATTTAAAAAAAATTCAAGTTGAGTTTGAAGAGTTCAATAATTTTGAAAATTTTCAAATTTGAAAAAATTAAATTTTTAATGTCTAATTCTAAGTACTTCTCATTTTAATTCAGGCTTTTGAAGCAAAAAAACTTTAGTTTCAGGCTTCAAAAACTAACCTGTTTTAGAATTGCACATTCAAAACTATAATTTTAAACTGATGATTACATTTTTTTATCGCAATCCGCAACCGAGCCTGTTCCAATTTGTGGTCAGTGCCACTTTGAGATTGTCAACTAACTAACAAAATAATTCTTTTGTTTATGAAAATTTTGAAGTGTATGTACTTATTTTGTACAAATTAATAATGAAAGTTTATAGTTCCTTCACAAAACAAAATAAAAGTTATTCATTCAGTTCTGAAAAGAAAAAATTTAATATTTTAATTACGGACCAGTTTTTCTTGCGGGAATTTTCAACAAATAGAGGTAAATTTTTAACCAAAAATGAAATAGTTCAATTTTCAACCAAAGAGTTAAATTTTCAAACAAGAAGACTAATTTTTTTGACAAATTGACTAATTTGATGAAAATGTGTCCTTCTTGATTTCCTTTTTTTGTTCAAAATTATATTTAACTGAAAATTAAACTAATCCAATTTTGTTACTATATTCGTTTTTTTGGTTGAAAATTAATTTTTTGAACTGAATATTGAACTATGCCATTTTTTGTTGAAAATTGGTTTTTTCTTGTTATTTTTTTAAATTTTTAATTAAAATTAATTATTCTAAAAACTTTAAAAATTATATGCTTTCCAATTGGAAACTTTCGAAATTATGAATTCAAACTCAAAGCGTTAAAATGAAACAATTCAAAACTTCGTTCAAAAATTGAACCATTCTTGAAATAGGATCTTGGAACTAAGTCGTTGAAAAAGATTAATTTTTGAATTGTACATCACGATGTTTAAAATTCAATCATTTT
Organism: Andricus quercusramuli; assembly: GCA_932178445.1. Taxonomy (NCBI): domain Eukaryota; kingdom Metazoa; phylum Arthropoda; class Insecta; order Hymenoptera; family Cynipidae; genus Andricus; species Andricus quercusramuli. The sequence goes on along the minus strand of CAKNXH010001847.1, from coordinate 221,673 downwards.
CTCTAAAGGGCAAAATTATTAACTTGAAAACCAACGATAAAGCCTTTCCATGATTCATCGTGGACAAAGAGAATAAATAAATTAGAAGATCATTATCATTAATTTTATAAAAAAATAATTGGTAGTAAATATTTACTATAATAAAATAGTAGAATTATTTCTTAAGAGTGGTCTAAGTTGCCCATAAATATCAAACATCTAGAGATTAAAAAAATGTTGATTTATACCATTGTTATTGACGACATAAAATGATGCAAAACTCGTTCCGAAAGTAATATCGTTACTGCTCACGATAAAATGAAACTAAACCAATCTTACGACACCAATCAGGATTTATTTGCTGTTTCAAACAATGTGGAATGAGATCCATTAAAAGTGAACTACTCAAGCAGGGAAAGCTTTATGGTGCTAAGTGCACTTTTTGACGAAATTGAGAAATGTTGTACTAATAACTAATACTACAAATTTTCATTTTTTTCTATTAAAGAGTGTTATTTATTTATAAATTAAATAAAAATATGCATTTCAGATGTTGATTTTCTTCACGATTTATGCACTTTTTTATTTATAATCCAGGGAAAGCTAAACGGTGCTCAGTCCTTCGCCATTTTTATTATATTATTATATACACATGTAGCGCCATCTATTTTTTTATACAATGTTAATTAAAAGGATGAATTCACATATACAAAAAAATTACTTGATCGGTTATAAATTGTTCCTATAGAAAGATTTTTTGCTTCTCCTGTCATATTAGGTTGATTGGACTTAGCAACGTTTAGCTGTACCACTTTAATTATTTTGAAATAATTAAGATTTCAAGTCGAAATATATTGGATTTCCAACAAAATTGTTAAATTTTCAACCAAAAAATATTCATTTTCTATCAAAAGAGATAATTTTTAAGCGCAAGATAAATTTTCAACCAAGAATAATTTATCAACTAAATGGTTGAATTTTCAACAAAGAAAAAATTAATTTTAGATCAAACTTACAACTAATTAGTTGAACTTTCCAGCAGAGGGAGAAAATTTTAACCAAATAGTTGCATTTTCAACATACAAAGACGAATTTTCAATCACATGGTCCAATCTTCAAACAAAAATTAAATTCAGACATTGAATTTTGAATCAAGAAATTTTCTACCAAAAGCAGATGATTTTTTAATCCAAAAAGATAGATTTTTAACAAAAAAGTTGCATTTTTAACCAGCAAAGATGAATTATCAACCCATGGTCGAATTCTTTAAACAAAAAATATTAAGCATGAACTAAAAAAAGTTGTATTTTCAACCAAATAGTTAAATTTTCAAGCCAGAAGGTCGAATTTAGAAGACAGTTGAATTTTCAATCCATAAGGATGAATTTTGTACCTAAAAAAACGAATGTTCAACGAAACACTTTCTTCAACAAAATAATTAAATTTTAGACAATACAGTTGATTTTCTAGCAAAATAATTATATTCGAAAAAGATGCATTTTCAACTAAAATGACGAATCTTAAAAAAATTAATTTTTAACAAGGAAGTTCAAGTTTCAACCAAGTAATTGAATTTTTAATAAAAAAAATGAATTCTCAGTGAAAAATTTAATAGTTCAATTTTCAACCAAAAACTAGAAAATTGAAACCAAAAAGAGATACTTCAATTGTCAATTTATAATATTAATTTCCACAAAAAACGAACTTTTAACAAAATAGTTCAATCTCCAAACAAAAAATAGAATTTTTAACCAACAGAGATGAATTTTCAAACAATAAATACGATTTTTCAATCAAAAAAATACGAATTTTCAACAAAAAAGTTGAAATTTCAACAAGGAAAAATTTTTCAATCAAGAGAGAAAAAACATGTCGACCAAATTGTTTGATTTTCAAACCAAAAAGACGAATCCTCTAAAAAACAAATAAGTTAATTTTCAACCAAATTATTATATTTTAAACTAAATACAATCATTTCCCCAGCAAAATAGAATAGTTAAGTTTTCAATTGACAAATCTGATATTCAAAAAAAAAAAATTTTTTTTTTTTAAAAGTAGTTAAATTTTTAACTGCAGAGATGTATCTTTAACTATTAAAATTAATTTTATAACAAAGTAGTTCAAATTCCAACCAGGCAGTTAAATTTTCAATCGCGATGATTAAATTTTTACCAAAAAAGACAAATTTACAATAAAATATATCAATTTTTAACCAAATTGTTGAATTTTCTACCGAATTTTCATTTTTTAGAAGAAAAAATTAATTTTCTAAAACAGTTTAATTTTCAACTCTAAAATTTCCAACACAAAAAACGTGTTTTCGAACAAATAGTTAAATTTTCAATCAGAAAGTATGATTTAAAAAAAACAGTTAATATTCAACCAAAGAGATGAATCTTCAACCAAAAAAATACATTTTTAATGAATTAGTTCAACTTTTAACCTCGCACTTGAATTTTGGACCAAAAAGGATGAATTTTTAACAAAATAGTTGCAGTTACAACCAAATAATCCAATTTTCAACCAAATAGTTAATTTCTCAACTAATAAAGAAACATTTTTAAACAAAAAGTTGCACTTTTAACTAAAAAAGATACACTTTCAACAAAAAATGGAATAGTTATATTTTTCAATAAAAAAAAAATAATTTTCATCCAAAAATAAAACAAATTTTCTACGAAATAGAGAGAATTTTAACCAAAGAGATGAGTCTTCGATCAAAACAAAAGAATGTTTAACAAAGTTCAACTTTGCACCAAGTATGTATTTGAATTTATCACCAAAAAAGATGTATTCTCAATGAAAAGTTAGGAGTTGAATTTTCACAAAAAAATCGAACTTTTAACAAAATTGTTAAATCTTCAACCAAATAGTATGTAGAATTTTTAACCAAATCGATGGTTCTAAACGAAAAAATTCACCCACTGAAAATTAAAATACTATAATACTAAACTGTAAAATGTCGAGTCGTTAGAATATTGATCTTATTGAAATGTGGTTTCGGATCTGATATTTAGTTATAATTTTCAATCTTGTAATCGCAGGCCATGTAAAACAATTTCCAAACATTTTTATTTGTTAAGAAACACCATTATTTTATGTTCCATGAGATCATGCTAAAAGATAGTCATCCAGTCTGACGGCTTCAACTACTCGCGTAGGCGTCCTCCCAATTTCCAGTCAAATATTATATGAATTACTTATTTAGCAATTCTTACTTTTCCCACAGCCAAATTTTTCTTCGCAGAAACAGACCATCAATTTAAAAAAATATTCTTAGAAGCCAAATATAATTTCAGACTACTCAATATTGTTCAAGTATACCTAATAAACAAGGCTAAAATTTGTTGATTAAATATTTCTTTATTGGATAATAATTGAAAATAATTAAAAACTAGCTTCCAGTGGCACGCAAAAATGCATGCACATAAGAATGTTCAAGATATTCAAAAATCATTTTATTTAGAAAAGGGTTAGAGGGAAAATGGAGAGCCATAATTTGTCGGGTGTCGATTAGAATAAATTATTTTTCTGCTTTAAACTAAAAAAAGATTTTTATCTTTATAACACTTCACTTTAAAAACATTCTTTCCATTGAAAAATAATTCTTCGTCACAAGGCAAATACATAAGAGATATTTTTATGTGTACGATGACAGGAAGAACCCCCAGAAAATAAAACAAAAGAAAAGACAATCAAAAGCTTCCGGCGTAATAGTCTAAAAAAACGAAATATCCGCCTTTTTAACAAATTTTAACAAAGAACATTACCTTCAAACAGAAAATTTTATTTTTCTATGCACACCTATATGTTAAAACCTTCACTTTGAGCCATCTTCGAAGAAAATAGAACCAAAAGAAAAAGATTCCAACATAGTCATCTAAACAGACGCAATTCCCTAATTTTTCTAATTTTTTAACAACTGATGATAGAAAACTCCATCTTAAAATAACAAATTTTATTTTTTTGCGCATCTAAATGCGATAATCTTCATTTTCAGCCATGTTCGAAAACAATCGTACCAAAAGAAAAGATTCCCGCATAATGATCTAAAAACGAAATTTTCTCATTATTCTCATTTTTCAA
>CAKNXH010001847.1:168209-217598 GCA_932178445.1 Andricus quercusramuli | reverse complement strand
TCATTTTTCAACAAATGATAACAAGAGAACTACACATGAACATAGCAGATTTTATTTTTTTATACTCATCTACATGCCAAAATCTGCACTTTGAGCCATCTTTAAAGAAAATCCAACTAATTAAAAAGCTATGATAATTCCTTGAGTCGTAAACTTCTTTTTTTAAGAGCAGTATTCATTATGAGAATATGTAAAATGCAACACTGAATCTTTTTGAAAATAAGGAATTTTTGTCTTGTCTTCTAAGACAGAAAAACGTCTTTTTCAAGTGAAGTATTTTTTTTTCTTTTATTTATAATGCAGCATGTGATAATTGAAAGAACAAACGTTCAAATTGGCACTCTTCGAAAGATAATTTGTGAAGTTTGTCACCCGATGCGACATTCTCTTTAGCGAAGGACAATAATGCAGACGTCATGATGATCTAATAAAAACTGTTGATTCGTAACGTACCATGCTGAATGGTCCCCAGGAAATAGAATTACAGGTTTACGTAAAAACTGGTTTTGTTGCGATTAACAAAAATAAAAATTCCATGTCTACATAAAAAGTTATATTTCAATCAGAGGACATCCATGGGCAATAACATCGATTCAACGAGATGCAAAAAGTAAAGAGAAAAAAAGGGTATAAAATCAGTTAAAAATAAAAACGCTTATTTTGATACTAGAATCTTAAATTATTTCAAAAGAAAAGATTACGCTTAATATTTATATGTTTATCACTCAACTGTAACTAAAATATTTTGCTAAAAAAAAAATGGTTGGTAATGACGATTCAAATGACAAAAATCCAAGTTTTTTAATAATATTATTTTTAATTGAAAACATTAATTTGCAATAAATTATCAACAGAAAGAGATTAATTTTTAACCAGACAGTTGAATTTTTAACCAAAAAACTAAAATTTCTATAGAAAGAAATGAATTTTCAAACCAAAAATATTAATTTATAAGGGTGTAGTTTAAAATTAAACGAAGTAGTTGAATTTTCAACCTGAAGAGATAATTTCTCAACGAAAGAGAGATACATTTTTAACTGAAATGATGAATTTTCAATACAAAAAATTCCATTTTCAACAAATTAGTTAAACATTTTCAACCAAGAAAGATTTTTTAATCAAGAAGAAAACAAAATTTTAACCAAATTCTTGAATTTTCCACAAAACAGTTTGCAAATTTCATTATTTGGTTCAAAATTAAATTATTTTGTTGAAAATTCAAGAATTTTGTTAAAAAGTTATATTTCTTGGTTGAAAATTTAACTTGTTTGCTGAAAATTCGTCTTTCTGAACATTGAACATTGAACAACTCTTGAACATTCCAAAATTTGATAAAACTTTTGTCATTCTAGACTAACAAAATCTTTTTTTTTTTAATAAAAAATTCAACTATTTTGTTGAATATTCGCCTTTTTTTGAAAATTAATTTCTTTCTGTAGAGATTTTACCTTTTTTGGTTGAAAATGCAACTTTCTGGTAAGAAATTTAACTGCTTCTGTAGAAAATAAACTTTTGTGTTGAAAATTCAATTTTTGTGTAGAAAATTCTTATTTTTAGCTCGAAAATCCAACAGTTTGGTAGAAAATTGAACTATTTGCTTGAAAATTCCCCTTTTTTGGCGAACAATTATTTTTTTGTTTGTTAAAAATGCAACTATCTGCTTGAAAATTAATTAGTTTTAGATTAACATTTAAGTATTTTGTTAAAAATTCGTCTCTATTAATTAAATAACTATTTTATATTTTAAATTAGAATATTTTTATTGAAGTATCAATTATTACATTTTTCTTAGATTGAAAATTCTTTTTTCTTAGGTTGAAAATTAAACTACTTGGTTGAAATTTTTTTGATGAAATAGCTTTGACCAGATGAAATGTATTAAATAATTTAACGTTAATTGTTGTTTGTCTACTGGTCTAAAATCAATATTTTTCTAATATTGATTTTTATTTCTGAATTGTGAAATAATTTCTCTCAAGCTCCCCTGGGATCCGAACCCAGGTCTTTCAGATTACCGGTCTTACCTACTCTTCTTACCTACTAAGCTTGTAAAGTTAATTTGTCAAACGTTCGAATGTTCCGAATGTCTCAGAAGATATTTTTTAATTCAATTTATTTGAAGGAAGCGATGTATTTATATATACATACCTATCAACAATTCTGGAAGCATGTAGAAATTCTTGATGTTAACTAAACATATTTACTGTAATATGACACCCTAGAAAACATTTCTATTGTAATGTTAAGGGTAATCTTGAAATTTCTTGTGCAAAATATTATTCATCATTAATGAGAAGTGAGGAATGTGACAGAATAAAAATTCATTATTAAACCAGTTTTTAAATATTATTTGTGGTTCATTCTGAATAATGAAAAAGTGAGATGTTGGTTTTTGGTTGACTTTTTTTTCTCCCTCTTTTTGCCTTTATTATACATTTGTCTCTAATGAGCCGAAAAGGAGGTGGTTTCAAAATCGAATTTTAAATTGTAGTTCTTTTCCCGCTCTGATTTCTTTGGATACCATTATTCATAAGAAAGTAGATTTCATTTCGATCTTAAATATAATTTTTAAATATTTTTGAAACAATAATTAGGAATTCAGAGCGTCTGAAATTAAATTTTTTTTTAAAATCCAATTTATTTAAAGAAAGCGATGTATTTAAACATACGTTCCTATCAAAAATGCTGGAAACATGTAGAAACTATTGATGATAACTAAACATTTTACTGCAATATGACACCATCGAAAACTTTTATATTGGTATGATAAGGGTAATCTTGAAATTGCTTATGCAAAATCATCAATGTTATGTGAGTATGTTATAATATAAAAATACAATATTATACAATTTTTAAATATTATTTGTGATTGATTCTGAATAAGAAAAATGTGAGAGAGTGGTTTTTGATTGACTTTTTTCCTTTTTTCACTTTTTTTCCTTTGTGATATATTTGTTTCTAATGAGCCGAAAAGGAGGTTGTTTGGAAATCTAATTTTGAATAGGGTCATCCACTAATTTTTTTTTATTTTTGCATATTAAAGTATATGCTCTAAAGTCACTAATAATACCAGCATAGTGTGAAAAAAACTTTTTTTGGAATTTATATTTGAAAAAGAAAAATTTGTACACATTTAAAATTCCTATTTCTTTCGCGCCCAGTCCGCCATCTTGATATGACGTAGCTAGCCGCCAAACACTTGTAAATAAGCCGGGCGATTCACGTTTTTTCCATAAAAATGCAAAAAAATTAGCGCTACCATTGGTGTTTTGTGCCTCAATGCAAGAAAACATCTGTCAAAAATCCAGGAAAATTATTTATATCTATACCCAAAGGTGAGGAATAAAAAAATGGTACAAAATTGTTCGTCGTTACATGTGCCCTACCGCATCTTTAACGCCAACAGTATATGTTGCGAAAATCATTTCAACGCTACAAGTAAATATTTTTATTTTGAATAGAAAAATATATTCAAAATATGCTTTTTTGATAATAAAGTTCGTAGTTGACTGATGTTCAACGGTGTTATATATATGGGGTGCCGGGATGTATGTGAGGTATAACCTCGCGAAATCAAATAGTTCATTCACGCAACAAGTATTATAAAATTAAATATTTATAAAAGTAATTATAAAACTTATAATTATGAATTTTATAACAATTTTATAAAAGTATTCATAAAAGTATTTATAAAAGTAACTATAAAAAAAAGTGAGGTTATGTTTTCTGAATTCAATATTGCATGTATGATTGTATGTTACGATTCGCCTGAAGCAATTATCATTCTAAACTAATAAATTAAATGAATAAAAATAAATATTTCAAAAATTTATCGTCATTTATGCCATTTACTTACTTTTTCGCTTTCACTCCTCGAGTGACAGCAACATTGAAACTGTAGCACTTCGAGAAGAAATCGCTAGTCATAAGTGTACTCACTTTTGGCAAATTATCCAAACTGGCTTTAACGTATCTAGGCATATTGATACTTCATAAAAATAAACTCTTTTTGCAAAAAACGTTGATAATTAATTATTTCGATTGTTTTTATCAAACTGACCATGTTTTTTCTTCGGTTTTGACGGCGCATGACGTCACACACGTGTTTCGAGCCGTGAGGGCGCCACATGTTTTCTTTTTTAAATTGACATGGACGGTGGATAATTTATCACATTTTAATAAATTATTATAAATTACTAAATAATAGAAATTGAGTTTCAATTTCTTATTTCAATTCTTTGGGAGTCAGAGTTTATAAAAAACTCAACTGTAAGGCAAACACAATTTTTGTGGATGACCCTATTGTGAATCTTTTTATGCTCTGATTTACTTGCATAAAAGTATTCATAAGAGAGTAAATTTCGTTTCGAGTTTAAGATCTTAAAAGATTCTTCAGTTCAATTTATTCAAAGAAAGCAATGTCTTTATACAACATACCTATGAAAAATGCTGGAAGCATGCACAAACTCTTGATGTTAACGAAACATATTTAACGTAATATGACACCCTCGAGAACTTTTCCAGAAATCCCCCTATATATCTACTTCTATTGATTTAAGTTCTCTTTTCAATTCAGATTGGACATGTGTGATGGCGTCATAAAATAAAAATCGAAACGAAATGTGTAACTGCGCAATCCAGGCGCAGTACAGTCCAGGGACTTAAATGGGCAGTTACAAATTAGTCCTTACAAACATTAAAGATTGTCCCCTCGCAGTCCAAGCAAACGGGAGCGCTGTGCTTTCAAAAAGCATTATAGTGTGTCTGCGAAGCGTGACCGAAAAATGGAGTCACGTGTGCCCACTTCTATTCACAATATTCACATGTGCCTATAAAGGCATCGCCCTATGTGGCCTATAGCGATGTGTATGTACTATTATATGCAATAGAGTAATGTACGTAATGCGCCACCACGCACAGGATATGGCGCTTCTGATTGGCCAATTTCTTCATTCATTCATTCAATTCTACTCGTCCCGATTTCGCAACCACCTCCGTGACAATTCCGAAAATTGAAATCATCCTTCCCGATTAAAGTGACCCGATTATGGAAATTGAATTAACAAAGACCCTATTCAAGCCCCGGATTCACTTCAGAGAGGGGGGGGGGGGATGCATGGATATTCCCCAAATTCTATTTTCCCTGATATTTATTTCACCTAAAAGCATTTGACCGAATACAGGGATCACAGCGAAAAAGGAAGTCAAAAAAGGGGACATAGGGTGATTGCCTCACGAAAAACGGGGAAATAGTGGAAAGATTAAACATTTATTTTCACATTTCGAAAAGCACAATCTTTTTACGAGAAATGTTATATTTTTAAATAATTTTCAATGATTTTTTTATGATTTCTGCCACTGAAGAATTTATTATAAAAAAAAGGATATCTTAGGTCGTTGGAAATCCATTTCCAGTGACATAAAAAAGTCCGAGAAAAAAATTAAATTAATTGAATACACAGTTTTTATATGTTTAACATAGTTCTCATAAATATTTATTTTCAAGATTTGTCATTTCTTCCTTACTATAATGAATACTTTTAATGTAAATTTAAAACCACACTCTTCACTAGAGCGAAGTAAAAATGCTAAAATTAATCGAATCATTTGAGCTGAGGGACAACAATTTGAGTCCGAAATCCAAAACAAGTAAAGAAAAAATTTTGAAATCGGTTAATATCTTCTGTTCTGCTTTTTAAATTTGCAATTAAAAATTTTTTGAATTAAAAAAAAGTTAATTTAAAATTTTTTGAAAATTTACAAAAACATGTCTTTTTGACTGATTCGAACATGAAATTTCTTCAGCTTAAATCAAAGAAACATTTTATTATTTTTTATTCATGGGAAACATTTTTTTTCGTTGTGTTTATAAAGTTCCAAAATCGCAAAAAAGATATGAAATCTAAAAAATCCTAACTCACGACTAACATTTTTTTCCGAGAAAGCAAAATAAAAATGTTTCTTTGGTTCAAGTTGAATAAATTTCAGGTTTGACATATTCAACTTTTTTCAAAATGTGTACATATGTCTCAATAAAAAAAAAATGTTTTTGCACGTATTTAAAAAAATTGTAACTAAGCAAAAAAATTATTTTTCAATTCCGCAATTTTAAATTTTCAACAAACATAAGATAATTTTTTAACAAAATAGGTGAATTGTTGAATTAAGAACATCAGTTTTCAACCAAAAATCGAATAGTTATATTTTCGTTTCAAAAAATTAATTTTCAATTGAAAAAACTGAATTTTCTCCCAAATTGTTGAGTTTTGAAACCTGAAAGAAGAATTTTCTACAACGGAGTTGATTTTTCAACACGAAAATATGGATTTCTAATTAAAGAGTTATTTTTCAAACAAACATTGAAATTTCCAGTTAAAACCCCTAGTTTTTAATGAACAAACAAAACTTAAACTAAAATGACGAATTTTTAACTAATGAATCTTCAATCCGAAAACACGAATTTTCAACCAGAGTTGAGTTTTCAAACAAAAATGATTGTTTAGGCAATGAAGAAAAAAAATTGCATTCCAAATTTCGAATTTTAAAGCAACAAGATTAATTTTCTACAAAAAAGGAAGAATTTTTAACAAATTACATACATTTTTAACCAAGTAGTTGAATTTTCAAAATAAAAAAAAATCAACTTTGAACCAAAAATGGAATTGCTACATTTTCATTTCAAGAAACTAATTTTCAAATAAAAAAACCAATTTTCTACAAAATTATTGAATTTTGAATTCAAAAATATAAGCTTTCAATACAAAAAAATAATTTTCAAACAAAAACTGCCATTTTCAGTTTCAAAAAATTAATTTTCAATGAAAAAAAAGTTCCAATGAGAGTTAAATTTTCAAGCAAAGATTTAAAAAAATTAAAAATTGCTCAAGTTAGAACATTTAAAATTGCAGTTGATGAATTTGGAATATTCCATTTTTTAATTAGGTATTTAACTTTGTGCATTTCAACTAAAATGTATTAATCTTCTGAAACTTATTTGAAAAGTACTATATATTTTGTAACCTTATTTATCCATAAATAATTCATTTAAGTGCTATAATTGCTTTAATTATTATTGAATAATGTTTACAATTTCAAATATCGTATATTTAAAGAGAAAAGGGGAAAAAGGGGAAGTTTTTTTGAGAATAGGGGGAAGAAAGGGGATACTAAGAAAAAAAGGGAAAGACTGTGTACCCTGCGAATAGCAATTTGCTATGATTTTTATTTATCCTAATTAACAATTTACCAAATTTTTCGGAATTACTTTTTGTTTTAATTTTTTTTTCCGAATTACCATTAGACATCATTTTTATTTTACCGAATTATAATTTTAAATAATTTTTATAATACCAAATTACTATTTAAATTAATTGTTATTATTCCGAATTATTGTGTAACATAATTTTTGTTCTTCCAAGTAAGCATATAACAAAGCATTTTAGGAGGAATGAAATTGATGTTACATGTAGTTTCGAAGATAATGAGGATTATGATAATAAATGAATTCTGGGTTATCGGAAAAATAAAAATTATGTCAAATTATAATTTATTAAAATAAAAATTATGTCAAATGTTAATTAGGAAATATAAGAATTATGACAAATGGTAAGCTGGGAAATTAAAAATGAGGTAAATTGGTAATTAGGATGAATAAAAATTATAGCAAATAGCTATTCGGAAAAATGAGTTACATGACTATTACATTTTCGTTAAGAATTTATCTTTTTTGTATGAAAATGGAACTGTTTTGATTTAAAATTAAACTACATTTTTTGAAGTTAATTTTAAAATTGAAATTCGTTCTTTATCTGGTTCCAAAGTAATTTTTCAAACTGAAGACTGAACTATTTTGTTGACAATTCAACTGATTGGTTAAGAAATAACTTTTTTTGTTAAAAATTCAAAGTCTCAGGTTGAAACATCAACTGTTTTGTAGAAAATTCGTTTTTTTTTTGGCATGAAAATTTAACAATTTGGTATGAAATTCAAGGTGTTCAAAAGTATCAAAAATGGAAAACGAACTCTAAAAAAAATGAACTTTTTCCTCATCATATAGTCAGTCTTTCCGGGCCCTAATTGGGTACTGGCTAGCCTGTCATGACCAAATGTTTCAGTGTCTAACTAAAATATTTTTTTGCACATTTCCAAAAAAAGGCAGGGGGTTTAAAATTACCAAAAATGAAAAGTGATCATAAAAGAAAATGAATTTTTTGCCTCATTACCTAATCAATCAGTCTTTTGGGGCCCTAATCGGGTGCTGGATAAACTGCCAGGACCAAAAAATTTTCTCGATGTCTTATTCAAATATTTGTTTGTACATTTCCAAAAAAGAGCCAGGGTGCTTAAAAGTATCAAAAATGAACTCTAAAAGAAAGGAATTTTTTTCCTCATCTAGTCAGTCTTTTCGGGACCTGATCGGGTGATGGCTAGAATTTTGCGTAATGAAAATTAAATTGAGTTGAAAATGAAATGAATCTTGGATCTATCGCAAAAGAATGTTTTTAGCAGTAAGTGAATTTATATTGGACTTAAAATGAGAAAAAGTGGAACGAAATTGATTGAAGCATCTGCATGTTTTCGAACGTAAGCGACAGCTGTTAATGCAAATGATGCAAGTTGAGAATATTGCGAAGAATGTCGTCGGTCAGGGACGAATCGTTCATGCCTGAGATACCGTGTCAGTTGCCGGTGGGGACATACATATAAATATAAAATAATAATATGTACAACCAAGAGCTTCCGTAAATTTATCGAGGATTGCTGATCCTATAATACATAAATCCGACAGACGCACGAATTAAATTTAAATCTTGCACAGTGCCTCGGGCTGCAAAGTTGACAAGCACAATTTCCTACCAACGGTGCTGGAAAATATTCATCCCAGAATCCTCCAGGCTACTATGAGCAAATACAAATTCATTTGGGTTCAGGGGTAATCCATAAACTACGTTACCAATTTTAGGCTATTTTTTACCCCTCCTCCCGTACTCCCTTGTTGAGAATCGTAGTTTGCCCCCCACCCCAATCCAAATAATTAACGTAGCCCAAAATTCTATCAAAGCATAGGAAAGAGGGTTATTTTTCATGAAAAGAGGATAATAATAGAAAAGTAAATTCGTTTAAATAAAATTAACGTAAATACAGATCGAAAACAGAAGTTGGCAAGCGAGGCAATGCGAAAAAGTAGGGACATGCGAGCGAGGCGAGGCGAAGCGAGGAAGGCAAGGCAATAGGAGCGTGCGGATTAGAGATTAGAAATAAGAAATGGATGGATGTTAGTGTTTAAGGGTTAGTTTTAAGAAAATTCTGTAAAAATGGAAGTGTAAGCAAGCCAATTTTTTAAGGCCAGCAGGCTGAGAAATAAACGTTTATCTACTATTGAATTTTCAATAAACAAAATTAATTTTCTTACCAAACAGAAGAATTTTTAACACAAAAGACATTAAATTTCTGCCAAATAGTTGAATTTTTAGCTTATGAAGGATAAATTTGTAACCAAAAATGGAATAGTGCGATCCTAAGATGAAAAATTAATTTTTAACCAAATGAAGACCGAATTTTCAACAAAAGAGTAACATTTTAAACGAAAGGAGTGAATCTTCAAACAATATGGATGTTTAACAAAGTAGTTTAACTTTCAACCAAGTAGTTAAATTTTTGAATGAAAAAGATGAATTTTTAACCAAATAGTGAAATTTTCTACCAAAAAGATGATTTTTCCATCAAGAAGATTAATGATCTCCCAAAACACGACGAATTTTCAACAAAATGGTTGAATTTGAAAGCCAAAGGGACGAGATATCTACAAAATGGTTAAAGTTTCAACCCGAAAATATTATTTTTCAACAAAAAAGTTAATTTTCTGCCAAGAATTTAAACTTTCATAAAAGTAGTTTAATTTTTAACCAAATAGTTAAATTTAAGCCCAAAATATAGGTATTTTTAACTAAAAAGTTTATTTTCAACCGAATAATTTAATTTTTTACCAAACTGTTGAATCCTCAACCAAACCAGATTAATTTATCCCAAATACTTGTATTTTTAATCAAAATTTTCAAATAGAAAATATCAATTTTCAATAAAAATATTAACTTTCAACCGAAAATGGAAAAGTTACATTGGTAGTTAAGAACTAAAAAAGATGAATTTTTGACCAAATAGTTAAATTTGTTACAAACAAAAAATGAATTTTCCAGCATGAAGATTTATAATCTACTAAAATCATGAATTTTCAACACAGTATATTAATTTTCAAAAAAATTGTTGAATTTTGATGTAAAAAGGACGATAATTATCTACAAAACGATTAAATTTCCAACCCGAAAATATGATTTTTTTACAACAAAAACTATAATTTTCTACCAAAAAATTAAATTTTCATAAAAATACTTGAATTTTTTGCAAAAAAGTTGTGATAATTCGTCCCCTTGTGGCTTTAAAATTCAACCATTTTGTTGAAAATTGATGTACTTTGTTAAAAATTCTTATTTTTTGGTATAGAACATTAATCTTCTTCCTGGAAAAATCATCTTTTTGGTGAAAAACGTAACTATTTGGTCAAAAATGCATATTTTGTAGTTGAAAATGCAACTACTTGGTAGTTATTTGGATGAAAATTCACATTTTGTTTAAAATTATTATTTTTTTAGTTAAAAATTAAATTTTCAACTGAATATTTCAATATTCCAGTTTTAATTTTTACTTTTTTTGTTTCAGTTGATTATTGAAGTATTTAGTTGAAAATTCATGTATTTTGTTAAAAATATGTCTTTTTTGGTATAGAAAATTCACCTTCTTGGTTGAAAATTCAACTACTTGATTGAAAGAACGTATTTTTTTTGGGAAAAAATTAATTTTTTTAATAGAAAATGTAACTATTCCATTTTTGGTTGAAAATTGATTTTTTTTCTTTAAAAATTCAATTATTTAGCTGAAAAATGACCTTTTTTAGTTGAAAACTTAACTACTCGGTTGAAAGTTGAATTACTTTGTTAAAAATTCATACTTTTTGAAGATTCACCTGATTGGTTACAAAGTTTACTGTTTTGTTGAAAAATCGGGTTTCTTTTCATTAAAAATTGATTTTTTCCTGTTAGAATTGCACTGTTCCATTTCTGGCTAGAAATGTATTCTTTATAAGTTAAATATTCTACTATTTTGTAGAAAATTCATGTATTTTCTTGAAAATTCTTTTTTTTTGTGGTTAGAAAATTAATTTTGTTTGTTGAAAATTCAATATATATTTCGACTTGAAAACTTAAGAACTTACAGCATAGCAGTATAGAACTGTAGATTATTTCCTGTTTCTAATGAAGATAGTACATTCCAGAGATTTAAAAATTTAATGAAAGATTGAGGAATGCGTCTCATGTAAAATTTTCTAAAAATATCAAAGAAAGCTTGGATCTTCCGCATTGAAACCTAATCTTGATCTTAAGATTCTCATAGGCTCGTTTAGAAGCGAACCTAGTCGAGTAATTATAATCAAGAGAGGCAATAGATTACACCGAAAAATTATGCATTCAAGGAAGAAGCTAGTCGAGTACTTAACGCTTCGTTAATTACAGGACTCTCAACTACATTCACACTTTACAGTTAAATAAATAAATAAATAAGCAAAAATAAATAAATAAATACACGAAACACAAGCTGGAAATGAATTAAGTTACTCGATATACAATGAATATTGGATATCGATTATACAGCAGGCTCATATTACCGATATTAACCATTCAACTGTAGCCAATTCAACATACCCATATTAATCACAGAGTATAATTTCAAATAGGTCTCATGTGCTCTTACATAATTACAAATTACATATTTACAAATCAGTCTCAGATCGATGCCCCCTATATAATTATACCACAAGCCACAACGATTAAATCAGTACAGTATCAATTAATGAACTGATAAGACCTAATTTTCAGTTATTAAATTATTAATAAGCAATATGAAATCGATCGAAATCTTGGATTAGACTTCATAATCCAAAATGCTCTCAAAAGAGGGAAAATAGGGCAAATTTTCAACCAATAAAATTAGTTTTGATCCAAACAATTATATTTTCAACGAACTAGTTGTACTTTTAATCGAAACCCAAATTTTCAAGCAAAAAAGACGAATTTTTTAGAAGACAGTTGAATTTTCAATAAAAAAAGTCATTTGCAACCAATACAGATTATTTTTCAAACAAAAAGGATTACTTTTCTACAATAAAGATAAATTTTCATTCTAAAAGGACAAATTTCAACAACAAAGTCAATTTTTAACCAAGACAGGATTTTTCTGCCCAAAAAGATTACTTTTCTACATAAAAGATGTATTTCTAATCCGAAAGAACGAATTTTTAATAAAAAAGTTAATTTCTAACCAAGACATGACTTTTCAACCAAACAAAATGTCTTTGTTGAATTAAACACTAAATAGTTGAATTTTCATCTTACACAGATGAGTTTTCAACCAAATGGTCCAATTTTCAAACAAAAAGATTACAATTCAACAAAAAGCGGTTACATCTTTTAAAAAACGAATTTATAACGATATAGTTGAATTTTCAATAGAACAGTTGAGTTTTTCAACCAAAATAATTGAATGTTTAAAAAACAATGTAGAGAATTCGTTTTTTAAAACGAATTCTCTACAATATAATTAAATTTTCTACCAAATTGTTGCATTTCCAAGACTAAAAGACGAACTTTCTACAAAACAGTTGAATTTTCAACCCAGAATTATACATTTTTTACAAAAAAATTGATTTTCAATCAAACAGTTTAATTTTTAAACCAAAAAGGTTAATTTTTAGTCTGAGAAGTGAATCTTGAAAAAAAATTAATTTTTAATACAGTAGTTCAACTTTCAACCAAGTAGTTGCATTTTCAAATGAAAAAGATACATTTTTAACCAAATAATTCAATTTTAAGCCAAAAAGATTAATTTCCCAACAGGAAGATTTCTTTTTAAATAAAATACATGAATTTTTAATTAAATTGTTTAATTTGTATGCCAGAAAGACGAATTCTCTAAAATATAGATGAATTGTCATCCGAAAAATATGAATTTTCTACCAAATAGTTACATTTTTAAATAAATATTTCAATTTTAATCAAATAGTTGAATTTTCTACCAGAATAAAAATGAATTTATAACAAATTACATAATTTTCTACCAAATAGTTAAATTTTCATATAAGGGTAATTGTCAAATTGAAGGCAAACTTGAAGTCCCAATAATATAACATTAACTTAGAAGCTCGTGCCGATTTTTTTTAAATTTTATTAAACACTAATTATCATCCTCTACAGAATAAGCAGCTCCTTTTTTTCATTCCTGTTCCTATTTACTTTAATTTAATATAAGAACACCCGAAACGTCATTACCGTACGGCGTCCCAACCTCACTTTGCACAAGGATAAACTGATTTTCTCCGTTTTTTTAGACAGTAACCTGAAAAACGCTTAACGTATCAAGTTTGTAAACTTCACATGAACATAAATTTAACGTAGGCACATTTTTTTAATTCAAATAAATAATATTTTAAAAGCCTTGATGTCTGTCTCTCAATTTTTTCCATTTCAGAAGTCATTACCGTACGTCTGTTTTTCTAGTAAAATATTGTAGTTACAGTGGAGTAATAAATACAAAAATATTAGGCGTATTGTTTAATACAAGTTTTTATAAAATTGAGCTTAAAATATTAACTCTCTTTTCTGTGAATCCGATATTAAAACTGAAAAGTGCATCTTGACAACAAAAACGTCATTACCGTACGTGCGTTAAAAACCATTTTCGGAGTGAAAAAAATGTATGAACGCAATTCCGTTACTTGCTTGGTGGTGTTTTCATTCATAAGTAGGTGAATTTTGATAATTAAAATTTGTTATTTTTTATAAACAATAAAAAAGGTTAAACTTTAACATTTTTCTCGCATCATTACCGTACGGTACAATAGAACAGCGTACGACTGATTATATGCGCGTGCCCATGGATTCATTATTATTTCCTATTTTCATAACTGCCCCTTTTGGATTTAAAATAGTTACATGTGATAAGATCAATTTCCGTTATGAAATATTTAATTCCTAATAATAATATGATTGCCACTGTAGGTGCTGAAATTTGCCTACAATTTGACAATTACCCATAAGCAGTTTAATTTACAACCAAATACTTGAATTTTCAGCAAAAAATTAATTGCCTGCCAAACAGTTGAATTTTTCAATAAATAGTTGAATTTTCGAGACAAACCGATACATTTTCAACGAAAAAAGTGAATCTTTAAAAAAATTATTTTTTAATAAAATATTTACACTTTCAACGAAGCAGTTGCATTTTCAACTGAAAAGGATACATTTTAACCAAATAATTAACATTTTAACGAAAAAGATGAATTTTTTGTCAAGAAGATTTATTTTCAGACAAGAAAGACAAATTTTAAACTACATAATTTGTTTCATTTTCAAGTCAGAGACGCATTTTTACAAAACAGTTAAATTTTCTACCCAAGAATATGAAATTTCAACAAAAAAATAAATTTTTTACCAAATAGTTATTTTTTCAAATAAACAGTTCAATTTTCATCCAAATATTTGAACTTTGAAACAAGAAGGTAAATTTGTTACAAAACAGTTGAATTTTCAACCCAAGAATATGAATGTTTAACAAAAAAGTGTAATTTTCTATGAGAGAGTTTAAATTTCCAATAGTTAAATTTTCATCCAAATAGTTGAATTTTGAAGCAAAAAGATAAATTTTCTACAAGACAGTTGAATTTTCAACCCAAGAATATGAATGTTCAACAAAAAAGTTTAATTTTCAACCGAATAGTATCATTTTCTACCAAAATGTTGAATTTTTAAGCCAAAAAGATGAATTTTCCACAAAACAGTTGAATTTTCAACCCGGAACTATGAATTTTTAACAAAAAACCTTATTTACAGCCAAATAGTTGAATTTTCAACTAAAATTATGAATTTTCACCCAAAAAAATTCATAATTCACAAAGCAGTTTAAATATTAACCAAATAATTTGAAATTGTATTAAGTTACTCGAGATTTACATATTTATCATATGCCCTTACATAATTACAAATTAGATATTTACAAATCACTCTTAGATCGATGCCCCCTATATAATTATACCACAAGCCACAACGATTAAATCAATAAATGATTAATTAAATCAGTGAAAGATTCGTTGAATTCTTGAGGCAAAAATGCAAATTTTCCACAAAGCAGTTGAATTTTCAACACAAAAATATGAATCTTCAAGATGAAAGTTTAATTTTCTACCAAATAGTTGAAGTTTCAAATAAAAAGTTCAATTTTCAACCAAATAGTTGAATTTTCAAATATACAGTTATATTTTCTACCAAATTGTTGAAGTTTCTACCAAATCAGTTTAATTTTCAACCAGGAAGATTAATTTCCTATAAAGCAATTGAGGCTTGAACCCAAAAATATGAATTTTCAGAAAAAGTTAGATTTTCAGTATGTATGTAGTTACATTTGAAAAAAACCGTTCTATTTTCAACCAAATAATCGAATTCTCAAGCCACAAATATGAATTTTCTACAAAACAGTTGAATTTTCAACAAAAAAATATGAATGTTCTACATAAAAGTGGACTTTTCTACAAAAAGTTGTATTTCCGAATAAATAATTTGATTTTCAACCAAACAGTTATACTTTTAAGCCAAAACGATGAATTTTTATCGAAATAAATGAATCTTTAAAAAATTATTTTATACAAAGTAGATCAACTTTCAACCAAGTAGTTTAATTTTCAACCGAAAAAGATAACTTTATCACCAAATAATTACATTTTAAACCAAAAAAATATTTGCCACAAAAAAGATATATTTCAAAACAAAATTAATATGTTTTCAATCAAGTTCTTGAATTTTTAGGCCAAAAGGACGAGTTATCTAGAAAACAGATGAATTTTTAACTCAAAAAAATATATTGTTAATAAAGAAATTAATTTTGAACAAAGTAGATCAACTTAGAGAAAAGTAGTTTAATTTTCAATCAAAAAAGATACATTTTTCACCAAATAATTGAATTATAAACCAAAAAGATAATATTTTCAAACAAAATATATGAATTTTGAATTAAGTTGTTGAATTTTCAAGTCAAAAAGACGAATTTCCTACAAAACTGTTGAGCTTTCAACTCAAAAATATGAATGTTCAACTTGAAAGTGAATTTTTTACTGAATAGTTAAATTTTCAACAACAAAAAACAGTTCTATTTTCAACCAAATAGTTGAATTTTTAAGTCAAAAAGATGGATTTTCAACAAAAAAATATGAATGTTCAACAAAATAGTTTAATTTTTTACCAAATATTTGAATTTTCAAATGAATCAATTAGGAATTTTCAACAACAAAATTCATTTTCAACCAAACTGCGGAATTTTCAAACCAAAAAGATGAATTACAAATTAATTTACAACTCAGTCCCAGATCGATGCCCCCTGTATAATTATACCACGAGCCAAAACAATTAAATCAGTAAAGTATCCATTAAATCAGTGAAAGATTAGTGAAATCATTCAAATATTCATTGACTCATTGAAATAACCGATAAAGCCTAATTTTAGGTACTCATACTCATACTATTATTTTTAATGATATAGAATTAATCTTGCCGTATATAAGTCGTTATTAAATTATTCAGATGCAATATGGGATTAATGATCAAAAAAGGGGAAATAGGGTGATTTTCCACGAAAATTTGGGAATAAATTCTCGTAAATAAAATTAATGTGGACACAATATTTAATTTAATATGAAACGTCTTAAATTCCTATAGGAACTTAAGTCGAAATATGTTGTATTTTCAACAAAATAGCTGAATTTAACAAAAAAAAAAAAAAAAAATGTCTACCAAAAAGACGAATTTTCAACAAGAGTTAAGTTTGCACGTTAAAAAGTCAAATGTTTGAGACAAAAGTTTACTTTTAAACCCGAAAATATAAATTTTTAACCAGAAACCTAAACAGCTGAATTTTCAACAAAAAAAGTTATTTTTTAACCAAAGTAAATTAATTTTCCACGAAGAAGATGAATTTTCTACTTAAAAAGACGAATTTTCAACCAAACCCTTACATTTTTTACCAAAAAAGGTTAAATATTGGCGAAAGAGATGAAATTTTCACTAAGATGTTGAATTTTCAAGCCAAAAAAGAATGAATTGTCAAAAAAAGTTCAATGCTCAACCAAAAGTAGTTTAATAGTTTAATTTAAAACCCAAACACATACATTTTCTACAAAGCAGTTGAATTACCAACCCAACAATATGAATTTCAAAAAAAAAAAAAATAATAATTTTCAACCAAATTGTTGAATTTTATACAAAATTGTTGAATTTTTAAGCCAAAAAAAGCGAATTTTCCACAAAACAGTTAAATTTTCAACAAAAAATATGAATTGTTAACAAAAAAGTTACTGAAAAATTATATTAAATTTTTTAATAACTTTCATTTTCAACTAAAATCGTGAATCCTCAGCAAAAATATCAATTTTTCACAAAGTAGTTCAAATTTCAATCAAGTAATTGAATTTTCAACAAAATTTTTGAATCCACAACCAAAACAGTTAAATTCGCAACCAACCAATTGCATTTTTAACCAAAAAAGACGAATTCTTAATTTTCTCCCGATAAAAACGAATTATTTTCAACAAAATACATAAATTTTCAACTAACTAGTTAACATTTTAATCAAAGTATATCAATTTGTAATTAAAAATATAAATTTTGAGCAAAAGAGTGACATTTTTAACTAAAATGATATATTTTCGAGCGAAAGAGACGAATTTTCTAAAGAAAAGTTGAATTTTCAAATCAAAAATATTAATTTTCAAATCAAAAATAATAATTTTCAACCAAAAATTTATTTTTATACCACATATTTCTATTGCCATATATATGATTTTTCAACAAAAAAGTTAATTTTGCAACCAAATTATTGAATTTTTGAGCCAAAAGGACGAATTTCCCACAAAATAGTTAAATTTTCAACGAGAAAGTATGAGTTTTTTACAAAAAAATTCAAATTTTAACAAAGAAGTTGAATTTTCAAACAAAAATATGAATTCTCAACGAAAAATGTAATAGTTAATATTTTAGCCGGAAAAGATTGAACTTTTGATGTCAACAGTTGGATTTAATCCAAAAAGACGAATTTTCAAAGAAAAATTTTAATTTTCGAGCAAAAAATATGACTTTTTAGAAAAATAGTTGAAATTTCAACAAAATAATTGAATTTTCAACCAAATCGTACACGGAAAAAAAGGCTTTGTCATTTTAACAATCTAATAATTTGTTACTGAAAATAATGTTGTTTTGTCAAATGACATGATTATATTGACAAATAAAACATAGTTAAAATAACAATGCCAACTTTGGTAATTCCATAACAAAACCTGTTTACTGAAATAACAAACTCACATTGTTACCATGAAACCAATTCATAACTAACAAAGTTATTTGTTACTCTGACAAACAGGATTATTTGTTACATTAAACATTATTTATTAAAATTAAAAATATTTCTTAATAATTATATACTATATTATATAAACAAATAACTTTGTCACTGTTACAAAGATTTTCCTAACAATGCCAACTTTGTTAATTTAACCCATTTTTTTTAATAGTCCAATCTTTACAAATTTATTTTGTTGAAGTATCAATTTTTTTTTTTACATTGACAAAGTATTTTTTTCCGTGTAGAGTTTTTAACCAAAAGAGATTAATTTTACTAAACCATTAATATAATAGTAGACTTTTCAACAAGCAAAAAGAACTTTTAATGAAAAACAGTTGGTTTTTCTTATTGATGTCTACAGGTATTAATGTACTCCGCATTCAAGCGAAAAATACGAAAAAGGGAAAGGACATATAGTTTTCGAATTATTTCTGACATAAATAAAATAATTATAATTTCATAAATTATAAATGTAATGGATCAATTTTAACGTAAAAGTGTAATATTACCACGTACATAAAAATACCAGTGATTAAGATAGTAACTTTCAACTATTTTGTATGTAGATTGTACTATTTGAGTCAAAACAATTACTGAATAGCGTTCAAATAGTCATTGCCAGGCAAGTTTTTTACGCTTCTTTTTTTTCTAATTCTTTGACATTAAATGTTAAAGGGACGATTACTGGTCTATTATTTTTTGAGAAACGAGAAAAAATCTGCTTCGGCCCGGATTCGAACCGAGTACGCCACTATACATGAGGAGAGCGTCAACCAAATACGCCGTCGAGGCTGTGGCACTTCTTGCCTTTCTTTCTTTCTTCTCAAAAAATAATAGACAGTAATCGACATTATTTAATATTTAGCATCAAGAAATCATGTAATACCGTGGTCAACAAGATAATATCATTAAATAAAGAAAAGCAAGTTTTACATGGTAAAGAGATGAGGACCCGCGTCACCATGTGATATAGGAGAAACAACAAGTTGTCTGCTACAGCCTCGCTGGCGTAATTGGTTGACACTCCCCTTATGTATAGTGGCGTTCCTGGTTCAAATCCGGGCTGAAGCAGATTTTTTCTCGTTTCTACAAAAATAATAAACCAGTAATCAAGACTATTTAAGAATTAACATAAAAAATTATTAATACCCTGGTCAAAAAAATAACAACATTGTTTAAAGTTTTTTATGATGAACACTGGACATTTTTCAAATGTTACACTCGGTCATTATATGACAGATATGTCATATTTTCAATGAGAATTATTGACACTTTGCAGTCCCATGATGACATCATAAAGAACTTAAAGTTATATCTTTTATATTCTATTTTCTTGGTTGTATATTCCACTTGAATTACTTAGATACTCAGAACTTAGAGCAATAACATAGCCACGTTATCCTACATTCATTTCCTCAGGCCCACGCAATTTCAACTTACTTGGAGATAAGTCTGATTAAGATCTTGATAAAGTAAGGTAATTATGTTGATAAGTTCCTTCTTTACTTCTAATTCTTAAGAGATCATAATTCTTCACTCAGGATAAAAAAAGTCACACAAAACAGAAAAAATAGGAGAATAATAGGGAAATAAATTTGTTTAAATAAAATTAATGTAGGCATTATGCATTGCTCTGCCAATAAAATATGTTTTTGTATGTGGAGAATAAAGAGGCACGTATTGTTATAAATCAACATAACATTTTTTACTAAATGGTTGAATTTCCAACCAAATAGTTGAATTGTTAACTCAAAAATATTAATTTTCAACCACAAGTGGAATAGTTAAATTTTCAGTTAAGAAAAAAATTCAACAACAAAAATATGAACTTTTGAACCGAATAGTTGAATTTGCAACCGAAGAGATGAATTTCAAAAAAAAATTATGGATATTCAACCAAAAAATTGAATTTTCAACAAAGTAGTTCGACTCTCAACCAAGTAGTTGAACTTTAAAAAAAATGAATTCTCAACAAAAAATTTAATAGTTGATATTAAAAAAAATTGTGTGGCCACAGACAACTGAATTCAACCAAAGAAGATGAATTTTCAACAAAAAGTTCATTTTCGCCTAAATAGTTGATATTTTTACTAAATTTGAACTTTTACGCCATAAAGACAAATTTTAGACCAAACAGTTGAACTTTTAATACGAAAAAATGGATTAAATACCAACCAAAAATAGTTGCATTTTCAAGCGAATTTTTTTAAATACAGTTGAATTTTCAACAAAAAATTTTTTTCTTAATCAAGAAAGATGAATTCTCAAACGAGAAGATTATTTCAAGAATCAAAAAGATTAATTTTCTACCAAAAATACGACTTTTTAAGGAAGTACATGAATTTTCACCAAAGAGATGAATTTTCAAGTAAAATGCAGAATCTTCAGCAAAAAAAATTGTTTTTTAAAAAAGTAGTTTAACTTTCAAGTAAAACAGTTGAATTTAACCAAAAAAAGACAAATTTTCAGCAAAATAGTTGAGTCGTTAAACATAAACATATTAATTTTCAACCAATCATTTCCATTTTCAACAACAAAATAATTGAATGTTCAACCAAATATTATAACTTTTAACCAAAAGAGATGATATAATAGAAGACTTTTAAACCAAAAAGAATTAAAATTTAACCAAAAACAGAAGAAATAAATAAGAATTAAAGAAGAATTCAAAAAAAAAAAAAAGGAAAGTAAGAAAAAAAGAGTAAAGTCTGAATATATTTTAAATTAAGTATTATATTTCATTTTAGTCTTATGCAAAGTAACGGTTGAAATCGTCTTTCCTTTTTTATGAAATTACAGACTGCAAGATTTTGCATGTAGAAATGCACGACAGCAGAAGATCTATTTACAGTGAGACGCGTTGAAATAAGAAATCTTGTATCACTCTAAACGTGCTGCATCAACATTTTATTCTCTAGTGATAAGACCCCAGTTTCGCGACATTAAATTCCATTTTGTAATATCCGATGCAGAAAATCTCTTCCAAATATCATAATTCAATTGATAATTGATTTCAGGGCCCGGATCAACTAGAAGGATTTAAAAATGTCACATGTCACATTAGTCGCATAATTTTTAAAGATAATTAAACAATGCAGTATCGGACACTGAATTAGGGTATTTATCACTGAATGACTGAAGTAAAAAAAATATTTTGGTTTAGGAATATAGAGTACATAATTTTCATTAATTTTTATATATTTTTTGTACAATGAAAATGAACTTAAGGTTAAAACAATTTGTTAAAAATAGTAATTCAGCTTGAAGCATTCTGAATCTGGGTATATTTTTTTCTGAACTGTTAAACTTATCAACTTAAATTATTTTCAAATCAGAGAAGCTCATAATTTACATTACATTTTGACTTTTAAACCCGGAAGATTAATTTTCAATCAAATATATGAATAAAAAAAATTAATTTTCAACCAAATAGTTGCATTTACAACCAAATAGTTGAATTTCTATCAAAATAAGTGAATTTTCAATAAAAAAATTTATTTTCAAATACGAAATGAATTTTTAACCAAAGAAGATGACTTTTCCACCATAACAGATAACGAACGACGAATTTTCTGTCCAAAAATACAAATGTCCAACAAAACAGATGAATTTTTTACCAAGAACGATTTTTTTTTAAATAATTAAATTTTCAACCAAATGGTAGAATTCTATAAACTGCAACCAAAAACCGTAGCATTTTTAGCCAAATAGATAAATTTTCATGGGAAAAAAACGAACTTTTTGGAAACCAGTTGAATTATAGCTTGAAAAGTTGAATTTTCAACAACTAGATTGTTTTCACTATGAAAAATTAATTTTCAACCAAATACTTGAAATTTCAAGCCAAAAAGACGAATTCTTTATCATACAGTTGAATTTTCAACAAAAAAGTTAATTTTCAAACAAGAAAGATGAATTTTCAATCAAATAATATGACTTTTCTGCCATCAAAAAGAAACTTTCAATCGATAAGGATGAATTTTTTATCCAATAAAGGCGAATGTTCAACGAAAAAATTAAATTCTTGACCAAAAAAGATTACTTTTTATCCAAATATTAAAATTTTTAACAATATAATCAAATTTTCATGTGAATAGTATAAGTTTTAACTAAAATAGATGAGTTCTGAAAGAAAATATAATAGGGTAGACTTTTCAATTCAAAATAATTAATTTTCAACCACAAATGATGAAATTACAACCGAAAAGATGAATTTTTGACCACGAAAGATGATTTAAAAAAAAAATTAAATTTTCAACCAAATTTTCACACTTTTAAACGAAAATGATTACATTTCAACCAGAAACAGTTGCATGTTCAATAAAATAGTTCAATTTTCAACAATTGAAATTAAATTTTAACCGAACAGTTGCATTTTCAATCAAATAATTAAATTTTTGAGGAGACACTTAAATTTTCAACAAAGAAGATGAATCTTTAACAAAGCTAAATGATCACATTTCTAATAAAATAGTTGAATTTTCAACTGTTAAAAATTGAAGAAAATTGACAATTTAACTTTTTTGTACAAAATTTTTTAATTTTCAACCAGAGTTGAATTTCCAACTAGAAAAATTGATTTTTCAACAGTTAATTTTTCCAAAGTTGAATTTTTTAACAAAAAAAGTAAACTTTCAACAAAAAATAGTTACATTTTCCTATTTGGTTCTATGAATTGTGTTCGCATTTATGCGTAAAAACGAGAAAAAAAGGTCGATTACGTTTCTTGAAAAACAGGTGGAAAAAAAAGGAATTCTTTCAAAAAAGGAAAAGAAAAAGGAAAATGTTCAATTGTTAAGGCTTACAGTTTGAAAAAATCAAAAAATTGAATACGTATTTACCAAATTAGCAATTGTCCAATTTGATACGCTGTTATTTGTAAATATTCTAAGTATAAAGCTTTAATCAGAGATGATTTATTTTTTAATAATTAAAATGGTAATTTTTTTCTAGTTTTGAATTTCAATTTCAAAAGTTTCATTGCAAATAAAATTAAAACTGTGTATAACGAACTTCGAATTAATGAATATCGACTCTAATGACAGATTTTAATATCAAAAAGAGTAGAATGCAGCGTGTAATATGATCAGTTAAACACACACTAATTTATATTGACTTCCTTTAGAAAGTTTGTAAATTACAGTCGTTTATAAATAATGCTGTACAATTAACCCTTTAATTGGCATATATAGCAATGTTGCGCAATTATTCTATTTATCAGAAGCACAATAATTCAAACATATCTCATTAGAGCCAATCAATGACGAATACCCCCAAGAATGCAACAAACAATCATGTATAATAAAATAATAAAAAATAGCGTAAAAATCCCTTGAATCAGAGAACCCTCTCGATCTCATTAGCATTGACTTAGCATTTTCACTAATTAGAAAAAATTTGAAATGTGAAACGCACAGTAATTCAGGTCGATCTTTGATTCAGAAATTATTGCTCGTTTACAATGTTTAACTTTTAATATACATCGTACACATTCTCTCCGCAGTTTGTGCACCGAGTTACGCGTCTCGGATTTACTGTAATGTGATACCGCATGTTCGTTAATCATTAATGACGCAACTATGCGGACACCTGTACCGCATTCGTTCATTGTACAAATTATATATATATATATATATATACATACATACATACATACATATATTATTTTTTTCTGTGCCAGAAAGAGTTATACATGGACTTAAACTATTTTTATAACCCAATTCTAATAGATACAGGGTGGCCGGAAAAGTTAATTTTCAAAATTCCCTAACTTTTCCCTGATTTTCCCTGTTCAATTTTTCATTTTCTCTAATTAATTCACATCAACCAAAAAATATGATTTTTCTAGCATTAAGAATGAATTTTTAATCCAAAATGACGAATTTTCAGCAAAAATGTTAAGCTTTCGACCAAAAAAGATGACTTTTAAACAAAATAATTGAATTTTTAACAAAATAGTTAATTTTTCAGAAAAATAATTAAATTTTCAACAAAATAGTTCAATTTTTAAGGAAATACTTGAATTTCTACAAAGAAGATGAATTTTCAATCCAAAAGAACGAACTTTCTGTCGAATTAGACGATAGTTCAATAACTGTTCAACATCAACTGTTCGATTTGCAACAAAAAAAATACGACTTTCTAACAAAATTCTTAAATTTTCAACAAAAAACTTCAATTTTTAACCAAATAATTGAATACTAGCAAAGATGAATTTTCAATCAAATACTCGAAATTTCAAACAAAAAATATTAAACTCCAACCAAAAGCAGTTGCATTTTCAATCAAACTGTTGAATTTTCAAAACAAATAATTTAATTTTTTAGAAGACACTTGAATTTTCAATCAAAAAGGACGAATTTTCTGTCCAAATAGAGGAATGCTCAACAAAATAGTTGAATTTTAAACCAAATGGTCGAAATTTTAAACAAAAAAGATCAAATTTCAATTAAAAACAGTTGCATTTTGAACCAAATAATTTAATTTTCAAGCCAACATTTTTAGAAGTAAGTTGAATTTTCAACACGATGATGAATTCTCAACAAAAATTGTACATAATAATTGATATTTCAACAAAATAGTTAGATTTTCAACCAAAGAGTTGTATTTTCAAACCTAGAAAAAAGAATTAACAAAAAAATGTAATAGCTGATTTAATTCCAACCAAAAAAGAGAAAATTTCTACCCAAAAAGATGAATTTTAAAACCAAAAAATCGAATTTTCAACCAATAGATGAATTTTCCAATACAAAAGACGAATGTTCAACAGAACAATTGAATTATCAAATGAAAACATTAATTTATAATAATATACTTGGATTTTCAACAAAATAATTAAATTTTCAACAAAAACGTTCAATTTTTAACCAAGCACTTGAATTTCTTACCAACAAAGGTAATTTTGAACCAAATAGTCGATATTTAAAAAAAAAAAATTTTAATCCAACCAAAAACAGATGCATTTTCAACCAAATCATTGAATTTTCAAATACAAGTAAAATTTATTTTTAAACAAATAGTAGGATTTTCAAACAAATAATTGAAGTTTCAAGAAGACACTTGAATTTTAAACATAGAAGATGAATTTTCAATCCAAATGTATGCATTTCGTGTCCAAATCTGGGTTTTCGACCAAAAATACAACCTTTCAAAATACTTAAATTTTCTACAACATAATTAAATTCTCAACAAAATAGTTGAATTTTTAAGCCAGTAAGCCGGATTTCATAGAAAACGGTTGAATTTTTAACCCGAAAAGTTGAATTTCCAACCCAAAGATAAATTCTCAACAAAAAATGTAGTAGTTGATATTTTATTGAAAAAATCGACAAAATACCTACATTTCCAACCAAAGAGTTGAATTTCAAATAAAATAATTAAAATTTTTGAATAATAACTGAACTTTTACCCAAATAATTAAATTTTCAATCAAAAAACATCTCGACAAACATGAATTCCCAAAATAGAAGGAATAGTTGATATTTCAACCAAAAAAGAGGAAATTTCTACCGGAAGAGATGAATTTTAAAACCAAAAACACGAATTTTCAATCCAAGAGATGAATTTTCAACGAAAATGATGAATCTCCAAGAAACAAATAAATTTTTAACAAAGTGGTTCAAACTTCAACCAAGTAGTTCAATTTTCAACCATAAAAGATGAATTGTCAACAAAATATTGGAATCCTCAACAAAACAAGAATAATTTTCAACCAAACAGTGGCATTTCTAACAAAAAAAAATAAATTTCTATTAGGACAGATGAATTTTTGAACCAAAAAGACGAATTAAAAAAAAAACAGTTGAATTTTCAACCAAAACGGATAACTTTTTATTAAAATTCTTAAATTTTCGATTAAATAATACAATTTTGTATTAAAAATATAATCGTCAAAGGGAAGGGGCTGCAAATAAGAAATTGAAATACATTTTTAACATAGAATTGTCCAAAAAAGGAATAAAACAATTTCAACTTTTGCAAGATTTTTGTGAAACTGATTTCCCGGTATTCCCTGACCTACAGCAGCCCTGTTGATATTATAACCTTATAATCTTTTACATACCAATAAGATCATCAAATTCTATTTCAAAATAGAAAATAATCCACTGTATGACTCATACGTACCTGAAACACAAAATAAATGTACACCTTAGTATTCAATACAATAATAATCTTTTCTAAATATTCAAGATGGAAATATAAATTTACTTTGTAATAAGATATTAAGTTCAAATTAAGCATATCTTATAATCTTACTTATCAAATTTTCAGGGTGTCTACTCAAATTCTGAAGAAAATTTCCTAAAAATTCCAGGCTTTTTCCAGATATCTCCATATTAGGGGAAACCTCTCTAAAGTGGATAATGCGACCTACAGTGGATAATTATTAATTAAAGTTACAAATAAAAGAAAAATAATTAATTTTAATTTTAATTTATGAACACGTATAGTGTCTCAACTATTCACTTAATTTAGTTAATTATTTTACACATATTAGTATTTTTAATTCATTATTATCCACTGTAGGTTGCATTGCCACATTCAAATTTTTGAAATAAACTAAGCACACTTGAAAAAGTTTACTGACTTCAAAAAAAGTTCCCCGACTTAAACAAAATGCCCTGCCTTTTCCCTGATTTTCCCAAACCAACAAAATTCCCTGACTATAATAATAATAATCTGATTATCAATTTTTTTTTAATGTAGAAAAACACATCTTTTTAACTATAGATTGTTTACTTTATCACGGTGAAAAATCACAAAGATACAATTGAAAACATTTCGAAGTTTCTCAGTTTTCCCGTTTTTTTTTCAACTTTAACAATAATTTAATCAAATTTGTTGCTATTATTATATAGAAAGAGCGTTTAATTCCGCGCGTAATGAACTTCTTAATTTAGAATTTGTTGAAATTTGCCTGAGTTATAGAACACTATTTGTAGTATTTTTTATACGATTTCATATTGTTGGTTTGAGAATTTAGCTCCTAAATTAGTTTCAAATTCGATCCCACAGTCAAATTTGATAACAAAGTTATTGAATTAACAAAAATGTTATTAAATTGTTGTTAAGTTTGAAAAAATCGGAAAAAATTCGAAACTTGGAAATATTTTCGACTGTATCTTCGTGTTTTTTCATTCGATAAAGACTAGAGCATTTTGATCAGATTATTTTTTGGAAATAAAATGCATTAAGTTCTGAAGAACCTCACGGTCAGAACTTTGGAATTATTTCTTTGTTTATTCACAAAAATTTCACTCAAAGTATGGAAAGAGTAACATTTTTTACTTAACAGTCTACCCCTTCCCCCTTAATCATTTAAAATACTGCAAATATTTATAAAAATAATATAGGTTTGGTGATATTTGGCGAAATATAACAATTTAAATTTTTATAAAGAAATTAGATAAACAAATTCGAAATTTTTGCCCTTTCGCATTGAATAAAAAGTTGTTTGTATTGAAAATGTTTGACATAACTGTAGGAATGATTGCTGGTCACCAAATTATTTAAAAAGACAATAATAATCATTAATAGAAACAATTCTTGTGGCAAAATATTGAAATTTGAATTTTTTTACATTTTAGTTTCCTTGAATCGCTAAAGTGGTTACAAATATTTCTAAAAATAATATATCTTTGATAAAATTTGGTAAAATATTACAATTGAAACTTTTATAAACAATTAGGATTAATAAATTCAAAATATTGTCAACATTTGGCCAACATTTTCAATTTTGTAATCTTAATTGTTCAAAAACATTTAAATTTTCACGTTTCAGCAAATATGTATCACTAAAATATTCAAATTCCCTCGATACTTTTTTTCGGTGAAACTAAAAAACATATGGTTATTGACCGCTCTCAATTTTTAATAAATTATAATTAAACAATAGTCAGTTAAAATTGGTTCAGTTATTTTCTAGGTATCCCTAGAGTATACTGCGTGTGTATACCAAATTTCAAACGATTTCTATGAAACTGGACTGAGTTATGACGATTTTTCTTTTAAAAAATAATTGAAATCGGGGAATTTTTTCACTTTTTAAATTTTATTATTAAAAATATTTATGAGAAAAAAACATGAAATGTTTTAAAAGTTCCGCCTTATCATTCTCTATAAACCCATATTTTGAAATTGTAATTTTTTTAACTTTAACATTTGGATATCACGAGAAGTACGCCCCCTTATGCTTATCGCATCCGGACCCTCAATCTTCATGCTTGAATTAAGGAACCCTTTGACTCTTTATAAATTTGAAAATCGACTGAAAATAAAAATCCAGAATAAAAAAAATCAAATTTGAATATATTTTCGTCGCGCAAAAATGATAAGCCAACTGCATTTTCGCCCACACGGAGTACCGTACCTTTCACTAACTTTCTCTATTAGAATTTTGCATGTCGTCCGTTAATAATAAATGTGAAAGATTTTCAAATACAAAATAACTTGAATAAATTACCGAATTTAATTGCCTTAGACTGATATGAAAACATGAAGATATAAATCAAAAAATATGTTCTTCAAGAATGAGCAGCTGAATTTGGATGATTAATAAGTGCAATGAGGCGGGTCCAATTACGCGCTAATTAAAAAGACGAAAACGAAAAATACATTAATATATATAAAAGAAGAATTTTGCGTCGAAACCTTGCGCGAAAACCTGTATTTGCTGTGTTATTAATAACACAAGCAACAATTAATCCTCGATTACTTTTCATTCCAGTGCGTGTGTTCTATATAGATAGACCCTTTGTCTGCGGAGCGAATAATTGCCAACAAGTAATGTGAATCATCGTTCAGAGAATTTCAACTCAGAAAATTAAAACTCTTATTTCTCTCGTATTTTTTAAGAATTATTATATCGTCTCGTTATGGTAATTAAATTTGAGTTGAAATTAGGACGAGGGTATAAATTTAATTAATAAAGACATTAACTTTTGGATTTGGAGGTTTTGTAATATATAGTGGGAATTATAAATCAATTAACACCATCAATACGAAGCGCTTTAAATTCATAAGATTTGAAGCAGAAATATAATGCATTTTTAGCAAAATAGCTGAATTGAAAAAACCTAATTTCAAGCCAGAAAATATTGATTTTCTACCATAAGAAGTGAATTTTCAATCCACACGGACAAATTTTTAATATAAAAATTGATTTTTCGATCAAAAAAGATAACCTTAAGAAAATAGTTGAATTTTCAACAATATGAATAGTTTTTTAACAAAATAGTTGAACTGGAAACAAAAAAGAATTTTCAGCCAAGAAAGATGATTTCTTTACCATCGAGTATGAATTTTCAATCCAAAAGGACAAATTTTCAGCAAAAAAGTTGAATTTTCGACCAAAAAAGATTAATTGTCAACCAAGATGACTTTTCTACCACAAAAGGTGAATTTTTAATTCAAAAGATCGCATTCACTAATAAAAATGATTAAAATTCAACCAAACGCAGTTGCAAATTCTATCAAATAGTTCAATTTTCAACCTGAAAAGTTAAATTTGTAGCAAAAAAAGTTATTTATTAACCACGAAAGATGATTTTTCTGTCATGAAAGATGAATTTTCAATCCAAAAAGACGAATTTTCGACCAAACAGTTGAGTTTTTCAATTTGCAAACAAAAAAGTTAATTTACAACGAAAAATTGGAATTTTAAAATAAAATGATGAATCTAGCTTCAAACAAATAAAAATAAAATTTTTACAAAGTAGTTCAACTTTAAACCAAGTACTTGATTTTCCAACAACAACAAAAAAAACAAATTATCAACAAAATTCTTAGTTAAATTTTCAACCAAATGATTGAATGTTCAACGTATAAAGAAACAATTTTCAACCAAAAATGGAACAGTTGAATTTTCAGAAAAAAAAATTAATTTTGAACTGAAAATAATCGAATTTTCAAAAGAAATACATGAATTTTCAATCAAATTCATTCAATAAAAAAAGTTAATTTTCTCCTAAATAGTTTAATTCCCTTTCAAATCTACAAAACAGTTGAATTGTTAACCCAAAAATATGAATTTTCAACAAAAAAGTAAATTTAGAACGAAAAATTGGATTTTTCAACTAAAATGAAGAACCTAGCTTCAAACAAAAAATAAAAAAGAATTTTTCACAAAGTAGTTCAAATTTAAACCAAGTACTTGCTTTTTCAACAACAACAACAAAATTGCAACAAAACAGTTACATTTTCAATTGAAATGATGAATCTTCCAACAAAAATTAATCTTCAACAAAGTAGATGAATTTTCAACCAAAAAGGTGATTTTTTAACCTAGAAGAATAATTTTCAATCAAAAAAGACAAATTTTCAACCAAGTGGTTGACATTTTTTACAAAAAAAGGTAATCTTTCGACCAAAAAATGGAACAGTTTAGATTTTCAGTTTAAAAAAATTAATTTTCAACCAAAAATAAAACGAATTTCCAACAAGATTGTTAAATTTTCAACCAAAGAGATAAATCTTCAAATAATAAAATGAATTGTTAACAATGTTTTTCAACTTCAAACCCAGCAGTTAATTTGTTTAATCCAGAAGATTAAATTTCTACCAAAAAAAAAAAAAAAACGAATTAACAACAAAGTACATCAATTTTTATCCAAATTTTGAATTTTTCTACCAAATGTAAATTTTTAAGCCAAGAAGACAACTTTTCTACAAAACAGTTTAATTTTCAACTCTAAAATACGAATTTTTAACAAAAAAGTTAATTATCAAAATAGTTGAATTTTGAATCAGAAACTATGAATCAACAAAATAATTGACTTTTTAAATAAATAAAAAGATACACTTTCAACCAAACGTGGAATTTTAACTAAAAAAAATGAATGCCAACCAAAAATGGAATAGTTAAATTTCAGTAGAGAAAAAATTAATTTTCAATCAGAAATGAAACAAATTTTTAACAAAGTAGTTCAACTTTCAACGAATTAGGTGAATTTCTGAAAAAAAATTGTTTAACAAAATATTTTGCATTTTCGACAATAATATTTAAATTTTTAACCAAAAGGGATCAATTCCGAACCAAAAATATGATAGTAGACATTTCTCCAGAAAATAATGAACCTTTAACCAAAAAAATCAATAACGTTTTTGTTGGTTCAACCGTAGAATATGTTTATCATATGGACAAAAAAATTTGGCCAATCAAATATTTTGTTAAATCAACCAAAAGTTGTTTAATTTAGCCAAATTTTCATGTTTATCCAAGGAAATAGTTTTCTTGGTTCAACAAATTTTTTTTCTGTCTGTAGTTTATGGATGGCCCCTAAAAAGAAAGTGGTATTTAAACACTTTTTCCAGTATTAAAAACAACTGAATTTAGATTTATTTGATTGTAAATTCTATTTTGCAATTTTTTATCGCATCCATTTTAAATAAATAAATTTACCTTTGGCGAGAGACTCTGTGAAATTTCCACGTGCCTAAAGTGTCTGGGCTGTAATAGTCATGGCAACCAAGTTTTCCCAAAGAGCACAGTAATCCTTTGCTATTTCTTTTCCATTTTTTCTCTCGAAAAGATCGACCACTTTTTTTTCTTAAAAAAGCGGCATCTTTCGGATCCTTGCCAAAATTTTCCAAGCTTGGAGCGTGATACATCGTCGATGGCCGCGAAATGCCGTTGACGAGATCAAGCATTTTCCCATCCAGCACTCATGTGTTTACGACATTTTTATCTTATCGAGTAGTCCTCGTTCTCTTTCGACATTTTTAACTTTATTTTTGGATATTTAAATGAATCTAAAAAAAATTATTTCGTAAATTAAATTAACGTTAAATTATTCGGAGTTATTACATTTCTAGATTCACAGTTAGAGAAACTTGTACCAGCTCACCTACTTTTAAGAAATTTTGTAATTGTAAACATTCATTAATAAAAAAAAAAATTTTCATGTGACATATTTATAGACGAATAAAGAAAGAAAGTGATTAATTTTTTATAAAATAGAGAGAAAATTTATTTACATAGAGGATTATAAAGTTTATTATCATGTAAATCATTTATAAGTGACAGAATTTAAAATGTGACATTGTTTTATTTATTTAATGTCTAATTTGAAGGATTTGAAAAATTTTAGTGGATGTGAAAATCATTATTTTTTAGTTAACTAGCATCATCAATCGTATCGGTTTTCCATTTAACGGGAAAAATAAATTTTAATACAGAATAAAAATTTTGAATGACTACTTACTTTCTAACTTTATTTGTTTTTAAGGTTATATAAATATAATTTTATTAAGATTCTTGAGAAAAATCAAACAGATTTTTGAAGACTTCATATCTTTCGAAAAAGAGTAATTTTTTATTTTACAGGATTTTCACAAATTGGAGGAAAAAATCGAGTCAGTTTAAAACATATTTAGGACTTTCAGAAGTTTGGAAGAAATTTAAAGATCTAGTATAAATTTTCGGAAATTCTCTTTTTCGAAATCTTCAAAGATTTACATTTATTTTTTATTTTCTTAAATCTTCTGAATTTTTTGCTTTCAATTATCTCTGGAAATTTAGTTTTCAAAACAACAAAGTATTGAAATTTTTCCCACGGATCTTAAGAAAAAATGGTGATTCTCTTGGAGCTTTTCAAAATTCCTAGAAAGCTCCTTCTTTTCAAAATCGTAAAAAATCTACATTTTGCTTTAAATTTTTGTAAATCTTCTCAAAATTAAAAATATTTTTGAATATTTTTGAAACTTCTGAACCTTCAAATATCTTTTAAAATAATGCAAAGTTATCCTGAAATTGTTTGAATCCTACAAAATAAAAAAAACTGTCTTAAAATATCCCAGATTCTTTTTCGACATATTTTGAAATCTTCAAGACTTGAAATCAATCGTTTAAAATAAAGCCTGAATCATTAAAAATTTCTTTAGAAATTTTTTTTACTGATCGTGCATATCAACATCAATAATATTTAGAAAGATTCAAAAATAAAAGTTATCGTGAAATAAAATTACTTATTTGGAAATTTTCATTCTGTAAATTGATGGCGTAGAAAACTCGCAATCTTTATTCATAGATAAATACGTAGAATAGAACTTTTTTGTCATTTTCAAAACTTGTGGTCAAAAAGTTAAGAACATTATTGCTGCCTTTATTATTGAAGAATCCTGTAAATTTTGAATTTTCTCTTTTGGAAATGAATGTTTAAAATTACAATTTCTAATTTGTGAATTGTGATTAACGATATTCCGGAAAAAAAATCTAATTTGAAAACGCTCTCGCTTCGAAATTGGGAAAACGTACAATTACCAATTTTGAATTTCAACTTTTTACTTCCGAACCAAGTGATCATTTTGAACTGGTAGATTTCAAAACTTAAAATTGATGGATTTTCAACGCTAAAAAAGTTAATTTTTATGTGATTAAAATTGAAATGTTTATAAATATAAAAAAGTAGATGAACTGGTATGAAACATTTTTTCTAATGTCTAGATAAGTAAGGTTTCGATTTTTATTAAATTTCAGTAAAATATTTATTTATTTGAGCTCTATTTTAAGCCAATACAGAATTTTATTAATTCACTTATTAATCTTTGTCTGAGAATAACAAATTCTCGGTCCATTCATCAGTTTATTGTACAGTTTTTTAGTATCTTAAAAAATTTAATTATTTAAAATTGTTTCTTTTCCTTAATTACTCTCTGGTATAGAACGAATTCCGACAATTATGTACTTCAGAAGAGTCTCAAGGGCGAAAATGAAGGATGAGTGTCGAATATTTGAGATTGGTTTTTACTACAGGCTAAGTAGTAAAAACCAAACATGACGTGACAATTTTTCTCAAAATATTTGTTTTCTTTTTTAAAATTTGAAAAACAATACCTGAATATATCAATCAACAAAAAATAACTAAAGTAAAAATATTAAAATCTTCATATGACTTTAAATTAAATACCCATAAGTAGCTACTTAAATTTCCATTTTCGAAATTGTTTTTACGAAAATTTTGAAAATTCGGCTCTAATAATTAGGAGTTTACCTTCACTGCAATGTTAGAATCTTGATTCAATTAAAAAAGACATTTATTTTTATCTTAATGGATGCTTTCAACGATATGGTGTAGTGTCAAAAGTGCAATTAATTATTCCATTAAGAGAATTATCTGCATCAACAACTTTTACTTTCCTGCAAGACAATAGCCATTATCGGTCCGTCCTATATAAAATCTATCCGGTGTTTACTTTCGAAATGACCCCAGCAAAGTCCAGTTTGAAGTAAAAAAAAAAACTTTGATTTTACAAATACGATTCTCATGAAGATTTAACATCAGGGTGGCCTTTTTAATCGAGGAAAAAAATTCCCGCTTATTTTCCCGGGTTTTCTCTGTTCACAACATTTTTTTACGTTCATTGAAATTAAAAATTCCCTTGAAAATGAAATTTTTTTCATTTCAATTATAAAATCTGAACTTTAAATTAAAACACTCAGAGTGGAACGCTATCATTTTCAATGCTCTAAATTCAAGATGAATCAACAAATTTGTAAAATTTCAAAAGTATGTCATTATAAATGAATGATTGTTCAATTTTTATTTATACATCAAAATTCGTCTTGAAATCTTTTTAAATGCTCTATTGAAACTATTTTTTATATACAAAATTACTTTAGATTTTACCAGGAATCTTAAGATATTTTTTTTGATTATCGTGAAATTTTTCAAAATTGTTAAAAAAACTTTTAAATTTTACTTCAAAAGCTTCAAAAATCATTTACAATTTTCCTAAGGATCTTAATAACAAATTTTTATTTCTTTTGGAACCTTTTAAAATACTTAAAAAGCTTATACATTTTTTTTCGAAATCTTAACAAATCTGCATTTTGTTTGAAAATTTAAAAAAACTAAATTTTGTTTTAAATTTTCTTTAGACTTTTCAAGTTTTAAATTATTTAAACAACTTTTTAAAACTTTTGAATTTATCTTAAACTTAATCAAACTTTTTCTAAAATAATAATGGTGCAATTTTTATTTATCACAAAAATTTGTTTCTGTTTTGAAATCTTCTTAAATATTTGGTTAATATTAATTATTCAAAACAAAAAATCATTTAAAATTTTCCCATGAATTTTAAGAAATTTGTTTTATCATCTTAAAAACTTTCCAAATCCTTAAAAAGCTTCAAAATTTTACTTCGCAATCTAACGTTCAAAGGTTAAGATTAATTCACTAAAATGTTAATGATTGAAGACTTTTTGTTTCAAAAAGCTCAGTTTCAAATTGTTCAGTTCTTAATATTTTATTTATAATTGCTTATTAAAAATAAGCAATCAAACATTGTTAACTAATAATTTTTTTTTATTTTTCCCAAATAAAAATTGTCAAACCGAATGGGTTTAAAATGCAATATTTTACGCATTAATAATTTTGAGAATTTAATGAAAGCGTTTGATTATGAATCTATTAATTTAAAATTATTTAAGAGTTGAACATATTTTTTAAAGTTTCAATCAGACGTTTACATTTATTTATAAATTAAAATTTGTCTTGAAATATTTTTAAATGTTCTCTAAAAATGATTATGTTTTAAATGAAAAATCACTTTAAATTTTCCTAGGAATCATAAATTCTTTTTAATTTGCTTAAAACCTTTCAAAATTGTTAAAAAGCTTCTAAATTTTACTTCAAAAGCTTAAAAGATCATTTAATTATGAATCTATTGATTGAAAATTATTTAAAAATCAAACATAGTTTCTAAAGTTTAATTAATTAATTTTTATTTACATTTAATCAACTTAAAACGTTTTTTGTCAATAAATTTCAATTTCATACGCTATTAATTTTTTATTGTTTGAGTCTTAGAAACTACATTTTAAAATTCTTTCAATTGAAAATGTACCCTTGAAAATGAAGACTTAAAATTAAAATTTTTTATAGTAAAAGAATTTAGAATTACAAATTGCAAACTGAATGATTTCATACTTGAAACTGTTAATATGTCAAAAAATAAATTAACTTCCCAGCGGCCACCCTGAGACTTATATAGAATATTAATTTTTTATAAAAACACCTTGACAGGTATGATACTTTTAAAATAGCCGCCAATGTATATTTTTCTTAAAACGTGGGCGTCGCGACGCTTACGACAAGCAGAGACACCTGGGATCATTTTAATCTCACAAACTTATGCGTAATTATTTCCTTTACGAATAAAAATAAAAGAAAAAATTATTAAATAAATCATAAATCAATTAAAAAATGAATCAAGATTTATGTGCCATTACAACGTATTATTTTCATTACTTTGATTAACGGAAATTAATTAGATTCGTGAAGTTCAATCTAAATTAATGTAATTATTATTTAATTTGTATTTTACCAAAACTGTCACTTTTCTAGGCAATATATTATTTTTATTGGGTAATTGAATTAATTTATAGATAAGAAATAGCTGTAAATATGCAGAGCGAAATTGGACCGGCCTTTCACTCAATCTCGGTTGTAAATTATTTTAATTACATTTCCACAAATTAAAAAAATAAAATTTTATTTACTGTTCAGAAAATTCCTTCTTATTGTTTCCTGAACGGAATAATTCTTCTAAATAGAAAGATTCACTCACTTTTGTTTTAGAAATAATTATAGTTTATTGGGTCGTTTTAGCAAATCAAGTTGTTTACGGGGAGACACTTTGATCAAACACGAAACTGTCACAGAAAATCGAAGAGCACTGGAGTAATTACACTCTCGGATCGGATATTAAGATTAATTGCACGCGATACGGATTTTTTTTATCAACTTTTTTATTTATTTTTATTAACTTTATTCACCTTTCGCGCAAAGACTCCGTAATGCGAGTGCACTCATTCGCTGTCAAGCAGAAACTGATCAGCCGCGAACAGAAACAGACAACCTGCTATTCTCACTCTCTCATTATCTCTCCCACCCTCTCTTTCTCTCTCACTATAACTCTCTCTCTCTCTCTCTCTCTCTCTCTCTCTTTCTCTCAAGTCAATGGATATGAGCTGCGTGGGATGCAGCACTGCTGCTGCGGATTTCCGATCTGACAAGTGCCAACAGGGTCATTGTTTTCTGGAAAATCGTTACAAGTTTGCAACTCGTACGCATCTTCGCGAAACAATTAAGAGATTAGAAAAATCATAAATGCGAGAAAAAATTAAATTATTATGTCAAATTGTGTTGATTTATTGGTCTACAATTTTTGGAAAAACGAAAAAAAAAACTACCTCGGCCTGGGTTCGAACCGGGAGCTCTGTGTTAATGATGTGGAACGTTAAAGAGTTGCACGCTGACTCGTGAAACAGTTCGAACCCAGGTCGAAGTGGATTTTTCTTGTTTCTCCAAAAATTATGGACCAGTGAATCAACACAATTTATCATAAAAAATTAAATTTATATATGATAACATATATGGGATATAGCATATTTAGGATAACATACAAAGTTGGTCGTTGTTTATCCATGAACAGGGTGTTTAATAAAATTCTTAAAAAAATCCCTGACCTACCATCTTTCAAAGCAATACATAATACTTGAGTAATTTCTTTAATTATCCATCCATTAATGGTCAAATTATAATTAATTGAATGTATTAAACAGTCGGGAATAAGGAGATTTTTCACGAAAATAGGGGAATAAATGATTAAATTCAATTTTAAACGCTTTAAATTCCTAACATTTCAAGTAAAAAAAATTGCATTTTCGATAAAATAGATGAATTTTTAACCAAACAGTTGAATTTTCAAATAAAAATATGATTTTTTAACCCAGAAGAATATTTTTCTACAAAAAAAAGACAAATTTACACACAAAAAAAGTTTAATCTTCAATCAAAACAAATTATTTTTCAAGCAAACAGTCTTATTTTTCGCAACAACAAAAAATATGTTATTTTCCCTGAATGAGATCAATTTTCAAACCAAAAAGACGAATTTTCAACAAAAAAGTTCAATTTTCAACGAAGGAAGATTTTTCAGTTAAGAAGGAAATAAATTTTCAACCAAACTGTTTAATTTTGAAGCCCACAAAACAATTTTTTTACAAAACAGTTGAAATTTTGGACCAGAAATATGAATTTTTAAGAAAAAAGTTATATTTCAACCAAACAGTTGAATTTTCAACAAGATAGCTGAATCCTTAAATAAAAGAGATTAATTTTCGAAGAAAAATATCAATTTTCAACGAAAAAGTTACTTTTTAACTGAATACTTGAAATTTCAATAAAATAGTTGAATCCTCAAATTAAACAGCTTCATTTCCGAAAAACTCAAATATAAATTTTCAACAAGAATGGAAATTTTCAACAAAACAGTTGAAATTTCAAGCCAACAAAACGACTTTTCTACAAAACAGTTGAAATTTTAACTCGAAAATATGAATTTTCAACAAAAAAGTTTTAATTTTCAAATAATCAGTTCAACTTTCAACAAAATAATTGAATACTCAACATAAATAAGTTAATTTCCGAAAAACTAAAATATGAATTTTCAGCAAAGATGTTAATTTTCCATCAAATAGTTGAAACCTCAAACTAAAGCGATTAATATCCGATAAACGAAAATATGAATTTAAAATAAAAAAAGTATTTTCAAACAAATAGTTGAATCCTCAACTAAAAAAGATTAATTTTCAACAAAATAGTTAAATCTTCAACCTAGACAGATTAATTTATGAAAAAAAAAGCAAATATGAATTAAAACAAAAAGTTAATTTTCAACCAAATAGTTGAAATTTTAATTCAAAAAG
Organism: Andricus quercusramuli; assembly: GCA_932178445.1. Classification (NCBI taxonomy): domain Eukaryota; kingdom Metazoa; phylum Arthropoda; class Insecta; order Hymenoptera; family Cynipidae; genus Andricus; species Andricus quercusramuli. The sequence continues at coordinate 178,396 of CAKNXH010001847.1, read as the reverse complement.
TCGAATTTTTTGAAAAAAGTTGAAATTTTAGCCCGAAAATAATTATTTTTAACGAATAGTTTATTTTTAATGAAATAGTTGAATTTTTAACAAAATATTTGAATCCTCAACCAATACAGATTAATTTTTCAACTAAAAAGAGTTAAATTTTCAACCAAGACAGAAAAAAAAATGACAAATTGTTGAATTTTGATGCGATTAATATTCTTAATGAGAAATTATATTCCTAAGATTAGTGAACATGATTAAACGAAGTTTGATTTAAATAGGTACAAATCTATTACTACAAAACTTTCGAAAATAGAAAAACATCGTTATTTAATCTAATATTATAACTTTTTAAACAAAAAGCAATATGGCCCAAAGTTTTACCTGTGAAAAATTGAGTTTTGTCTTTTAGTCACATCTCAAAAAAAGAGTTGACTAAGTAAAAAAATTAGAAAATAAGACAGAGAAAAGAAAAATTTAGTGTCCTTTATTAGAAATTCTTGTTTGGAATGGAAGTTTCTCATGTGTTCCCTAAACGCTTTCCTTGAATCTCTCATCTATTCCTTTACACAACCATACACACTTACTAGGTGGTGGGATGTGGAACTACAGTTTAAGGTGGATTCCGAACCACCAAGAACCTTTTTCTCTAGATGTACCGGCGCAGGCGCTACGGCTCTCCGGAGAGTCGTGGCGCGTTACTCTAGTATTCACAGCGTGAGCCGCCGAGGCTCTTCCAGAGTGCGAAGCGGGAATCGAAGCCGCAAGCGGACGGAGTGAGACTAAAGCTGATGCCATAGCCCCCACGACCACCGCTCAGAATCCTTGTGAAAAAAACTTTGTTCGAACATGAACTCATACAAGTATTTATTAATGTACTAAAACCTAAGATACTTTTAATGGACCACAAAAAAGACCCCAGCTGTCAAGAACATTTTACATTAACCCTTGGTATACACACTGGGTTATGCTAACCCGGCGCGATGTTGCAAGATCTGTTATTTCGAAACAAGAAAATGTGTGCCGAGAAATGGAGTATTCTGGTAGCATGATTAATCCGCGCGGAACCGGAAATTTGCCAATTTTCGAATCACTAAAAAAATATGTTCTTCAGAACATATGGAAAAACCGAAAACACAGTTTTAAAATACAAGACTTGAACTTTCCGTCTATCAGACTTTGAGCCTATTTATCTTGATTTTATTGTAAACAACAGCTTTTTAGAAAAAACGTAATTTTTTCACACAAATTTTAAAGATGTCTTTGTTTATTTAAAAATATGTATATGTTTTATTATATTTACCACTTTCAAACCAGTACTGTTCAATTCTTGAGAATTTTCACTATAAAAACAAAAAAAAGAGGCAAAATTGTTCAATTAGGAACGAAGATATGAGCTGTTAAAGTTTACCGGGTGAACCTAACCCAGTGTGTATACCTCGTTATAAAACTATAGCGCGTATACCAAGGGTTAGATAAGCATATGAAATTCTGCATTTTTTCCCCTTGGGATAGAAAACCCGGAATTTTGTCTGATTCGAAAACGAACAAATTTTAAATTTCACCTCTATAAACAGCGTTCGAAAAATTCAACCATACAATATCAATTATGTCTAATTATGTGAAACTATCAATCTTTCCAAAAAAGGATAGAGTTATTCAATAAAAATTCTCACTGAAGGTGAAGAAGACACAAAACACAGAGCGATGGGAAGCACAAGAAGTTGTTCATTATGCACTTGACCTCGCTGCCAAGAAAACCAGTCTTATTATTGTGTTTTTGTAATTTTTAAAATATTTTCCAGACGCAATAAGCAGATAGAGTTGGGCTTTGCGAGAAGCGCGGTATGCTTATGCTTAACAGCTTTCCTTTTATTTTATATTATATTTCAGAGAGGAATCCCTCCAGCTTACTGGCGTAATTGAAGCTTCCTCGAGGAGACTCTTCTGCACCGTGACTCTGATACACACTTATTTTTTCAAATCCTGAAAATTGCCTTTACACTTTATACTTTTATACATTTATACATTTATCCATTTATATATTTATACATTTATATACATTTATACATTTATGCCCTATGGATACGAGTCGTATGAAATGATCAAAAATGATATGAAAATAATATCGAGACTCGGGTTATGTTCTGATAAAAGTCTACTTGAATTAATAAAATTGTGAATGGTTAACGATGGAAATTTCACATAAATTATTTTTATTGAGCGACTATAAATTGACGCTCATATAACCATGCCAAGATAAGGTTTCATGTGTAAAACGAGTTTGGGTTAAAAACTAGAATTTGTGGATTATTTCTACTTTTTAGTCAGTTTAAGGCTTTGAGAATTAAAGTGTTCCTATCAACTGTCGGTCTTACACTAAGTAATCTTAATAAATAAATAATAATAATAAGAAATAATAAAAATAATAAATAATGTGAATAAATGATAAGAAGGAATAATATAATAATTAGGGTGCAGTTTGCACAGGCCAAAATGCCCTCAAAAGAGGGAAAATAGGGTGATTTTATCATAAAAATAGGGGAATAAATTTTTTAAATAAATAATAAGTGCAACCAGTTGCACTTGTAACTAAATAATTAAATTTTCAAGAAAAAGAGGCGAATTTTTCAAAAACAGATAATTTTTTAATGAAATAGATTATTTTTCAATCTATAAAAATTAACGTTCAAACCAGAAAAATGAATCTTCATCAAAAGAGTAGAATTTTAAAGCAAGAAAGAAAAAAATCAACCAAATTGTTCAATTTTTAAAGCAAAAAGTCAATCAAAACTAAATTTCAACAATACAGATGAATCCATAACCAAAGCGAAATTATTTTCAACCAAAAAGTTGCAATTTTAACCAAAATAGATAAAACTTTTAAACCAAAAAGGCATATTCTCTACTACGTAAGATTTTTCAGTCCAAAAATAACGAAAATATCCATCGAATTGTGTAATTTTCAAACCAAAAGGGCGAATTTTCTACACAACAGTCGAATCTTCAACCCAAAAATATGGAAAATTGTCCACAAAAGAGTTGAATTTTCAAGCTGAAAAGTGGATTTTTTAAAGAAAAAAATTGACTGTTAAGTCCGAAAAGATGAATTTTAAAGAAAGTTGAATTTTCAACAAAAAAAAATCATTCTCAACCAAAAAATTCCATTTAAAACTAAATAGTTAAACTTTGAAGCAAGAGACAAAGATGAAGGTTCAAACCAACAAGACGTATTTTCAATTAAGAAAAAAAAAATAATTAAAAAAACTTTGAAAAATAAAAAAGACTTTACAACAAAACAGTTAATTTTCACTGAAATAGTTTAATTTTCGACCAAATAGTTGAATGCTCAAGCAAATAGTGAAATTTGTAAGCCAAAAAGGCGAATTTTTCATCAGAAAATTTTGATTTCCACCAAAAATGGAAATTTTTAATAAAAGAGTTCAATTTTCAACCAAACAGTTGCCTTTTCAATAAAGAAAGATAAAATTTCCATCAAAAGAGATTAATTATTAACGCAAAAATACGAATTTTCAAGCCTAAAATATGAATTTTCAACCACGAAGATAAAGTTACTACCAAAAAAGACGAATTTGCAACTAAGAAAGAGTTTCTAGTCAAAAAATAACAAAAATGTATAATTTTCAATTCAAAAAGGCGAACTTTCTACAAAACAGTTGAATTTTCAACCCAGAATTGTTAATTTTCAACAGAAAAATGAATTTTCAATTATATAGTTAAATGTTCAACCGAAGATATGAATCCTTAACGAAAAAATTCACTTTTTACAAAGTAGTTCAACTAGAACCAAATAGCTGAGTTTTCAACCCAACAACATAACTTTGTAACAAAAAAGTTGAATTTTCAAATAAATAATTAAATTTTTACCCAAAAGAAAATGGACTCTGAATCAAAAATCTAATTGTAGAGTTTTCAATTTAATAAACTAAACTTTCGACAAAAGAAGATGACTTTCACCAAAGCTGAAGTTTGTATTCAAAAGAAGGATTATGTCCAAAAAGATGAATTTTCAATAAAACATCTGAATATCCGACCCAAAAAGATTATTATTAACAAAATAGTTAAATTTATAACCAAAAGTACTTTTTTCCTAAAAACACCTGTTAAAAAAAAATTAGTGGGACATTAGTGAGAAATATTTTGAACTTTTTTGATATTTTAGTCCTATATCAGCCGTAATTTTTTGGTACATAAATCCTGTGAACACTTGTAAGAATTCCGAAAGATATAAAATTAATCATTTCTAGTACTTTTGTCCCAAAAAGTATTTACAACAGGTAAACATTTTAAACAAATTAAATAGGAATTTTTCGGTACTTTTATCTTAAAAAACTCCTGTTCTGAAAAAAAAAACAATTAAGTGGGACTTTCCCGGCAATTTTCTCCTAAAAAAGTCTTTGTAAAACCGGACATATTTTTAACTTTATTGTTATCTCAGTTTTGATTTCTGCAGTAACTTTTTGGGGGCATAAATCTCATCAGCACTTGTAAAGATTTTTTAATAATTAGTCTCACACCCAGTACTTTAGCGGGACTAATAATAATAATTCATAATAATTATTTCTAATTATTTCTAATTATTTCTAATGAATTGGATATTTTTTTGTGGTATTTTCAAGGAAGTCACGATCAAAATGAAGGTTATTCTTCGTGCGTAAGTAAACGAGATTGATCGTTAAAACATTACTATATAAAGAGTCCATGACCATCAGGTTTTAATAAAATAATTGCCACATACGCGCTCGGAAGCGTAGCGCCTTAACTTTGACAGTTGAAGATTTAAATGTCTGTTCACCGATCTGAACGCATATGCGTCACATAATACAAAGTGTATGAAATATCACACCGGATCATATTATATTACATCGGGCAATGTTTCAAAAAAAATTTGAGACGAAAAAAAAGTTTGATTTCTAACAAATGAAACTCCCAGATAAAGAAACCGATACACTTTAAAGCAAATCATGTATCAAAAATGGATAAGTATTATATTAATAGATCAACTTTTCTATTTTTATAATCTAGACGGTCTTTCCGGGCCCTTATCGGGTGCTGGCTAGCCCTTCATGACTGAAAATGTTCTGAGTATCAAACCCAAATACTTTGTTGCATATTTTCAAAAAAGTTAAGGTGTTTAAAAATAAGAAAAATAATAAATGAACATTTAAAAAAATGAATCTTTTCACTGAAAATCTAGTCAGTATCGGGGTCCTAATTTGGTGCCGGCTAGTCCGTCAGGGCAAAAAACGTTTCACTTCTACTCAGCGCCATAATAGACCGTCTTGACAGCGCCACATTAGCTATCAGGATGGTCTATCCTGGCCCCGAATAGTTTCCCGATAGTTTTTTAAACGGGTCTTTTACAATTTAAATTATAGAAAAAATCTAAACATTTTAAGAATCTGTACTTTTATTGTTTACTTCGCAAAATGTTAAAAATTTTTTAATGCAATGTGACGAGTGGGTCACGTGACCGGATTCCTACCTTACGGACACTTTTTTAAATTGTCAACTTATTTTCACACGAATAGCCACATCAAGTTAAAAATTTGGGACAATAAATGAGAAGCACTAAGAAAGGCGGCTCTGGTCCTAAATTGGAATAATCATGAGAAAAGTTTTTTTTTTGTAAAAAGTTTGTGTTTTTTTCATCATTATTACACTTTACGACCAGATCCGCCTTTATTAGTGCTTCTTATTCATTATCCCAAATTTTCAACTCGATGTGGCTATTCGTGTGAAAATAAGTTGACAAATAAAAAAAATGCCGGTAATGTAGGAATCTGGTCACGTGACACACTCATCACATGGCCTTAATCAGGGTGTCTAGTGTTTCCGAAAAAAATTCCAGGACTTTTCCAGGTTTTCCAGGACAAAAAAATACATTTTTCCAGGTACCTTTTTTACAGTGAAAAAATAATTTTCACAATAACATAGTGAAAATAATTGTTGGTCTTATGGTACTAAAAGAAGTATGAAATTTCTCACACGCGACCTTAAAATCTGATTTTCAACCAAATAATTGAATTTTTCTAAATTTTTAACAAAAAAAGTTGAATTTTAAATCCAAAAGGATAAATTTTCCGTCAAAACAGTTGAATTTTCAACAAAACAGTTGAATTTTCAACCGAAAAGAATGACTTTTTAACGAAATACTGGAATTTTCAATCAAATACTGAACGTTATTACCTACAAAAATGAATTTTAAACCAAATATGTAGTCCAATTTTAAAAGAAGAAATATTAAGCTTCAACCAAACATAGAATAGAATTTACAACAAGAAAAGCTGAATTTTTTATACAAAGATGATTTCTCAAAGAAAAATTAAATAGTTGATATTCCAATAACAATAAAAAAATAAATATTCAACAAAATAGTACATTTTCAATCAAACAGTTAATTTCGCCACCAAAAAATTAAAATCTCAACAAAATAGTTGAATTTTCAACCAGAGATGATTTTTCAACGAAAATAATAAATCTTGAACCAAGAACATGAATTTTTAACAAATTAGGTAAAATTTTTAACCAAAGTGATAAACTTTCAATTAAAATGATTTTAACCAAATTGATAAATTTTCAATTAAAATGATTTTAACCAAAGTGATAAATTTTCAATTAAAATGATCAATCAACAACCAAGAAAATAAGAATTTTTAACAAAGTAATACAACTTTCAACTCAGAAGTTACATTTTCTGATCACAAATACGAATTTTCAACAAATAAATAATTTTCATTATAGAAAGAAAAAAATTTCATACAAATTCTTGATCTTTCAAGTCAAAAGACGAATTTTTTGTAAAACAGTTGCATTTTCAACCCAAAAATACAAATTTTTAACGAAAAAGTTAATTTTCAACAAAAAAAAATAATTTTCGACCACAATTGCAGTTTCAACCAAAAAAGAGAAAGTTTCGACCAAAAGGGTTAGTTTTCTACTTATAAAGACAAATTTTGAACAGAAAAGATCAATTTGCATCAAAAATGAAAAAAATTGAATTTTCAGGTTAAAAATAATTTTAAATAAAAAAAAGAATTTTCAACTGAATAGTCAAAATTTCAACCAAAGAGATGAATCTTCAAAGAAAAAAATTAATTTTTAACAAAGTGATTCAACTTTTACCCAAGTAGTTGAATTTTCAATTTATAATAAAATCAACTTTCAGCCAAAAATGGAATCGCTGCATTTTCAATAAAAAGAGATCAAATTTCTACAAAAAACGAGATGGATTTTTAAACGAAATAGCCGAAGTTTCAACAGAAGGAATGCATTTTCTACCAAAAAAGATTTTACAATCAATAGTGAAAAAAAATTTCAACCAAATTATTGAATTTTCAAGCCAAAAAGACCAATTCTTTGCGAGACAGTTGAATTTTCAATCCGAAAATATTAATTTTCAACTAAAAAGTTAATTGCGAAATTTCCTGACTTTTTCCTGAACAAGTTTTCATTTTCCCTGACCGTTATAAACTTTTCTATGATGGAATAATTTCTAACCAAATAGTTTATTTTTCAACCAAAAATTTGATTTTTCAACCAAAAATATGATTTTCAACTAAAAAGATTAATTTTCTAGCAAAGAAGACGACGGCTTTGAATAAAATACATAAAGTTTCAACTAAAAAAGTTCAATTTTAGTTTTTTAATATTATTTTTAATGAAAGAAACTAATTCTCAACAAAATAGTTAAATTTTCAACGAAAGAAATAATTTTTAAGTGAAATGATGAATTAAAAAAAAATTACAATCAAGAACAAAAATTCTCTACCATTGAAGATGAATTTTTAACAAAATACATAAATGTGCAACAAAGTAGTAGTCAAATGTTTAATTAATGAAATTAATTTTCAAATAAAAAAGAAATTTTAAACAACAAAAAGTTTTAATCTTCAGTGAAATAGTTGAGTCCTCAACTAAATCGGATTAATTTTCAACCAAACAGTTTCATTTTTCGCCAAAAAAGATTAAATTTCTACGATAACATATATATTTTTAAACTAATAAGACAAACTTTCCTAAAAAAAAGTGGAATTTTCAACAAAATCGATCAATGTTCAACCAAATAAACAAAATTTTAACTACAAGTTGAATACTCAAGCAAAAAAAAAAAAAATTATACGTTTATAAGACTTGTTATTATGTACCACATTTTCATATTATAAATCAATTTCTGATGTGAAATTTTTGCCGATTACTGGTCTAAAAATTCTTTTTTTTTTAAACTGGAAAAAATCCACCTCGGCCCGGATTTGAACCGGGAACGCCAGTATTCATGAGTGGTGCGTAAATCTTTTCTTGTATCCGTAAAACTTTAGTGAATAATCCCAATCTGAATAAATTTATGGAATCGGAATATAATTAAGTATATAGATGTTATTTTGATGATCAGGGCCCGGTTCAAATCAGGGCAAAGGTAACATTTTTTTCGTTTCCCCAAAAAATTATTGGACCAGTAACCGGCAAAAATTCAACATAAGAAGTGGATGAATTTTCTTGCTCGACAAAATTACATCAATACTCTAAATATTCATATTATAAATTTAATTTTCAAACTTTCCTGGACTGACAATTTTATTATGTAGAGGTTTAAAATACGACACTAATGATCAATTTCCTCTCTTTTTATAATATATTTATATCGTGCATCCATTGTGATAATTTGCGAGACTACTATGTAATAAATCGTTAAAACAGGTGTCGCAACACGCAATTTCCTTCGTCGTAATGTCCATCCGTCGGGCTAACAACTCCTTTTTTTCCATTTTTTTGCTCCTCCCGGGCATAAGTGCGAATATAGGAATATGCATTTATATACAATAATGAGTCAAGTACATAGGCGCACACAATTTATTTTCAACTCATAATAAAGTCTTGCCACCAGACATTGACTCATCAACCACACTTTACGATTAATCGTCAACCATTTTTTTTTTCAGATGCAAGATTCAAGGGGGTATTATTTCTTAGAATTTCTGAGATATTTATTACGAATGTAAGCATGTTTTCGAGATAATATAACGTTTCTTTCATTCGAAGCAACTAGGAACAATGAATAACAACTTTCTTCATGAGGAAGAGACGATAAGTTTACTTTCTTTCATTATTTCGTTGAAAAAAATTAGCCTTATTCTCAGATAATTTTTTACTAGACTGAATCAATCCATGCGTGATTATTTATGTAATAAAAAAAATTTAGATACGAAATAAAAAAAAAATTTGAGCTGTTGGTAAATAGCCTTTATTTTTATAATATTAATGTACATTTTTTCAATCGTAATACTGCGAAAGGTAATAAAATTCTACGTTTAATTAGAATACTATATACATAGAGAAAAAAAAATAATAATTGAAAAAAAAAATCTTAAAAATAGGGGAAATGGGGTATCTTTTCACGAAAATATGGGACTAAATTCTTTTGATTAATATTAATATACAGGTAGGTATCATATTACATTCATTATCATAAAACGCTTTAAATTCTTCGAATTTCCAGTCGAAATTTATTTCATTTTCAACAATATAGATGAATTTTAAACCAAATTGTAGAATTTTTAACCAAAGAATTTTCAACGAAAAAGATACATGAATTTTAAACCAAATAGTTGAATTTTCAACACAAAATAGAATAGTTACATTTTTAGTTTAAAAAATTAATTTTCAAGCAAAGTAATGTATTTTCATCTAAAATGATGAATCTTCAACTGAGATAGTTTGCATTTTGAACCAAAGGATGAATTTTCAACTGCAATTATTGATCTTTAACTGGAATAGTTGAACTTTCAAATAAAAAGAGCAATTTTTAACCAAATAGATGAATTTCCAATCAAAAGAATGAATTTTCTAACAAAAAAGACTACTTTTTTCAACAACATACATGAATTTTCGACCGATTTTCCACAGAAAATGGAATACTTTTATTTTCATTCAAAAAAATTAATTTTCGAACAAATTAAAAACGGCTTTTCAACAAAATAGTTGAATTTTCAATTAAAAAAGAAAAATTGTCAACACAAAATGAAATAGTTAAAATTTCAGTTAAAAAATTAATTTTAAAACAAATGAAAAACGAATTTTCAACATAATAAATAAAATGTCAACCAAAGTAATGAATTTTCATCTAAAATGATGAATCTGCAACTGGGATAGTTGCATTTTGAACCAAAAAGATGAATTTT
>CAKNXH010001847.1:110306-168109 GCA_932178445.1 Andricus quercusramuli | reverse complement strand
AGGAATTTTTCAGGTTAATACTTCAATTGTCTTCTAATTTTGTTTAAAAACTCGACTATTTGGTGGAAAATGCATCTTTTTAGGTTTAAAATTCAATTATTTGGTTAAAAATTAAACTACATATCTTGTTAAAAAATCATCAATTTTGCTGGACAATCAACATTTGTTGATGAAAATTCAACTATTTTATTACAAAGTCATCCTTATTGGTTGAAAATTCCACTGTTGAAAATTATTTTTCAATTTTCTTAAATTCTTCTTGATTTGAAAATTCAACTCTTTTCTGGAAAATTGAATTATTTTCTTGAAAATTCAACTATTTTGGTACATTTGTCTTTTTGGATAGAGAATTCATATTTTATGTTAAAAATGTCATCTTTCTTTGTTGAAAATGAACTTTTTTGTTAAAAAATCAATTAATTGTTTTTCAAGTAATCTTTTTTGGTCCGAATTTAACTATTTTCTTGAGTTCGTCTTTTTGGATAGAAAATTCGTCCTTTTGGCTTGAAAATTCATCTTTTATGATAGAAGAAAAGTCATCTTTTTATTGTAAATTCATTTTTCTGGGTGCAAAATAAGCTTTTTTCAAAAAAAAAAATCTTTTCTATTAAAAAGTCAACTGTTTTCTAAACCATTCAAATTGAAGAATCAACTCTTTTGTTAAAAATTGGTTTGGGTAAAATTTATATTTTTGGGTTCAAAATTCAACTGTTTTGTAGAAATGTTGAATTTTTGGATTTAAAATTCAACAATTTTATAGAAGTTTCAAATATTTTGTTGAAAATTACAATTAAAAAAAAAAAAATTAAATATAAAAAATTAAAATTAAAATTGTTAGATTTTTTTCTTTCTTGAATAAAGTCTTTCTTGGTTAAAAATGCAAGCCTTTTATTAAAAATTCGTCCTTCTGGTTCGAAAATTCAACTACTTGGTTGAAAATTCAACTTTTTTGTTAAAAATTGGCCTCTTTTGCTTAAAAGTACTATTTGTTGGTTGTAAATGCAACTGAATGGTTGAAAATGTAACTATTTGATTGAAAATTCATTTATCTTGGTTTAAAATTAACTCCTTTGTGGAAAATGCATCCTTTCGGGTCTATAAGTCAAATATTTTCTTAAAAATTCCAATTTTCAGCTTAAAAACTCAACTCTTTTGTTGAAAAATCGTATTTTTGCGTGAAAGTTCATCGTTTTTTGTTAAAAATGCTACTTCCTTTGTTTTGAAAACATTTAAGAAAATTTTATTGGCTATCACTATGAATATGAACCCTGGGGAATTCAAGCATGGTGTGATGATCTGTGACGAAGGAGCACTGAAAAAATGGTTTCTGCCCCAGCTAGAAGTTTAGCTGGATTTCGTCTTCTAAGAAAATATAGCTGTGTAACCTACATCTCTAGCTGTGTTACCTAAATATATGTAGCAGTTTTAGCTAATTTTGGTATCTAGAAATTATCTAGCTAATTTATCAGCTAGAAATTTAGCTAGAAATGTAGGTAACAGCTATATTTTCTTAGGAGATGAAATCCAGCTAAACGTCTAGCTGGGACAGCTAAACCATTTTTTTCATTGAGGGGTGGGATGGAAAGTGTTAAAAATACCGTAATGAAGTTTTTTCTGAACTGTCCCTAATCAAAGTTTCTTTCTCGAAAGTTCCTTACTAATTTTTTTTTGTCACCGATGTAACATAAAGGTAAGAACTTTTACGATTCTTCCGCGACAATAACTGCGACATTTCGACTTTATTGGCAGTAGACAAGCGGAATTTGCCATTTACGGAACAAAAAGGATGTCCATTCGAAGTCGTAATTATCATTACTTAGACTTTCCAGTAACGGCATGAAAACTTTTGCTGAATTAAGAGAAAGTTTCGAGGCGAAAATTCGTATAATCGACTTCGTGAATCTCACGATTCCCAATCTCAACAGCGTGAATTCGCTGCTCGTCCTGAATTCCGATTGCAGAAGACATACCGACCTTTCGAATCTTACCAGATCGTAAATTTGATTGAGAGCGCGTTAAACTTGTAGTCCTGCAGTCGACAAACGAGAACCAGACCGTAATTTCTTTCATTCAGGTGTGGGAATTAAAACTTGTAATCGGTTTAAGAAACCCTGATTCCCAGCGAGAAAAAATGGCTTTAATTAACACGCTGATACAGTGTTGATCGTTCGTTTCATGAACTCTCGAGGAGATTATATAATGAAAGAGTGCAAGAAAAAAGAATTATACCAATATTTAAAAGTCGATTTTGAAACTTAATTGTAATTTATTGAATTAATCAAGCTCTCGGAGGATTACTAATTCAGTCTTCACAGCCCAAAATGCTTTCAAAACATCTTTGAAAAAAACCTTCTATTCACAAATTTAAAGCGCCCATCAAGATGTCAATCGCTGTGTTCTGTTTCAATGAACAACTTTTTAACTAATGAAAGTGTTATATTCCAAATTGAAAAAAAATTATTCATCATATGAAAAATGTAACCTATTTTTTTTAAATCTCTAAGTAACTATTGATTGATCAAGAATGGTCACCAAAAGTTCGTCAATAGGTCCTCGAATAGGTCAATCCACGCGTCTCGAAGACGCGAACAATTACATCAAATAAAATATTGTTATATTCCCAGATAAAAAAAATCCTCTTAAAAAAACGTATATCATTTTGTTAAGAATTGTAAAAAATATATTGGTAGGTTATTGTAGGTCGTGAAAGGTTCTTCAATTGGGCAATCGATGCCTCTCGAAGACGCGAACAAATATATCATATACATTACTGTTGTATTCCCAATATTGAAAAAGTTTTCCTCATATTAACAAAACAAACAATACCTTTTTTAAATTTATATATCGGTATTGCTAACTGATAAGAGGTCATAGAAGGTTTGTCAATATGTCATTCGACGAGTCTCGAAGTCATAAAAGGTTCAAAAAAAGGTCTATCGATACGTCTCGAAGATGCGAACAAACAGACTAGATATAGCATTGTTGTATTTTGAATCTCAAAAAAGTTGCTCTCTTCATATAAACAGAATGAAGCATTTATTTAAACTTCACTTCACGAAAATAGGGGAATAATAAGGAAATAAATTCTTTTTATAACATTAATGTTAAGGTACCACATTAAATAAAATACGAACTTTTAAATCCGAAAAAATGAGTTTTCAATCAAGAAAGATGATTTGCTTGCGATTAAATAATTTCTCAACTAAATATATTTGGTTGAAAAATCATTTTTGATGGTTAAAAATTAATCGCTTTGTTGAAAATTCCTCTTTTGGGGTTTAAAATTCAACTATTTGGTTAAAAATTAATTTTTTGTTGTTGAATCCAACTGTTTTTGATTTGAAATTGAAATCTTTTTTAAATTAATTATCAGCTTTTACATTTCTCGTTGAGAATTCAATCTTTTGAAGGTTTAATTCCTTTGTTAAGAATTCACTGTTGTTTGTTGAAAAACCATAATTTTAGTTGAAAATTCTTCTGTTTGGTGGAAAATTGAACTATTTTCTAGAAAACTCAAATATTCAGTTCAAAATTAATCTATTTTGTTGAAAATTTAATTATTTTCTTAAAAATTCAACTATTTTGTTAAAAAGTCATTGGTTGTTGGTTGTAAGTGCAACTGTTTGGTGAATAATTAATTTTGTTGTTGTTGAAAAATTAAAAAGTTGGTTAATAGTGCAAACTATTTTGTTGACGATTTAATAGTTTTGGTAAAAAATTACGTTTTGTTTGAAAAGCATCTTCTTAAAAAATTCAACTATCTTTTTAAGAAGACACCTTTTTGGCTTGAAGATTCCTCGGAAGATTCAATAATTTGGTTAAAAATGCAACTGTTTTTGGTTAAAGTTTAATATTTTTTGTTGGAAAATTCGGTTATTTGGTTGAGCATTCATCTCTGTGAATAGAAAATTCAACTATTTGTTTTAAAATTCAACTGTTTTGTTGAAAATTTGACTCTTTTGGTCCGAAGTTGAATTTTTTCAACAAAATAATTGAATTTTTAACCAAACAGTTGTATGTATAACCTACAAATATGAATTTTCAGCCAAAACAGTTAAATTTTTAACCAAATGAAATGAAAAAAAGACAAATTTCAACAATATCAACATCAATTTTCAACAATAAATTAATTTTCAACTAAAAACGAACAATTTTAAAACAAAATTGGAACATTTTAATTTTAGGTTAAAAAATTTATTTTTCAATCGAAGAGATGAATATTCAGCTACTAAAATTAATTTGTTATAAAGTAGTTTAACTTACAAACATGTGCACCGTAAGAAAATATTTCACTGTAGTTGAATTTTCAAACAAGAAGATTAATTTTTTACCGAAGACGTTTTTTCAACCAAACAATTGAATTTTCAACTAAAAACGATGAATTTTGGAACAAAAATGAAGTAGTTAAATTTTCATTTAAAAAAAGTAATTTTCAACCTCAAAAAAATCAATTTTTAACAAAATAATTAAATATTTAACCAAACCAATAATGAATTTTTAATAGCGGAGTTCAACTTTCAACCAAGTAGTTGAATATTCAACCAAAGATGACTTTTTAACAAAATAGTTCAATTTTCAATAAAAAAAAAAATCATTTTCTACAAAACTTTTCAGTTTCCAATGAAGAAGTTAATTTTCAACTAAATGGTTGAATTTTGAACTAAAACTGATAAATTTCAAACAGAAATTGGAATACTTTAATTTTCAGTTTAAAAAATTGAATTTCAACAAAAAGGACGAATTTTCATCAGAATAGTTCAATTTTCTATCAAAGAAATCAATCTTCAACGATTAAAATTACTTTCAACGATTTACATCGTAATTCGAGGTTTCAAAATAAATTAAATAAAAAATAAATTCAGATAAAAATAAATTCAATAAAAATGTACAGTTAAAAAAATTATTTTTCAACCAAAATAAAACAGTTGAATATTGAAAAATAAAATTAATTTTTAACAAAATAGTTCAAATTTCAATAAAGTAGTTGAATTATCGAACAAAAGGATAATTAAATTTAATAATATACATTATTTTCAATAAAAAATAATTAACTTTCAACTAGTCCCGGACGAAACGTATTGTTTGTTTTATTGTTGCCTCCTATCCTTTTAAAAATTGACACTTATAAGAACTAAAAATATTAAAAAATTGAAAACAGAACATAAAAATTCTAGTCCATGATGCCAATTAAAAAAATCTTCTTTACAATATTTGGTTGGCTTAACTTATTCAATTACGAGTTTATTAACTTCATTTTTCTAATATATTCCAAAGTATAAATTAAATTAAAAAATATATATAAATCGAATAAAAACGAGTACAATTCATCGATTTCGAAGGAGAATAGAAAATGAAATGAATTTTCCTGTCGTTATGTTGAGCCTGCAATCGAATATCGCAAATCACGATTCGCGTATCTCGAGAAAGGCGTTCACGGTAATATCAAACGGTTTACCAATTGCCCAGATTAAATCAGCAAATGTGGCAACAAACTCGTGCCGTAGTTTCTGCTCCGTTATTGAGACTCTCATTGTTCTTTAATTTTTAATTCAAGGAGGATAATTCTTTCGATATAAATCCTAATAAAACGCGAAAATGTTCCTTACTTCTTCACTGGTCGTGATTTTTCTTGACTTTCTCCTGATAAATGTGGAATGTTCAGTAATTTCTTACAAAGTCGAAAATTCAAGGACCATTAACGAGAGAAAGAAGAGAGAAACAATTGACAAATCAAATTCATCCAACTGGATAAATTCAATTTCGAACATTAACCAGGACCTTCTGAATGTTCAAGCCATTATTGCAAAGGATGAGGAAATGCAGAACAACTGTATGACTGGCTCACAAAAGACGTGAGAAATGATCAATTATTTTTCATTGAATTATATTATTATTTATGTAAATTTTCAAAAATAAATTCTCATATTTTGACTTTTTAGTATGTTTGAAGGGTCACAATCTTCTCTTTTTTTTTTGTTTTTTTTTTTTAAATTTTCCGGGTCAGTTCAGAGTTATTTAATTATAAATTCAGCAAAAATAAAAGAACACTATATTTTGATCATCTGTTAAATAAGGAACATGTGTCTTCTTTTAATTCAAACAATTTTAGGGTGGCTGTTCGAATAAAAAAATCCCGGTCATGCGCCGATTAAAAAAAAAAAGGTTCACGGACAATGAAATCAGAAAACTTGAATGAAAACTGTACTGAAAATTAAAGGACTGAAAGTGGAACTCTTGAATTTTAGTTTTAAATTTTGAAGTTAAAAATTCTTAATTCAAAAATTTTAAATTCAATTCCTCAATTGTTTACACGCATAGAATGGAAATTCGAAAAATATAAATCCACGTTAACATTTTAAATTTTCTTAATAAATTGAAGAATAAATCAATTTTATAAATTTTGAAAATTATATAATTTGAAGCAATTTTAAGCCAGAATAATTAAAAATTGAACTGTTAAACATTTTTTTATATCGACCACTTTTCAAATTTGAAGTGAAGTTTTTTTAAATTTCAAGTAGTTTCTAATAAATAACTGTTCAATTGCTATTCATACATCATCATTTATTTTTGATTTAAAATATTTTTAAATACTCTCTTAAAACCATTTTTTCAAAATAAAAATAAATTGAAAATTGCCTAGGAATATTAAGAACACTTTTTTCTTATCTTAAAAACTTTCAAAATCCTTCAAAAGACCCAAAATTTTATTTCAAAATCTTCAAAAATCTACAT
This sequence comes from Andricus quercusramuli, assembly GCA_932178445.1. Taxonomy (NCBI): domain Eukaryota; kingdom Metazoa; phylum Arthropoda; class Insecta; order Hymenoptera; family Cynipidae; genus Andricus; species Andricus quercusramuli. The sequence continues at coordinate 161,374 of CAKNXH010001847.1, read as the reverse complement.
CTTTTAAATGTTTTGAATTTTTTTCCGATTTTAAATTATTTTTGAAAATTTTTAAAAACTTTTAAATATCTTTTTAAATGATTAGATGTTTTTCTAAATTTTTTTTTAAATCCTAAAAAATTAAAAAAATTGCCGTGACATTTTCAAGATTCTTTTCTGACAATATTGGAAATCTTTTTAAATCGTTAAGAATAGATAGTCTCTCAAAATTAATTTTACAAACTAAAAAATCAGTTTCAATTTTCCTAGGAAGCTTAAGAAATTTTTTTTATTCTTTTGAAACTTTTCAGTTTTTAAAAAATTTCTATATATTTTTTCAAAATCTACATAAATTTACATTTTTTAAAAATTATTTGAAGTAATTTCAAGTTCTAAACTAATTTTGTATATTTTAAAAACTTCTAAATATTTCTTCGAATTACTCGAATTTTTTACAAACGAATAAGTGTTCAATTGTTATTTAAACATCCAAATTTTACAATTTCACTTACAAATTAAAAATTTTTCAAACAGAATAATGAAAATTTTAAGTTTTAATGTTTATATTTAAATTCAAAGCTTTTTATTTCGAACATTTCTATTTTGATTTCATTTTATTTGTCAGATTTGCGAAAAAAATTTTCCTATGAAGTTATGCGTATTTGATTTTTGTGCTTTGTTTTTCAAAAAATTCAAATTCTTTCTTGAAGCCTCTATAACATTTGCCTAATTGAGCTATTTGAGCGGGTTTTATAAAAATATTAAGAGCCGATTTTCTCACAAAATCCACACTTATATTAAAAATTTTTTTTGGATAAATTTGACCGCCTATTAGGAAGAGTTTTATGCGTTCTAAATAACTTTTGTGGTCAAGAGATTTTTTTTCGAAAAATAAAATGTTCTCCATTTTCTGGCAAACAACCACCGATATGAAAAAAATGTTAGGATACATGTTTTCACATCTAAAAAAGTTCTAAAGAAAATACCTGTTGCTCTTTTATGATAGCTTGCATTGTTTACGAGAAAAATTTGAAAATTATATTTTTAGGAAAAAAAATTCTCCCGGCCTAAAAAAATTATTTATCCCGCATAAAGCTGATAGAACACCTTTCTTGTATTAACAGAAACTAAAAAAAAATAGGGGAAAAAATTAAAAAGATGGGGTTTCCCAGAAAATAATTTTGAATATTTTCTTCAAATTTTGAAAACATGAAGAAAATATTTTCAGGAAAACCCCACCTTTTGTGTGTGTGTTCTTTTGGTTGAAAAATCAAGCACGAAATTCAAACACGTATAACTTAGTAAAAAAATGTTTATTGAAAAATCAGACAAATACGTGTCATCTAATTTCTTATAAAAAATAACATATTTCGTCCCCGAGAGATTCTGCGACTTCAAGTGTAGAACTTGCCTGATTTGACACGGATTCGGTCTTGCAGTAATTTTTTCATTAATTATCAACTTTTTCTGATGAAATATTTTTTGAAAAGCAAGAAAAATTTTACAATTTACAATTTTGCCATTTTTAATTTGAAGGAAGAGAAAAAAGTTATTTTCTACTTTGAGCAAAGTCAAAACTAAAGATTATGAAATTTAGAAATTTTAAATATTAGAGAAAAATAAAATATGAACAGACAGTTTTTCTAAGCAAAACAACTTCAAAAAGCGTAGAATAAAAAATATAAAAATTCAAAGTGAATAAAATTTCAAACAAAAAAACTTGAAATTAAAATGAAATGGCTACAATTTTAATTGTAGCGTTCATCAATTTATAATAAAAGAGTAAGCAACAAAATATATAAACCTTTCAGAATGATACAAACCGAAATTTAAAGTTTTCTACCAAATTATTGCCAATGTGAATAGTTTGAAGAAAAAACTAAGAAAAAACTTTAAAATAAAAAATATAAGAAACAAACGCTTTTAAGTTCAACATTTTTCATTTGCAAGTGTTCGACTTAAAAAAGTTTTTAAACTTGAAGCACTTGAAATAAAAAAGTTCTAATTCTATCTTGAAAGAGTACCTACACAATTTCAAAACGAAAACATGAAAAAATATTCAAGTCCCATTTTACAAAATATTGTAAATCGTGAAAAGTTTTAAATTTAAAATCAGAACTATTCTAAAATTTACATTTTTAATCAGTTATTGCCGTGATTTTATAAAAATAAACAATTTCAAATTACACATTGAAAATTAAACCATTCATAGTTGGAATGATAAAGGATGTATGTTAATTATTTATATAAAAGGGAATTGCAAAAAAAAATCAATTATTTTTTTTAACATGAATAACTCTGAAAGTAATTTATATTTTCCAAAGTTCTTGGTCTTATTTTATAAGTATATATTGCCGCAGTGTCTCACTTAGAAAAATTGGCAGGACGTTTGTTTTTCTTTCCACTTTCTTTGTCTTTTTTTATTTTGTATAGAAGTATTTCCATATATGATTGTCCAGATTTAGACGCTTTCTGACCTTTCAAAGTACATAATTTAAATTTAATTAATTCAATTATCTTTATTTTTTAGAGAAAAGAGACATTTAATGTGTGCTGGTTCGATATTGACAGATCGGCACATATTAACTTCCGCTAGCTGTTTACATGAAGCCACACATATTAGGTATGCTTCGTCAAATACGTTCTAAAGATTTTGGTTCAAAATCAAAATTCCAAATCTTATTAGGGTTTCGTAACCCCGGAGAGAAAACCTTATAAATTCAGTCGGGTGACCGTCGGTCCTACTTTTTTTCCAGAAGGGGAAACGATGGGAGAAAAAGTAGGGGAAGCGAAGGACAATGAGGGCTGAGGTTGGAAGAATGAGGGGAGAGAAAGTAGGGGACGTGTGAAGAAATAAGGAGAGGAAAAGTAGGGGAAGTGAGTGGTCGGGAATAAAGGGAAACGAGGAGAGGGAAAACTAGAGGAATTGAGGGGGAATGAGGAGAGGGTAGGTAGGTAGTGAGGGAAAATTTCAGAGAGAGAGGTACGGTAGGGGAAGTGATGGCTGTTGAGGGGAAATAGGGGAAAGGAAGTGTTAGCTGGGGAAGTGAGGAGAGGAGGAAGTAGATGAGGCAGAAGTTGAGGAAGACAGAGGTAGAGAAAGGTGAAGTGAGGCGAGGAGAAGTAGGAGTGGAGAGGGAAAATTAGGGGAGTGGAGGTTGAGAAAGTGAGGGGAAATGAGGAGTGTGGAAGTAGGGGAAATGTGGAAAGGGGGAGTGGAGAAAGTGCGGAGAAATTATGGTGAGGAAGTGGGGGGAAGTAGTGGAAATGTTTGGAAAATAGGGAGGGTAGTGAAAGCATGACTAGTAGGGTAGTGCGGATGAGTATGGAAGGGAAATTGATGGCTGGGGAAGGGCAATAGGGGAAGGGGAGCGTTAGATGGGGAAGTGAGGAGAGGGGAAAGTAGCGAAGGAAGAAGTTGGGGAAGGGTAGGAAAGTGCAGGGCGAAACGAGGAGAGGGAAAAGCAGAGGAATTGAGGAAAAGGTATTAAGAGAAAGTGAGGGGAAATTAGGGAAGGGGCTAGAGGAAGTGAGGAGTAGGGTAAATAATTAGAAGGGAGGGAGGGTAGTCAGAGAATGAATGACAGAGTCAGTAGGCTAGTGCGGGTGAGTAGGGGAGGAAATGATAACTGGGAAAGGGTAGTAGGAGATTATCTGGGAAAGTGAAAGAGGGGGAAGTAGTGGAGGAAGAAGTTCGGGAAGGGAGGGGGATCGAAGGGTGAAGAGAGGGGGGAGGTAGGAGGAGGGGCAAGTATAGGAGGGAGTATTTTGAATGACTTCATTAATGTTTTAATAGGCTACGAAACCGTTTTTTACATTAGGGGATTAAAATCCTCAAATATAAGACTGATATTTTTTGTTATAGTCAATAAATAAATAAAATGAAAATAAATATGATTTTCAGACACAATTTAAAGGCACCTCTTGTTGTCGTAATTACTCCTTTGAAATCAGATCGTCAGGTGATCAGGGTTCATAGTTATAAAGTGCATCCTAAGCATGATGTATTTCCCGGGGTATATCCTAACGATCATCTACATATAAGACATAACGTTGCAGTAATCAAGTTAGCATGCAGGTATTTTTAATTGAATAATTTATAATTATAAGACATAATTCAATTGATAAGCACTTTTACCGAAAGAATAGTGCTGAACAGGCTTAAGATTGTCAAACAATAAGTGGGTAGAGATGAATTTTCAGTTAGAGTGACGAATATTCTGTAAAAAAAACTTTCAAATCCCTGAAAATCTTTGAAATCCTCTAAAATCTCTAGAAATCTCTGAAAATTTCATTTATTTCACAGATTTTTCTAGAAATCCCTTAAAATCGAGTGTAAAATCTTTGGAAATCTCTAGAAATCCCTTCAAACCTTTGGAGATTCGACAGAATATTTAAAATGTTGTAAACTTCCTTGTAATACCTTAAAATTCCTTGAAATCTTTAAAACCGCTCGAAATCCTTTCAAATTTTATTTATTTTTATTTTTTTACCAATATTCTTTAGAAATCCCTTAAAATAGAGCGTAAAATATTTTTAGATCCCTTGCAATCTATAGGGAATCAATAAAATCTTTAAAATCTTGTGAAATTCCTCTAATACCCTAAAATCTCTTGCAAAATTTAAAATCCTCTAAAATCTCTTGAAATTTCCTTTCTTTTAATTTATTTTTTGAAGTTCTCCAGAAATCTCCTAAAATCGAGCGTAAACCCGTGGAAATCGCTAAAAATCCTTTGAACTCTATGAAGATTCAATCAAATCCTTAAAATCCGACAAAATCCCTTGAAATCTTTAAAATCCTTCAAATCTCAAGAAATCTCTAGAAATTTAATTTATTTTTTAAATTTTATGATAAAATCAATTGTAAAATCTTTGGAAATCTTTTAAATCCCTTGCAATCTTTCGAGATTCAATAAAATATTTAAAATGTTGTAAAATTCCTTGTAATACCTTAAAATCCCTTGAAATCTTTATTATCGCTAGAAATACTTTGAAATTTTGTTTCTTTTCATTTCTTTGCCAATATTCTCTAGGAATCCCTTGGAATACAGCGTAAAATATTTGAAAATCCCTTGAAATCTTTAGGGAATCAATGAAATCATTGAAATCTTGTAAAATCCCTTAAAATACCTTGACATTTTTAAATCCTCTAAAATCTGTTAAAATTTCATTGCTTTTAATTTATTTTCTAAAATTCTCCAGAAATCTCTTAAAGTCAAGCGTAAAACCGCGGAAATCCCCATAAATGTCTTTAAATCTTTCGAGATTCAATAAAATACTTAAAATCTTGCAAAATCCCTTGAAATCTTTAAAATCCTATAAAACCTCTGGAAATCTCTGGAAATTTCAATTCTTTTTTAAACTTTATTAGAAATCCCTCAAAATTGAGTTCTTTTTTTAAATTCTTGTAGATTCAATCAAATCTTTTAAATCTTGTGAAATTGCTTTGAAATGCCTTAAAATCCTTTGAAATGTTTGGAAACGTTACGAATTCTTTGAATTTTCACTTACATAATTTCATTTATTTCTCAAAGTTATCTAGAAAGCCTTTAAAATCGAGTATAAAATCATTGGACATTCTACAAAGTTCATTGAAATCTCTTGAAATCTTTGTAATCTCTTTACATTCTTTGAAATTTGTTAAAATAGCTTAAACCCCATATTTAATTTTAGGCCTGGTACTAAATAAAAACTATTTAAATTTTTATTTCACAGTATCAAAGCACAGCACTTATATAGGATTCGACTTCCAAAAGCTCCCTACACAGAAATTTGTTCCTCTGATAATTGTATGGTGGCTGTACTCAGGAAAGTTGGAAAAGTATTTAATTTAATTAATTTATTTTGTTAGATGAGTAAGTTAATTTATAATCAATTACAGGGATCACAGTGGTTCAGCAGTTCAATTATAGGGAAAATAGGGGAATTTTTCTTCGAAAAAAAGGGATTGCAAAAAGAGGGCATTAAAAAAATATATAAAAATACCAGTATATTGAACAAAAATTATTAAATACAACACTTTTATAAGAAACCAGAAATTGCATTACACTTGAAAACCCAATACGCGAGCTTCGCGCGCGATTATTATATTTTTGTTGCGCCTTATGCAATTTTAAAATTAAACTATAAAATAATTATTAAATGATATTGATACACCATTTTTTTACAAGGGCAATTTTTATGATAATTGATGAAAATTGACATATCTCCAGTATTAATATATAATTTTCTTGTAGACAATCAAACCGTTGAATTTTTGTTAAAAAATATGAACTTCCGACGGAAACACTAACATAACCTAAATTTGTTCAAAATTATAAGTTACATTTAGAAGTTAAATGATTTCTGTTTAAGATAACCACTTTCTGGTGGAAAACGCTAACGTACCCTATTATTGCAATATTGTTAAAATAATATAAATATTCAATGAAATCTAATGATTTTTTATTAACAATATCAATATTAGACGAAAAATACTAGAATAATATAAAAACCTAATGTTTTATTTTATTATTTTGTCTTCTTTGAAGTCCAATGCTTTTTTTCTTGAAAGAACCGATTTGCGGTATAAAACCGAAAAAAATGAACATTTGTACAAAAATAGTACATTTAATGATTCTGATAATAATCTGAAGAATAATAATAATTTGAACAATCTTATGATTTTTTTAAATAAAAAATACCAATTATCAACGGAAAACACTAACATAAAATAACAAAAAATTGTTTAAGATTATAAATCTCCTTTTAAATCTTATGTCTTTTGTTAACCTACAATTGTACAAACATTTTTAATCTTCTATGAAATCTTATTACGTTTTTTATGAAAATACAAATTTCTGGGGTAAAAAGCTAACATAACCTGAAAAATTTCATACCTGTGAATATTCTTTGAAAGATATAAAATATAATTCTTTTTTAAAATAAAAATACCAATTTTTGACGGAAGATAATAACGAAACCTAAAATTGTTGTAAATTGGGAATCTTGATGATTTTTCTTTAAAAATACCAAGTCCCAACGAAAAGCACTAATATCAAAATAGATATTTGCTCTTGTCTTTCTTCTTTGGATTTTAGTTTTAAAAGAAAATTTACAAAATTCTCAAATATAGGGATTATGGGGCATTTTGAGAAAATATGCGGAAAGGGGAATAGGGGACTGACTGCAATCTCTGTAATTACTTTATTTCTTTAATTACATGTGCAGTTAATTTTAATTTTTTGTTTTTTAAAGACATCGCTTGTAATTTATGATACTCGAGCAAAACAAATACCCTTGACTTCGAGGAAACGAAGATCGATAGAAATGGCTGAAGAATTACGAAATAATTCGAATACTGAAATACTACCAGCCGATATTCGAGAAAAATTAAGGGAAACGTCGAAAATTCAAGAACCACTTTTGTTGTTCAACAAGAGAGAAGCCCAAGAAATATTACCTCTTGAAAAATTAGGGATGGTCATATCTGGGATGAAAAATAATTTTAGTTTTAGTTCCAAAGAAATGATTAATCAGCAGAGAGAAACACTACCTACTTTGGAAGGTGATGTTTAGAAATATCCTTCAATTTGATTATATAATTGTTTTCAATGTTATTAAACAAATATTTTAAATATTTTCAGGAATTTCAATGGCCACCAATATTGCTGATCAATATGTGTTTCAAGGTGATTCTGATCAAAATTATAGGCCACGATTATTTTCTGTTAGAGCGAGTGATGGTGTTCAAGGATGTCCCCAGTTAGGATCTCCAGTTATGTTCAAGAGAACTCAAGTAAATATCCGAAAAATTATTCCTTTTTGAAATGATTGTTTAAAATTTGTTGTAAAGAAAGACCTCGTTTTTTCGTTTTTTTTTTCAGGCAGCTTTGATATCAACATCCTGTGATGACAGACAACCGGGAGCATCTTGGAAGTACACAGACATTTATCTTAATTCTGAGTGGATTGTCGGACAAACATCACAAAACACAAAAATTGAATCTCCAGAATCTGAGAAGTCCCCTGTAAAAGGTTGTAGTACATGCATCTACAATTTTTTTATAGATCTAACTGGTTCCAACGACAAAACCAACTGTAGTCACCTAAACCTAGATTCGAATCAATTCAAAATGTGTGCTTCACATAATGGTCAAAAGATGATGAATAAACAAATTTCAATTCCAAACAAAGACGAGACTTCGAGGAATCTTCAGTTACAGAATCCTCCCGAACAAAAGGCATTTAGACAATATGAAACTAACGACAAAATAAAGAATAAAGGAGATGAAAATGTTAAGAAAAACAAAAAGCTTCATGAAAATTCTTCCAAAAAGTCTTCCAAAATTGATAAACATCTTCCAAAGAATAATGGTAAAAATTTGGCTACAGATATCCCTATAGATTACGACAAAGATTTGGGCAGGGGTCTCGAGATGGATTTCGACCAAGCTTTCGACAAAGATGTTGATAAAAAATCCCAAGATGAGTTTCAGAAGGATTTCCAGAGGGATTTTAAAAAGGACTTTAATAGGGACTATGATAGTGGTTTTGGGCACAAATCTGAAAAGGATGATAATTTAAGAAACATGGAGGAGCCAAATGAAAATCGATTGAGGAATCAAAATTCAGATAATCAGGATCATGAAAGTTTGAAGCAAAATGGATACAAAAATTTGAATTCTTCCAAATTAGTGCAGACGATGAACCGTCAGAAAAGCAATGGCTATAATCCACTCTCGAAGAAATTCCGTAACCTACGGAAGGTATTGGCTCGAATCCACAAGTCGATTCCGGACAAGAATATCGAAAAGGTTGCATTTGTGGGCCAGAGAACAAATTTGCCAAAGAAGGAAATTTACAATTCAGGTCAGGGAGTGGAGCATTTTAGAGAAGCAAAGATGCAGCCAATTGCCAACAGACAATACGCTCTTTTCGTTAGGGATAGAGAAAGGGCAGCAAATAATCATCTTAATGCATATCCTGGATTTAATGGATATTTTTTATAAAGAGCTTTTAGGTCAATTCTTTTTAGAGAATATTTCATCTGTGTCATCAAATTATCATGCATGGAATACATTTTTCTTTCAGATCGATATTTAATCTGAGAAATGCATGATTGAAATGTAAAAATAAAAATAAAAATCGTAACTGTGTGGCTATGAGTTTTCAATTCATTTTACTAGAACCCTGAACAATCATTAAAATTAAAAAGAATTCCTGTATTTTTGTTAAGTCTGAAGCTTTCTTTTTTCTTTTCTTTTCTTTTGCTGAAAACCCTTGAATAAGTATACATAGTTTTGAACATAAAATTAGTGAGGTCTGATTGCATCTAATTACGTACAACTCTTTCAATAAAATATTTTGAAGTAAAATTTCATAATTTGACAATGAGAAATTCCACGAAGATTTGAATTTAATGTTTTGAGTTCAAAAGTATCAAAATTCTGTTTGAATATAAGAATATTTCACAATTTTTTGAATAAATATTCATTGCTGAGTTTTAAATATTTGAAAATGATGATTTTTAGTAAAAAATTACATTTCCATTGGATTATGGGCCATTTTTTATTCAATACTCACTGAGACATTCAGCAATATACGTAGATACAGAAGTTGAACTTACCTAGAACAAAAAAAGTAAATCCTATTAGTTATTAAGCGATTAGGATGAAATAATCAATTAACTTAAACAACGTACAAAATTCTTTTGTTTCAAATCAAAATTGTTGGATATTGCACAATTTGAAATTGGAAGCAACAATTTTAAGTTTCAAGCGATTAAAGTACAATTTTGAGTCGCGAGAGGATTTGAAATTAAATAATTTTAAATCATATGAGTTTGAAGATACACAATTTTAAATTCAAAGAGTTCGAAGTTGGACAATTTTAGATTAAAGTACCTACACATTTCGAAATTTCAAACTTCTTAAATTGAAACATTTTTCATTCAAAACAATACGAATTTATTCAAATAAAACGAATAGTATCTTTGAAATTATATAATTTTTAATTGAAAACATTCCAAATTAGCGGTGCAATTTTGAAAATTTTCACAATCATGAGTTATATTGCTTCATTCAGAATTTGTTGAATAATAATTGTATGTAAATTAAAACCACCTAGTTTTTAAGACATAAATTTGTAAGTTTAAGATTAATTCAACCTTTGAATTAAGAATGATTTATTGTTGTAGAAAACACCCAATTTTAAGTTAAACAATTTTAAGGACTTAACACTCGAAATAATTTATATTTGATCCCTTGGAGTTTAGAATTATTTAATTTGATTTCAAATTTTAAAAAAGGTTCAATTACATTTTTTTAAATGATTTATTTTTTAATAATTAAGGCTTCACATCCCAAAATGCTCTTGAACCAGTGGAAAGAGGGTGATTTTTCACGAAAATAAGGAAACAATATGGGAATAAATTCTTTTACATAAAATCAATATAGAATATAGATACAATATTGAATTAAATATGAAACGCCTTAAATTCGTAAGATTTCAAGTTGAAATATTGCACTTTCAACCAAAAGATACAAATTTTCAATCCAGAAACACGAATTTTTTAAAAGATACTTGATTCTCCACAAAAATGATAACTTTCAACGAAAAAAGATGAATTTTCAAACAAATAGTTTAATTAAAAAAAATACTATTCAACCAAACAGTTCCATAACAACCAAATAGTTGAATTTTCAAGCCGAAAAGACGAATGGTTGAATTAAAAACATAGTTGATTTTTTAAGATAAATAGAAGAATTGTTTGAAAGACAGTTTAAGTATCAACCTGAAGGTAGAGTCTGCAGGAAAAAATTGTTTTCGACAAAGGAAGATGCATTTTTAACTAATCAATTGACTTGAAAAATACTTTTTATATACAGTTGCAGTTAAAACCAAATAGTAGAACTTACAATCAGAAGAGATGAATTTTCAAAACAGTTGAATTTTCAAGCGAAAAGATAAATTTTTTCGAGATTAATTGAATTTCCAACAAAAAAGTTCATTTTCAATCAGAGGAAGATGCTCTTTCAATCAAAAAAGATTAATATTCAACCAAATGGTCAAATTTACAAACTAAAAAAATTAAACTTCAACCAAATAGTTACATTTTTAAGCCAAAAAGACAAATTTTTGCAATGAAAGTTGAATTATCAATTTTGAACAACAACAAAATATGAATTTTCAACCAAATAATGGAATTTAAAAAAATATATTTTTTTTATTTACAACCAAATACTTGAACTTTCAATCAAGAGACGAATTTTCAACAAATTAGTTGAATTTTTAACAAAATAATTGAATTTTCAATTAAAAGGATGAATTTTCTATCAAAAAATATAAACATTTAACAAAACAATTGAACTTTTTTACCAAGAAAGATGCTTTTTGAACAAAATAAATGCACTTTCAAACAAATGGTAAAATTTTCCAATAAAAGAGATTAAACCTCAACTAAAAACTGTTGCGTTTTCAACCAAACAATTGAATCTTCAAGGCAAAGAGACAAATTTTTTAGAAATCAGTTGAATTATCAGCCTGAAAAAAATGATTTTTTAACAAATAGATCGTTTAAACTAGGAAAGATGGATTTTTAACAAAAATGTTCATTTTCACAAAAAAGTCAATTTTGAACCAGGAATGATGAATTTTCAACCGAACAGTATGACTTTTGAACTATGAAAAATTAAATTTTTTAATCCAAAAGAATGAATTTTCAACCCGAAAGGTGAATTTTTAACAAAAATGTTCATTTTCAATCAAGAAAGATGAATTGTCAACAAAGAAAGATCACTTTTTCGGCAAAAAATACGATTTTTTAAAAGAAGAATATTTAACAAAATAAAATTTACTTTTTGCAATATTTTTTTTAATAATGGTACTTTGAATATAAAGACAAAAATTAAGAAGTAAAATTACCCTTCTTTTGAAAATTTTTTAATTCTCCAACTCAAAACCGAAAAGATTAATTTTCTTCCAAAAAAGGCGAATTTTCAACAAGATACATGAATTTTCAACAAAAAAGATAAATTTATATCCAAAAAGTTAATTTTCAACTAATAAAGATGAGTTTCCAACCAAATAGTTAAATTTTATAAGAAAAATAATTCAAACTAAATGGTCGAATTTTCAACAACAAAAAATTCATTTTAAACCAAATAGTTGAATTTTTAAGCTAAAGGGACGAATTTTCTACAGAACAGTTGACATTTTAACTCAAAAATATGAATTTTTAAGCAAATAATATGACTTTTCCACCATAAAAGAGGAATTTTCAATAAAAAAAGGATGAAGTTTCTATTTAATAAACGCGAATGTTTAAAAAAGAGATAAATTTTCGAGCCAAAAAGATCATTTTTTGATAAATTAGTAGAATTTTCCACAAAATAATTAAATTTTCAACCAAACAATAGTCTTTCTGAACAAGAAGAATTAACTTTCTACCAAAAATAGTTGGAATTTATTATTGGGTTCTTTTAATTAGTTCGCATCAAAGCAAAAAGCGAAAAATATTATAATTCAGAAATATAGTAAATACCTTTTTTAGATTTGTAAAAGGGAAGTTCTAATTCTTGCCAAATTTTTATTTTTTAACAAATAATTTTTTAATTTATTCAAATTCTGAATTAGAACAAGGAATTTTCAGAATCTGACGTATTCTGACATCAAACAGGGATTTTTTTTTGTAAATTCTCTTTTTACAAATCAGAATTAAAATTATTATTTAAAGTTTCCCGTTCCACGTTAAAAATTACCTCTTCCAAAGACCAAATTGTAATTATTTACAGGATGTTTTGCTTTATATTTAATTTATTTGTCCCCTGTCCAAACTCATAATTATAATTCTTTTACAAACTTCAATATACCAAGACACAATTAAAAATATATAAAAAATTTCCTGTTCCCGGGAGTTTTGTTAAATTCCCTTCTAAACTACAATCTATTGCAAATTACTAAAAAGTTTTAGCTCTAATTTCCAATAACATTTCTCAAATTTCTCTTCATTTGAGATGAAAATAATAAAGTGCTTGTTCCAAAGTCAAAATAATAATTTTTTTTCGGAAATTCCATGTCCCAAAGTTTGAACTATATTTATTTATAACATATTCTATTATAGCAAAAAATATAGTAACTTCCATTACAAATTTTTATTTGCAAGAAAAAAATTGTAATTTACCCAAATTCTGATTTGGCACAAGGAATTTTCAAAACCTGATAATTTGTGAAATGACACAGGGATTGTTTCTCTTGAATTCCCTTTTAACCAATCAGAATTAAAATTATTATTTAAAGTTTCCCGTTCCACGTAACAAATTATTTGTTCAAAATAAAATTATAATCATTTACAAAATTTCCTGTTCCAAAGACAAAATTATAAATAATTCTTCACAGCATTTTTTGTTTTATATTTAATTTATTTGTGCCCCTTCCAAACTCAGAATTATGATTTTAAAAATTGTCGAATGAGAAATTAGTTCATTTCTAATGTTCTCAATTAAAAAGTTACAATTTTTTCTAAATTTGAATTGAAATTTTAGAAGTTTCATTGTCAAAAAGTCGCAAAAAGTAGTATTTTTTTTTAAAAAGTAAAAAAAGTCGCACAAACCGAGCCCTGTAATTATACTTCCATCAAAAACCAAACTTAACTTTACAATTTCCCCTCTAAAAAAGTCATCAACTTTATCTCTCGAAAATGCCTACTTCATTTGCAAATTGTAAACTCCATCAGAGCTAATGAAACACGCCTTGTGTTTATTTGATAACTACATCGAAGCCCACTGTTCCTTGATAGTACGATTTCAATCGCCTAATCGGGTTTGTTAAAGGCTCTTTTCCAGCAACTCTATCGCAGATTGACGATCATTTAACCACACGAATACGAGCGGAATGTAAATGTCTGTCGATACCGAGGAATCAAACTTCCAACGTTTTAATGACCAATGATTAAACTCGCGTTATTGCTCGAGGGTAGCACGATCGTTTCATGAAACGAAAAGAGTGAAAAAAATAGGGAAAAATAGCGATTAAAAATCCCTCCGAGAGGCAAACGTCAGCAATGTTCCTCCTGATGCAATTAAACGTCACTCTTCTCCAGGCTCTCGGTGCTCTTAACCTTTTTGTGCACACCCGGATACCTGAGTGTCTACCACGGTACATTTTTGCATGTAAGTGGAGTAAAAATTAAAATTTCGCTTGGGTCTCTGAATCTTCGTTATCTAGCTCAATTCTAAGCAAATGGTGCATTTAGAATTGATTTATAATTTTTTTTTCCAAAAATAATCACCTTCAAAGTATACATACGTCGCGGACACACCGGGATGGGTAGCCACCATAAAAATTCAACTTTGAGTAGATTATTAGTTTCTTATCAAGTTATTTGATTCATGAACCTGCAATTTGTTGAGTAATAATAGAATTATTAATAATTGTATTGATTATTAATTAATCATTAATTATTCGTTACAATATGTGTGTGGTAAATAGACGTGCAACATTGTGTCCATTAGAGCCGGTGAATTGTTTTGGTGTTTTGTGTGTTTTAAAGTGTTGTGTCTTTTTATATTTATTTACTGGAATAAATGACAAGGAAACGATTTCACTTGCATAATTATTTAAAACACTAAAAAAGGGAGGTGTGCACCCAAGGGTTAAACTTGTTAACTATTAATTGCCTTTCTCAGTATAGTTACGGAAAATTGCAAAAACGACCACCATGGGACTGAAACTGTTACTCCTTCTACTGTTACTAGTGATGCGTTACAGCCTCTCCCAGAAAGTTGCTAACGGTACGAAAGTTGACGACACATTTTTCAAAAGGTCGACGAACGCAAATTTGGACGAGGAAAGTATTTTTGAAAACTCGGTGCAAAATTCTAGTTATATCGTTTATGGAAATAAACAAAAGGAGAAACTGCAAGGATCAATCCGTGACAATTTTGTAGAGGTATTGAAGAATTTCATTAAATAAATTTATTTACCATTTTTATTTTTATTTGTCGTTCAAGACTTCAGGGCTCGGAAGGACTGGAAGGCTTTAAAAAGTCACATTAGTCGCATAAAATTAAAAAGAAAGTGCTATGGAATTTCGAAAAAAGTCCATAAAAAGTCACATCAAATTTGTAAAGATAATGAAAAAAATAGTATCAGACATTGAATTCGGGTATTTTATCACTGAGTGACTGAAAAAAAAACTATATTTGCTTGGGAATAGAGGTTACATAATTCTCATAGATTTTCAAATATTTTTTGCACAATCATAATAAATTTTGAAGTTAAAACCATTTTTTTTAAATAGTCATTCAACTTGAAGGATTCTGAATCTGGCCCAAAATGATTTTTCAACCGAAAGAGATTAGGTTACCAACATCGAAAATAAATTTTCAATCCATGAGGACGAATTTCTATCCAAAACGTCAAATATTCAACAAAAATTTGAATTTTTGACCAACAAAGATTAATTTTGAGAAAAATATTGAATTTGTAACCAAATGGTTGAATTTCAAAAATAAGAGATTAAACCTTAACCAAAAACGATTACATTTTCAACCAAATAGTTCAATTTTCAACAAAGAAAGATACAATTTTAACCAAACAGTTGCATCGACAACCAAATATTTCGCCTTTTAATCAAAAGTTAGAAATTTTAAATAAAATATGTAGATGAATTGTCAATCAAATAGTTCAATTGTCATGCCAAAAAGTCGAATTTTTCAATATACAATTGAATTATTATCCGCCTGAGAAGTTAAATTTTCAACAAATACATGATTTTCAACCTGAAAAGATGAACTTTCATCCAAATTGTCCAATTTTCAAACAAAAAAGATTTAAATTCAACGAAATAGCTGAGTTATAAAAAAAAATTTAATAAAAAAAAGAAAATCTGTAGAATATAGTTAAAATTTCAACAGAAAAGTTCATGTTCAGCCAAGAAAGATGTAATTTCAACCAAAAAAGATGAAATCTTAACTAAGAAAGATTACTTTTCCATCACCAAAGATGAATTTTCAATCCCTAAGGACGAATTTTCTATGCAAAAAAAAACAAATGTGCAACAAAACAGTTAAATTTTTTGCCAAAAAAGATGTCTTTTGAACAAAATAATAGAATTTTCAAGAAAATGGTCAAATTTTCAACCAAGAAAGATGAATTTTAACCAAATAGTCGAATTATGAAAGAAAAAAAACATAATAATAATTTGTAACCAAACCGTTGAATTTACAACCAAATCGTTAGACTTTGAACCAAAGCAAGGAATTTTCAAAAAAAAAAAAAATGAATTTTTAATCAAATAGTTGATTTTTCATCCAAAATTAAATGTTGTTTGGAAGACAATTAAATTTTTAGCAAAAAAGTTAATTTTTAACCAAGAAAAATGAATTTTCAGTCCATAAGGATACATTTTTTATCCAAAAAGACGAATATTCATCAAAATAGTTGAATTTCTGGCCAAAAAGAGGAATCTTCAACATAATAATTATATTTTCACAACAAAATAGTCGAATTTTCAAGCTAAAAGAATGAACTCACAACCACCAAATATTTCGATTTTCTTAATGGTTTCTATTAATTTAGTTTGCATTCAAGCGAAAAAACGAGAAAAAAGGGACAATTTCTTGAAAATAGGAGGGAACAGAAAAAATTCCTTTAAAAAATGGGGTAAAAGGGAATAGAGGAAAGAGTGTGAAGACTGTAATTGAATTTAAAATTAATCGATTTTAAACGTTTTCAACTTGAAAATGTTCAACTGTTTACAATAAGAAAAAATTAAACCTTTGAATACGGATTCATGAAATTATATATTCTTCAATTGCAAGCTCTGATTTAAAAATTATAAAGTTCTAATGAGATATTTTTCAATTTTTAATGCCCTCAATTAAAGTGATACATTTCTTTTAGTTTTGAATTTCAGTTCTAAAAGTTCTATTGTGATAAGAATTGAAACTAAGTATAGCGAATTTCTGAGAAAAAGGAAAAAAAGTCGCATTTTTCTTCAAGAAGACGTAAAAATTAGAAAAAAGGCACAATCCTCTTAAAAAGGTTTGTTGGTATAAAGCCCTAACGAGAAATTATTCAATTTTTAGTGATCTTAATTAAAGTGGTAGATTTTTTTTAGTTTAAATTTCAATTTCAAAAGTTTCAATGCGAATAAAATTGAAA
This sequence comes from Andricus quercusramuli, assembly GCA_932178445.1. Taxonomy (NCBI): domain Eukaryota; kingdom Metazoa; phylum Arthropoda; class Insecta; order Hymenoptera; family Cynipidae; genus Andricus; species Andricus quercusramuli. The sequence continues at coordinate 144,250 of CAKNXH010001847.1, read as the reverse complement.
TTAAGTATGGCAACATTTTGAGAGAAACGGAAAAAAGCCGATTAGTCGCATTTGTCTTCAAAAATGCGTAAAAATTAAAAAAAGTCGCACGATCCGAGCCCTATAGAGATTATAGTGGATTTTGAAAAAAAAAATGGGAATAGGGGACAGAATAGATTCTGATCCCTCTAAGACTGATAAAATTTACAATGTCCATTCTTAAATTTTTTTTAGCTAAATCCTTCAGAAAAAAATGACAGGATCCTGAATTCTCGAAATCGGAAAGACATGCCGACACCCCTTACGAAAAAATTCCTATCTGATCCAAGATTCAAGGAAATTTTGAAATCTGAACGTGATTTGAATTTTCTAACGACATGGCTGATGAATCGCAAACAGTCAATCGCCGGGAAGCCGGAAAAGTCAGACAGGAAGAGAATGAAGCGTAGGAGAACGAAATTGCGCACCGTTAGTGGCAATGAACTTGCAGACAAAGTTATTGAGGATGCCTTCTCCTTTTCCGATACAAAAAAATCAAATTTGAAAAAAAGAGTTAAAAGGCAATCACAGAAATTGTGGATTGAAAAAGATGTTAAAGGGTATGACGATCCTCTCAAAATGCATGCTTTTATTGTTCGAGATGAAGAAGTTCCACCGTGTGGAACCAGTGCCAGCAAAACCACGTGAGTAATTAAGATCACCGAAAAGTTTAGTAATTTTTTCTCAAAATTAAATTGAAAACAAATTCTGAATTGTTCAATAAAAAGCACCTGAACCTTTAAAGTCTCCCGAGTTCAACGACATGATCAATTTTATCCTAAAAAAATGTCATCAATAGCTAGAGGGCAAAATATTATAAAAAAAAAAAAAAAAAAAAAAAGGGTTTTTCGGGCCTGAACAAGGCCGACGTTAGGAAAAATCTAAAAAAATTCACAGATGTTCTTGCAACATTCTTCAATACAATACATTTTTCAAAATTCTGAAATTGTATGGCTCCACGTGTGCAGTTTTGTGATGCGAGTGCGGTGCAACAATTAAATTTATGATAAAATAATTGTTACACAAGAAATATAATTTTGAATATTTCTGACTTCAATGAGTTTTGGCACGTGTGGGCGGTACAAGTATGGTAGAAAAAAGTACCCTTTCAATGACATTTGTAATGAAATTAGTAAGTAATGATTTTATCATAAATCAAATTATTGAACTGCACTCGCATCACAAAACTGCACATGTGATTCCATTTAACGGCTTTCTATCTTTATTTATTCTCAAGATAAAGTATTTGTGAATAAATCTCCGTAAGAAGTAAATTATTGAATATTTTAGAATTTTGAAAAATGTATTGCATTAAAGAATATTGGAAGAATATCTCTGAATTTTTCAGTTTTTGTCCTAATATCGATCTCGTTCTGGGAACAGATGAAAGTCGACGCGTGAAAAAGGAGGCCGAAAAATCCTGTTTTTTGGGATGTTTTGCCCTTTAACTATTGACAAAAATTTCTTAGGATAAAATTCATCATATCTTTAAATTTGGAAGACTTTAATCTTTTCGGTCGTTTTTATTAAACACTTCAAAGATTTTTTTAGCGAGTTGCAATCAAAAGAAGCGAGAGGCCCCGACTTTTGTCCCCGACTTTAGCATAATCAAAAACGTGTAGTTGCTCGATTCGAAAGGAAACATAATTTTGAAAGAAAAACAAAAATGTGGAATAGATTAAAATTTGTTACTTTTATTTACATTTTTGTTTTAAGGTTATGTGAATATAAGTTTCCTAAGCATCTTGACAAGAATTAAAAAGATATTTGAAAATTTCAGGCATATGTCAAATCCAAATTTGCAACAAAAAAGTTTATCTTTAACCAAATAGTTGCATTTAAACAAAAAAAGAAGAATTTCCAATGTGAAATGTAATGTTTGAGATTTCAGTCCAAAAAGATATTTATTTGAGATAAAAAACAGTTGAATTCATGCAAAAAATACCAATTTGAAAAAAAAAAACAGTTGAATCCTCAACCAAAAAAGATTATTTTTCAACCAGTTATATTTCTAACCAAAAAGCATTGAATATTTTCCAAAAGAGACTAACTTTCTACTAAAAGTTTAATTTTCTGTATCAAAAATATGAATTTTCTACAAAAAAGGTAATTTTAAGCGAAATGAACGAATTTTCTCCCAAAAAAGAGAACATTTCAACTAAGATGATGATCCAACCAAAAATGACTTTTTAATCAAGTAATTCAACATTTAACCAAGCAATTGTATTCTCAAACAAAAAAGATGATTTGTAAACAAAAAATGTAATCAAGTGAATGTAACATCAAATTATTTAAAAAATGTAATGGTTGACATTTCAATCCAAAAAGATTTAATTTTAAATCCAAAATAGTTCAATTCATAACAAAAATTAACAAAATAGTTCAATCTTCAACCAAAAAGATGAATTTTAAACCAAGAAGATTAATTTCCTGTACAAAAAGACGAATTTTCATCAAAATCATTGATGTTGCAACCAACAAGATTTTTCAGTCCAGAATTAAAAAAATGTAAATAAATTATAATTTGACGGATTAAAGAATTTTTAATACAAAATAAAAATTTCAAAACACTATTTATTCTTTGATTTTCTTTGCTTATTTGCTTTGTAGTTATATAAATATAATTTTCCTCATTTTTCTCGAGATAATTGAAGAGTTTTAAAGATTTCAGATATGTCGAAAAAGTATCTAGTACATTTTTAAGAAGTAGCTTGAAGGATATTTAGGACTTTTTGACGTTTGAAACAAACTCAAGAAGATTTTATAAATGTTCGGAAATCTTTCAAAGTTTGAAAATATTTTCAATCTCTTCAAAATTCCAAAAATTCCTAAATATCTTTTAACTGACTCGAATTATTCATAAATATAATAAAAAATCTTCCGGGCTCATTTTTGACAATTTTGGAAATCTTTTGGAATTATTATCTTGAAACCTTTTAAAATCTTTGAAAATCACCGAAATTTTGTTTCGAAATCTTCAAAAATCTACACTTTTTAAAATCTTTTTTTGACATTTTTTTTTATTAACAATTTCTTTTGTAAAGTTTTGAATATATTTTTAAAAATGATTCGATTTTTTTCATTCTCTTAAAACCTTTCAACATTTTTTAGAAGGTTCTAAATTTTTTGTTAGAAATCTTCAAAAATATACATTTTGTTTAACAAACAATTATTTTTATATTCTCTCAAAACTTCTAAATATGATACCTTAGACTTATTTAAATCTTCTTCTAAAATTTTGTAAACTTGCAAAAGTGAAAAATCTTGCTTTAAAATATTCTATATTCTTTTCCGAAATTTGTTTGGAAAAGATTTGAAATCTTTCAACATATTTTCTTTAAATTAATTTTTTTAAATAAATTATGGAATTTTCAAAGATTAAATAATTTTAGAAAAAATTCGATTAAGTTTAAGAGATATTGAGAAGTTTTAAAAAGATTCAAAAATATTTTTAAACTTGAAAGGTTTGAAGAAAATTTTAAACAAAATGTAGATTTTTTAAAATTTCGAACAAAAAGTTTAGAAGCTTTTTAAATATTCTGAAAGGTTTCAATATAATAAAAAAATTATCTTGAAATTTCTGGGATAATTCAAAATGATTTTTTATTTAAAAAACTGATATTAAGAGAAAATTTCGAAAGATTTGCAAAATTGACAAAAAAGAATCGATAAATTAAAAAATAATAATTTTGCAGCATTTAAAAAAAAATCTAGGAGAAATTCAAATCATTTTAAACAATATAAAATTTTTTTTAGAAGTTTCAAAGAGATTAAAAATATTGTAAAACTTGAAAATATTTCCAAAAAATTATCAAACATTTTTCAATTTCTTCCGAACTTCAAAAAGTCTTAAATATCTTTTAAACTGAATCGAATTTTTCCTAAAATTTGGTAACATCCCCTAAAATAATCCAATTTTCTTGACAATTTTGTAAGATTATTTTTCGACATATCTGAAAATTTAAAAAATCGTTTTAAATTTTGTCAAGAATGCTAAAAAAGTTATATTTATATATAACTTTAAAAACTGACTCATAATACTTCCTTGTTTTCAGATCGCAGAATCCAATTATAGCTCGAATTTAAGTGTTCTAAAAATTTAAATACATAAACAAATTGTCATCCGAAATGTGTATTTTGCATTAAAAATTAATTTTTCCCTTAAATTTAAAACATTTAAAATTTAATTGATAAAAATATATGTACTGATTAGAAAATATATAATTAACAAAGGGTGATAAATTTTAAAAACAAATTGTTTTGTTTTATTTTAGGAACACTCGTTATTTTATGTGCAGTGGAGTTATTCTCAACAGAAGATACGTACTAACGACTGCAACGTGTATCCACTATGCACACATTTATGAGTAAGTTTAGTCAAATATAAATAGAAAATTTTTAAAATTATATCATTATTATTATTATACCATTAAGCCTTAAATTAAAGGCAAGGCCGCCCCGACACAGGTCGCTGATCAATCTCTCTAGCAATCACCCTAGGCGTAGAGCTTCATAAAGTTATCATATTTCATAGATCACACATAAATAGACAAACTGACTGATTATCCCATACTTAGATTGATACTCTTTGCTCTAATAACATCTACTAAGTAAATCCCTTAATTTTTTCAAATTCTTAAATTTATTATAGGAACCACATTGATGCTACTATTGCGGTTTTAATTGGTGCAGTATCGAAAAAACCTTATGTTTTAAAAGCAGATAGATACGAAATGCATCCAAAATTTAAACATAACGCAGATGCAGAAGACCTTGCTACTCATAATGTTGCTATCATCACAATGGACTGCAAGTGTGTTGTTAAATTTTTTTAAATATGTATATATAAGCATATAAAATAACAGACTTCGAATTTAAAGTTCACAAATCTATTGAAGAAATTGTAACTTGTTTTTTATTCACTTTCAGGGTGGCCGTTTTAATCAAGAAGAAAAATTTCCGGTCATTTCCCGGGTCATTTTTTTTTTGTTTGAAAAATATTCTGTACTGAAAATTTAACTATTTTTTGTTTGTTTTAAAATTTATCTTGTTTAGTTCAAAATGTAACTGTTTGGTTGATAATTAATTTGTTTAGATTGATGACTAAACACAATTTTTTTATATTCGTTATTTTGGCAGAATTGAACTGTTTTTTATTTAAAATTAATTAATTCAGTTTTTATACTGAAAATTGAACTATTCCATTCTTGTTTTAAAATGAACCTTTTTTAGTTGACAAGTAAACTATTTGGTTGGAAATTTCTTGATTGGGTTAACAAAATTTTTCTGTGCTGGCAATAAATATTTTTAACTAAAAACTTAACTATTCCATTTCCGGGTAAAAATTGTTATTTTTTAATAAAAAATTGAACTTTTTTGTTGGAATTCATGTATTTGGTTAAAAATTTGTCTTTTTGGTTTGAAAATTCATCTGCTTTCGTAGAAATTGATTTTTTTTTAATTGAGAATGCAACTGTTTGGTTAAAAATTAATAATTTTTTTTTTTGTTGGAGATTCCACTGTTTTGTTCAGAATTCATTTTTTGATAGAAGTAAACTGGTCTTTATTCAAATTATAGTCTTTTTTAGTTGAAATATCAACTATTATATTAATCTAGAATTGATCTTTTTTGACTGAAAACTCTACTCATTAGTTGAAGGCTGAACTCCTTTGTTAAAAATTCTTTTTTTGGTAGATTTATTCATCATTTTAGTTAAAAATTCATATCTTTAGTGGAAAATTTAACTATATTAACTATTCAATTTTTATCGTTGAAATTGGTATATGTAAATTGTTTAATTTTTAACAGATTAAAACATCTTGTATAATCACTCATTCATCAATTTTTAATACTGGAACTACAATTTCATTTTTTATATCAACAATTAATCTATATTTACAGTTGATCAATTCAAAACGTTTTCTATCAAAATTGTTCAATTTCAATTGTTTTTAATTTTTAAATGTTTAAGTCTTCTTCTCGGTTAAAAAGTGAACATAAAGAAAAGAGTTCAAATCAAACTTATTGAGATATTTCAAGTGATTGAGTGGATTTATCTTGTAAAAATTTGTAAAATTACCAATCAAGAAGTTAATTCACTGTCATTTTGCGTCTTTCCCGGTCTCAAAAAATTTCCTGTGGTTTCCTGATCCAGCGGTCACCCTCAATTTAAAACAAACTTTTCTACATCATATTTACTGATACAAATTTTTTTTAGCATTCCTAAAGACGCTCTCTTTATGCCAAAACTCCCTTCCAAATACGAAGATATGGCTCACTTGTGTTGTTCAGGACGTTGCAAATTGTTAACAGTTCGGCAAACACCAAATGTGAGTAAAATAGATCAAGAAATTCAAGCTTAGGCAATTTTTTGTGTTAAAAATAACACAATCAATATTTTATTAAACACTTTTAGTTATTTCGTTTAAAAAATTCATAGAACAGGCATAAAATCATGCTGATGAATGCCCGGCATATTCCGGCAGCAGATCACTACGATGACAAAGATAGAAATCGAAGAGAAACATCTACTTTTGCAAGAAAATTAAAAAAAGAAAGCGGAAAAATTGCAACCCCTCCTGTGTTTTTCAGTAAAGAACCTGAAAATAACAGCCTAAGAACAGGTAATGAGAAAAATTTCTGATAAAATCTTTAAATTTCTCTCCTCAAAAATTTATCTATTCTCAAAAACTTATCCATTCTTAACAAATTTGTAGCCACTTCTAGTTAAAGGCAATCAGATAAGATCAACTACTTTGAAAATGAAGGTGATGAGTGCTCTACAATTATTTTTAATCCAGTCTTTTAACAAACAGAAAAAAGATAATTTTTCCTAAAAATGTGATTTCATTTATTATTACAAACTTTTTATACCACATAGGTATCTCATGATTGTTGAAAGAAATTCCCTTTTATTAGCAACGCCTTTTCTTGAGCCAGTTTTCTAGTCATTTTTGTGTTTACAAGTTTTTTTTAGCTAGCTTTAAAAAATCTGTTCAACACTTCCTCAATTTCTACTCATAAAATACATCAGCGAAAAATTCAGATGGATCAACGAATAAAAAATAGATTTTTATTTACTATTCTAAACAATTTTTTTCTAGTGTACTCTTTCCAATATGAGCTGGAAAGAAATAATTGGAAAAACACAAAAATGATTATTTGAAAAATAATAACAAGTTAATAATTAGTAAAAAAATTATAAAGATAACCATTTTTTCAAATAATCAGATTACTAAAATTTAAAACGAAACCATATAATAATCAACTCCAAATTAATTATACTTTATCAGAAGGTCTGAATATACGCTACTTTTTTTTGAATATTATTTTCGATTAACAAAAATTTGTTTCTATAACAAGAAGTATCTTTCCTTTCTAGCCAAAAAAAAGAAGCAAATTTCGTAGAAAAGTTAACCATTTAGTTAAAACTTAAATTTTTTTGGTGAAAACTCATAATTCTGGGTTCAAAATTTAACTATAACTATAACTATTTAACTATTCGGCTTCAAAATTCAACAATTAGGTTGAATTTTTTTTTCATTCTACGCTGAAAAATCTTTTATTGTTGAAAATTCCACTATTTTGTAGAAAGATCAATTTTTTTGTTAAACATTAATTTTTTAAACAGAAAATTAAACTATTCCATTGTTGGCTATAAAAACTTTTGTTGTTGTTGAAAGTTAAAATATTTGCTCGGAAATTTATCTTTATTTTTTTAACTCAAATATTTGATTGAAAATTCGGTTTTTATGGCTAAATTCAATTTTTTAGTTGAAAATTCAACTTTTTGGTTAAAAATTCCATTATTTGGTTGAAAGTTGAGCTGTTTTGCTAAAAATTCATTTTTTTGGTTGGAAATTAAACTGCTTTTTTAAGCTTCGTTTTTTTGGTTGATTTTTTTCATGTTTCCATAAAAAATCTTTTTTGGTTGAAAATTCAACTATTTTGTAGAAAAATACATTTTTTTGTTAAAGATTAATTTTTGAAACTAAAAATTAAACTATTACATTTTTGATTGAAAACTTATATTTTTATTGGAAAATTCAAATATTTGGTCGAAAATTTATCTTGCATTTTAAAACTCACATATTTCATTGCAAATTAGGTTTTTCTGATTAAATTCAAGTTTTTATTTGGAAATTCAACTATGTTGTAGAAAATTCGTCTTTAGAATTTGAAAATTCAACTAGTTTATTGCAAATTTAACATTTTTTCTTAGAAATTCATATTATCGGTTTAAAAATTCCACTGTTTTGTAGAAAACTCGTCTTTTTGGCTTAAAAATTTAACAATTCAGTTAAAAAAAATTTTCTTTTTACTGAAAAATCATTGTTTTTTTAACCAACTATTTTGTTGAAAATTCGTCTTTTTGGTAAATAATTAACCTTCTTGGTTGGAAATTCATTTTTTAGTTGAAAATTCAACTAAAAATATTAAGAATTTGAAGCGGTTCAATTCGAATTTTATATTAATACCTGCATTAATTTTATTAAAAAGAATTTATTTCCCCATTTTTGTAAAAAAATGTCCTTATTCCCTCTATTTTTAGAGCATTTCGGCCCATGTTATCAAATATGTTTTTGATTTGTAACTACAGAATTCATTTATTTTTTGGGTTTAGTTTCTTGACTGATTGTTTTCTCATGTTTTGAAGAGCTGTATATGATTCTTGAAAAATGAATAGAAAACTTTCCAAAAAAAAAAAGGAAAAGGGGAACAATTGTGAAAAAATTCTCGCTTTTAGGTATTTTCTCAAATCTGAGGGAGAAAATGTGAGGAAAGGAGATATGTTAAAAAGGGAACGGACTGTGAACCCTGTCTTTGTTTTTTTTGTTTTCAATGAAATAATTGTCTTTGCATTAATGTAAAAATTAAGAAATGAAACAATCTTTTTTAGATGGTGAGGGCTTGGAAGAATTATCTCAAAAGATAATGGCAGGAATTCTCAGATCAAATTTTGGTGATGAATCGATACCTGCACCTGCTAACATGACGGACAAAAATAAAAAGGCTGTCGATAACTTCGTGAAAGATATTTCTGAAAAGGCTGTGGAAAGAATAAATCGAATTTTGACTGACGAAGAATCGAAAACTAACGTCTTGACAGACACGAGTGAAACTGGAGCCGATATGGTAGATCAAATTGCTCAAACTGTTGCGAAATCTGTGATGTCAAATTTAAATTTTTCGCGAATGTCGCCAATGGAGATGGTTGGCAAGACTTTAGCCGACCCAGATGCTAAATACTACAATTGTCCACCATTGGGATCACCAATCATTGTAAACAAGACTCTGGTAATTTTACCATTATTTATATATTTATTTTGTTTAATTTGAATTCCAATGAATGAGCAATAATTGAACAAAATGAAGAAACAAAGTGGAAAATAGAAACCTAAAAAATGTTGCGCAGAAAGCCTTTTCGCTGGGCCAATAATAACTCTCAATAAGGGATAATAATAAACCCTATCAACAGTTACCAACGACGGAAAAATACCACCCCTAGAAGTGGTAAACACAATCAGAAAAAAACTTATCTTGAACCAAACAAACTGTTTTGTTGGATATACATAAAAATTTGGTTAAATTAAACAAATTTTTGCCGATTCAATAAAATATTTGATTGACCTAACCAATTTTTTTGGTTGAATCAACCAAATACTCCAACTACCAAAATATTTTGTTGAAACCACCAAAAAATTGAGTTGAGTCAACCAAATATCTTGTTGTCCATATAATAATAAAATTCTATGGTTGAGCCAACAAAAATATTGTTGATTCAACCAAATCGTTTTCTGAGTGTACATATCTTTAGAAAAGGACAGTAAAGCACCTAGAAATGGTCAATAGCAATCCCTAGCAACGGTCAATAATAAGAATTGCTAAAACGGCTCAAAGAAAAACGACTTGAAATGATCTATAATAATTCCTGCAACATAACAATCCCTAGAAACAGTTAATCATAACAAACCCCAGAAGCCGTAATTAATAACCCCGATAAATAATATACAACAACCCTTAACAGCGGTCAATAATAACCCCTATAAATACCCAATAACAATTCCTAGAAACCGCCAATAACAACTCGTCAAAGAGGTTAATTAAAATCTTTGAAATGGGTCAATAACAACCTCTAAAATAGTCAATAGCAACCTTTATAAGGGATCAATAAATATCCGTCGAAACGGATAATAACTTCTGGAAATGGTCAATAACAATCCCCTATCATCGGTTTATTAAAACAAACCCTATAAAAGGAAAAACAACAATTCCTAGCAACAGCCAATAATTAAAACCCCTAAAATTGTGATAATTAATCCGGATTAACAATCTACAACAACCCTAAACAACGGTCAGTAACAACCCCTATAAATGACCAATAAAAATTTATAGAAACGACGAATAACAGCTCCTCTAAAAGGCTACTTAGAATCTTTGAAATAGGTGAATAACAACCCCTAAAATAGTCAATAACAACCTTTATAAGGGATCAATAAATATCCATAGAAACGGATAATAACCTCTAGAAATGGTAAATAACAATCCCGAGCAATCGTGAATGACAACCTCTAAAAATCATAATTATTTATCTAGAATAACGATTAACAACAAAACGTAAGGGGCCATTCTTAATGTGGAAAATGACACGTCGACAGACCCCCCCCCCCCACCCTAAACGTATCACGTATTTTGTGAATGACCCCTAACAACGGTTAACAACAATCCCAAGAGGCATCAGTAAATAGCCTTAAAAAAGGATAAAACAACCCCAAAAATGGACAATAACAACCCCAATAACAAATCCATAAATATCCTTAAAAATAGATAATAACAACCCTTAGTGACGCGATGGCTGGAAAGGTTGTTATTTTTAGTACATTCGACATTTTTCGGATTCCAAGTATTCTTCCTCGAATACTATACAGCTGAAAAATATTTATGTAAAGTTTACATTTTTTTAAGCAATCTTTTTTAATTATTTTTCTTAAAAAATTACGTATATAAAAAAGTAACAAAAATACAGTGAGGTTTCAAAATATTAATAAAATTTGTATATTTATACTGAAATGGACAGTGACATTAATTTAAAAAATTAAAAGACTAAAGCTTATAGCCACAATTTGGTATGCCAAAAGAATTAAATTTGTTTAGGTTGATATTTGTAACCGACAACAATAGTAATTCCAATAAAAGTTAATGCTGTCAGATTAAGGTACAAAATTTCCGTAAAAAATATATAGTAGCTTTTTTTTAATTGTGGCTTTATAATTATTTAAATTATTATTATATATATTATTAATATATATATATTATTATTTATAATTAAAAACAAATTAAAAACACACTAGATTTTTTTTAATATTTTGATTCTCACCCCCCCCCTCCTCCCAATTTCTTCGAATCCAAAAAAAGCATAAAAAATGACATTTAGACGTACCGTAAACCCCATAATGTTCACCACGTGTATAGCAAAAAAAAAAAAAAAAAATTTTGTAAATTTTAAACAGAATCGTCAATATTAGGTATATCGACTTGTCTGCCAATTTTCTGTTTTCATTTTATAGAACAGAAATCAAACATTATTTTTAGAATTTCATCCCTATAAGCCTGTTTTATAGGGTACCAAAAAATCCCATAAGTGAAAAATCGGGTTTTGCGATTTTTTGGCATTAATCCTTATTTTTTGCAGTTTGTTTTAGTACAAATTGTTTGCAATACATACAATATTACTTACTACTGATCAATTTATTATTGTTTATAGCAATTTTCTCTTAGAATAGAGATAGAAAGTTGAGGTTTTATCTGAAATTTTCAACTTGTTTTCAAGTTTTCAATTAGAGTTAGGTAATAATGATTTAAATTTAAAAAAATAACTGCTTGATAAATTTATTATTATTTGTAACAATATTCTCTAAGAATATAACTAGAAAGATGGGGTTTTATCTAAAATTTCGAACTTTCTGTCAACTTTTCACTCAGAGCGAGGTAATAATTATTCATACTTAACCAAATTAATTGTTCAAACAATGTATTATTGTTTATAACTATCTTCTTTGAAGTGATGCTAGAGAGTTGAGATTTTTCTGAAAATTCCAAATTTTATTTGGCTTTTTAGTTATGAACAAATAATAAATAAATATCTAAGGGAGTATTTTTTTAAATAGTATTCCATCTTTTTCTGAATGAAGTATTTTTACTTTTTTGCTAATTTTTTTAAAAAGATTAATTTAATGAAAAAATAGTTTGAAATAGGTCGGTGAATAACCTGTAAAATTTTTGTTTTGAATCACAGAAAAAAAATATCCATGGAATAAAGAGATTGTTCAATGAAATGATTCTCTTTGAAGTTTATTTATTATTTATTCATAACTGAAAAGCCGAAAAAAAGCTGAAAATGTTCGAAAAAACATCAAATTCTTACCTATACTTTAAGAGAAGATAGCTATAGACATTAATAAAATGTTTAAACAATTATGTTCGTTAACTCTGATTAATTTTTACCTCGCTTTAAGTGGAAAGTTGACATAAAGTTGGACATTTCAGAAAAATACCGTTACTTTCTAGGATTATCAATTGTTTAGAAAAATATTTAACATTCGATTATCAGTAGAAAGTAATATCTTATATACTAGAATCAATTTGTATCTGAGCAAACCACGAAAAAATATGAATTAGCGCCAAAAACTTGCAAAACACAATTTTTACTTATTGGGCTTCCATCCGAGTATAAGCGAGTATAAAAGCATTGTTTAAAAATCGAACATGGCAATTGTTACTTTTCTACTAATTTCTTTCTAAATTAAACTTAAATTTGAATCTTTAATTTCAAATGAAACCATTTTTGTCTTTAATTTAATTTATTTTTCTAGATAGGATTGGTGGTCTACACTTGTGACGACTTACAAAGTTGGGTACCATGGAAATATGTAGATGTTGCCAGGAATTTAAAATGGATTAAGAAAGTAATTTCCGATTTAAAATATTCACCAATACCTCAGATACCTTTCGGCGTAGAAAATAGAATAGATTCTCCCGACACTGTCCATGGAAATTATAATGATGATAAAGATTATAATTATAAAGATGAAACAGATGCTCAAGTCGATTACAAAATATCACCCTATTTTTATCATACTAGAGAAAGATACAAAAAGGATCAGGAGCAAAGTTTAAAAGCAATAGATCCAAAAGATTTGTTGAGTTCAATGAATAATAAATTTAACAATCGTCCCTTTGCAAAAGAAATTCCACCTATGAACGAAATGATTTTCCCACAAAGTAGTGATTATTCATTGATGTCACAAAATCAATTTTCGGGACAGAAGTTATGGGGTAAAATAGATGATAATTACAGTCCTCGAGCGGCTGTTAATAACTGTTTTGTAAATGGTGATGGCACAGTTGTTTGTCAGAATTAAAGTGTTTTGTCAGGGAATTGAATAATTAAGTTACATATCATAAATAAATAAAACATTAGGAAAAGGCAGGCTAAGACAATTTTTAATTGTGAAGCATTTTCAGAGGGAGTAAATGTATATCATGTATGAAAGAAATTAAATCATCCCCAAAAGAAAGCTTGTTCTATTTTTATCCTGACAACTAGACTGTAGTTTTCACGAAAATAAAACATTAAATTAAATTGAATTAAAAGAACTTGAAAAATATTATTAAAGAATTCAGGTTAAAGATCAATAAAAAAAAGTTCAAATCTTGTAAAATAAAAATTTATCATCATATCTTAATGACATTTCGTCTTTAATAAGAAACATGTTCCTTATTGGTGAAAAAAATTCGTAAAAGAAAGTAAAACATTTCTATAAATGTAATTTTTTGTTAAAACATGTAAAAAATGTAAAAAAACTTTTAAAAATACATTTAGATGTTTTTTTACTTTGTTGTCATGCAACTTTTTTTGCATGAAGATGCTATTTAGATATCCACTATCTATAAAACAACAAAAAAACTAAAACCAATTATATTTTATTGTAGTTTTAATTTCTTCACGAATTTACAAAAAATTACAACTACAAAAATTTACCATTACAAGAATCTACAGGAATTTATAGGTTTTTTTCGACTTAGGATGGCAAATATTTAGAATATTGCAATTAGATAATTTTAAATTCAGATGTGCTGTGATTGATATTACAAAAAAAAGCTTCTATGTTTAAACTTTAAAAGAATGGCAGAATATTGAAAAACAATAACATTTATTGAACGAAAGAAAACTCAAGTTTTGAAATTTTTTGTAAATACATATTTAAAATAAATTTAAACATAGAAGTTTTTTTTGTTGTAATAGTTATCATTTACATATTTTCAAAATTATCTAATTGCAATATTCTAAATATTTGTCAAACTACAATGAAATAAAATAATATAAAAAAGTATAAAATTGGTCCGAATAAAAGACAAAAAATATACTTTCCTTTAATTTTTGTTTAGTGTATTTATATCATAATTCACTTGTAGATTCCTGTAAAAACGGTTTTATTTTTTATTTATTTATTTATTTGGTTTGAAAAATGTTTCCAATAAGGCAGATCTATGTTGATTGAATTCAGCAGTTTTCGTAAATAAAAACTTAAACCACTTTCACAATGTGTCACCAAAGTGGAACATTCGTACTTGGTTAATGGTGCTAATTACTCTCGCAAGCAACTTGGATGATGATGACAGTCTCAGATAGTTAATTCGAATTCCTATTTGACCAAAATCAACGTATTTCAAAGCACCAAACTTTATAATGTATTTCTACTAAAGAAGCAATGGAAATTATTATTTAAAAAAATTCTCTTGTCATAAGAATATTTCTGTACTTAATTTTTACAAATTTCATAGTTTTAATTGAAAAAAATAGACTTTTAATATAATTTTGTTTTTGTATATATATTCCTAGAAAAACACAGATAGTTTAAATATTTTCCAGTTTCAAATAAACCATCACACAGAAATATAACACAGATATATAAAACATACAACTTTTAAAGAACATATTTCTAATTCTTTCTGCTTTACATGGCTTTAATTGAGTTATAATTGTCTCGAAGGCTTTTGTGGCACATAAAAGAAAACATTTTCCAGGAAACTCTTCGTGGATAATTAAAAACACGCTTCTTTCCAGAGACGAATTTAAAAACCATTAACGGTAAACCATCTACTAACAAAAAAAATTCCTGCGTTGATAATCGAACCTCTTACATGTAATAAACATCCTACCTTTAACGCAACTTAGCAAAAGCTAATATATCAAATATGCTTCCATAAAAAAACAAGATGCATGTATAATAGGTTGCAAAATTTATTTTGAACCCACTTTATTATTTCAAATAAATATCAACATACCAGTAACCAAAAAAAGTTTTGTTCGCGTTAAAGTTTGCTTCTGAAAAAATAGCATCTCCCGTGAAAGTGAAACAACGTCAGGATCTTAATCCTGTTCTTTAAAAACAAAACAAAAAAACAATATAAATCTATAACAAATTTTGGCATTAGTTCTAGATTTCTTATATAGGGGAAAATTGCTGGAGAAAAACAATTACTTGAAATTTGAACAAGAAGGGCAGTATAAAGATGTCACTTTACGCAAATTTAAAATAATTTAACAAATTTTTAAATAATAGATTCAGGGATCACAGTGGTACAGTAGATCAACTTTAGGAAGAATAGGAAATTTTTTTCTTTTAAAAATAACAGCGTAATGAACCAACATTAAAAAATACAACACTTTTATACGAAAACACAATCTCAATTAAGTGCGATAGATATATTTATTTTCTCTATCGCGACACTGTCAGATAGATCATGTCAGATTTTCTTTTTCTATTTTTGGATTGGAAGAACGAATGTGCAGCTGGATTATTAATATGAAATATTTTTCGAAAATTTCAGAAGTAATAAAGAAAAGCTTTTTTTCCAAATAATAGTTTTTACAAAATGGCAGCTATATTTTCTTTAGTCTTATTTCTTAAAAATAAATACAATAAATTGAAGGAACACGTGAAACTCGAAATTCGATCCATTGTTTTATTTTATTTTCAATTATCATCGTTGCGATTGGCGTTGATGTTAATGTTCTAAATGGAATCATGCCGATTTAAAAAATAGCTATTTTCGACCATACAGCCCATAGCTGCATTTTTGAATGTCATAGCTTTCTACTGAAAAACTTAATCGCAACTTCAAAAATAAGGGAGAAAAGGGGGAAAATGGCATAAATTCTCAAAAATAGGGATTATAGGGGGAGTTTAAGAAAAAAAAGAGAGGAAAAGGGGGAATGAGGGACTGCGATCACAGTAAATAAAAAAAAATTCTGTTGATTTAAAAATAGTTTAGGCGCCAATATATTACCGGTGTCGGTTTTTAATAAAGAAGTCAAAAACCTGTTTCTGGAGAAATACTTCTTTAATGCTAACTAATGCTAATATCTATGAAAATATTGCGCACAAATGTTTTATGTTCCTTAACATCATTCATCATTTCCCAAAGAAAAATTCAGCTCTATTATTTATTGCTGGAAATATATATATATATATATATATATATATATCGAAGTAGTTTAAAAAACCTCTTTAATTATACAGAATGGGAAAATCCTCTTAATTTCTGATAACCTTATTAAAAAAATACTTACTCAGAGGTTTCGAGGTACTGAAAGACCCGGTAGATGGGTCGTCGATACATGAAGAGGTGACCCTCGACACGCTCCACCATCATCCTAAAAACCTCTTCATTCGAAGCGACGAAACACTTTTAACAAACCACCCTTCTTCCCCAACACATTAGTCCCTTAATTCGGACCAAATCCGAAAATAGAGATTTCCAGTCGAAAACAAAATTGATAAAAAAGTTGATAAACTTTTGGAATTTGCAGAACGTTTTGTTCAATTGGGTATTTTTGTTTCTTCTTCCTGTTCGTCTCTTCTCCGTCTGTTATCTCCGTGGTTACTGCATTACCGGAGTGGATCGATTACTCCCTACAAGACTCAACCTCGGTTCGATAGGTCCATGAACTGATTTTCTTACACCCCAGCTAATACTCACAAATTTGATTTTTATATTTACTGTTTCACTTTTTCCAATTTCCGGACGAATGGTAATTATCGAGTCTGGCACTGATTATTGTACTCTCGTGAATTTTTTTAGGAAACGAGTTTTTTTCTCACTTATTATAAAGTTCCAGCTGAGAGATCACAGAATTTTAATTGCTTCGTAGAGACTTAAAGGCATTCTAGAAAAAAAAATGCAAATTTTGAATTAG
The DNA here is from genome assembly GCA_932178445.1 of Andricus quercusramuli. Taxonomy (NCBI): domain Eukaryota; kingdom Metazoa; phylum Arthropoda; class Insecta; order Hymenoptera; family Cynipidae; genus Andricus; species Andricus quercusramuli. The sequence goes on along the minus strand of CAKNXH010001847.1, from coordinate 126,968 downwards.
AGGAATAACATTTTTTAAATAGATTCCAATCAATTTCTGTGAATTGCAAGCATTATCTTTCTTCAGTATAATATTTTTCTGAACATTATTATAATTCTCTCAATAATTTGCATCAAAATAATTAAGACTTTGATGGGTTTAAAGAATGGCTAACTCTCGATTATACAATGTCACTTTCGTAATAACTATAATGGGGCGCTAATCACCCTATTAATGCGGAAGGGAAAAAATTCAAGGAATCCTCAAGTAGCGCCACTCGAGAAAGCGAGATAAGGGTCTCAGAGTTTTCTTTCCTCTCGAGTTAAAGGTCATTGGCTCGACATGAGAGCCTCTACCGGGTGGAGGTTTCCTCAAATTTCGCCATATTCTCGAAAACTTTCTGAAGTAGTTCCCCAACTCCGGACTCCAACCGAAAGTTCCGTTTTATTAAAAAGAAACAGCTTGCTCAAACGTGAGAATTTTTATCTCGAAGCTAGAAATTGCTTCCATTGCCAAAAAGTTGGACATCAAACAATAATTGGTTCAGTATCAACTACTACTTTTGAATTTAGATTTGATAAAATTGTAAGATACCTCATTGGTTCATTCAATTTTGCTTTATAAAACATTTTCTGTGGGTTCAATCAAATTTTTTGTTACCCAATCTAATCTTTAATCATCTGATATAAAAAAAATGATGCAACAGATGTTATCTACAACTAAACTACTCTAGTTTCTAATTCAACATCGCAGTGATTCTGACTGCAAAAAAATGTAAATTTCTTTCTTTGCGCAGCGACTCAGCATCTGGGGGGGATGTAATGAAACGCAAGCACCCACTTCCACGGGGTTCTTTGTACCACAATTGTACCCTCAAGGTCAGTCCCTCGAAATACTCCAATCAACCCCCAAAGTTGAGAAATTGGAATCACAATCACAAATCGAATCACAGAACTTGTCACTTACTGCAGCAAGTAGAAGAGTATGAAACTATGGATGTAGGAACGCGAATCTTCAATTGGAAGTTTGGGATTTTGGGCGGATTCCAAGGCTGCGGGCGCCTATCGGAATGACCTTGACTCGGGAGGATAAGCGGCTGGGGCTAGAGTCTAGACTCCAGACTCTGAGAGGAATGGATGATGGATCTCGGATCTCGCGTGGACGGACTGGAAGGTTCGCCGGGAAAACAAGCACCAAGCACCTAGCAACAGCGTGGGTCAACTAGCAACACTCTACTGCCGGCATTGGGGAGCAGGCGCTCTTGGGTGCGGCAGGCTGCGCCGCGACGCCGGGCGTCCGCTCACATTCTCACCCTCCAACCCTCTCTATCTTTTCACCCCTCAATGCGGCGCACCACCCTGAGAAATGGCAGAGCCAGCTACAACCGGCTCGATCACAACCTACCACACCACTACCCCCTCTCTTGACCACTATGCGCAAAATTCTAAATTCGATCCTGGCGAAGCACGCAAATTTTCCGTTCTCATCAGTGGCTTAATCAGGGGTTGTTCGATTTTCAGTACAAGCCCTTCATGTCTAAAGATTTGCCTGATTAGGCTATTAGGGCTGATACTTTGTTTCTGACCCAATCAAGATATGTTACTTTCCATTATCTTTCTGTATCCTCAATATTCATCACCTCTCAAAGTTTTGTCCCTCCACCTTCTTGGCCAAAACCTCAACTGTCAATCATATACTCCATCACCACTTTCTATCATCTATCTTCCTATCACTAAATGATCCCTACAGCTCCCAAACAAACTTTTAACCTACCCCTCCCAACCCCTTGTTCTTTACACCCTCTTTCATCTATCATTTACCCTCTCCGCGCTAACGAAGTACTATTTCTGCTCCTCAGCCCAACTAAATCATCCCTAAACTCTCCTCCATCCCAATAACTCCGCTTCCTCTCCCACCTCCCCCCATACGAAAGAAATTCCTATAGTGAGCACAAACACTTCCCATTTAACCCTTAGATCCTCTTCCCTGTCACCTCATCCTCATCAGCTCCTCTATCACACTAAAACATCCCTACACTCAACACCAAATAGCCCCTCTTTCCATCTACCACCTGCCTCTATCCACTTCTCACCCCTTCACTTTTTGCTCTATACATCCTCTCATATACCAGCCCCAAAGTTGGTTTCACCTTCTCAACACTCCCTTTTACCTCCTTAACCCGGCTATCTTATATACCCCTAGTTACCCTAGTACACTGAAATTTTTACGATTCAAGGCATTCTATTTAAAAGCAATTATGTTTAGTTTCGAATATCTGAATAAGAATTTTAATGAAATAAAAGCGTTTAATTCACAGCCCCACGAAAAGAAGGAGTTCCGACGGATCAGGCTAGTTAATTCTTACGCATTTTGGGGTCGCTGGATCCGAATCCGAAGTCAGAATTCCGAAGCTAATTCTTGTTTTCTTCCTAATCGCAAAAAAAATATACGAAAAACGTGTTTTTTGAGGTTAGGAAATTTTGTGGTTAGGAAGAAAGCAAGAGCTAACTTCGGAATTACGGCTTCGGATTCGGATTCTGCGACTCAAAATACATAAGAATTGACTAGTCTGGTCCTTCCGAACACCTGACTTTCTTGTTTTTTTTGTGACAGCATGTAATGTACAAAAAAAGTGTTTTTTGAGGTTAAAATTTTGAGTTTAGGAAGAAAATAGTTTATAAATCTGCAATCGGACGTTTACATTTGTTTATCAACTAACGGCTATCATATTGAAGCAGTTCAATTTGAAACGTTAAAATCTGTAAATTGTTTAATTTTGAACAGATTCAAAATCAACTTGTAAAATTAATTACTGTTTGATTTTTATTACTCAAACTACAATTCAATTGAAAAAAAAACGTTATTTACTTTATATTTACAGTTAATCAACTCAAAACGTTTTCACCAAAAATGTCAAATTTAAAACGCTCTTAATTTTTTATTGTTTAAGCTTTTAAAACTGCATTTTTAAATTCATTAAAATTAAAATGCATGTTTAAAATAAAGACCCAAAATGGAAAATTTTGAATGTAAAAGATTTTAGACTTACGCATTGTAAACTGAATTTTTGTTCTCAAAATTTGTAAAGTTCCGGGTCACAAAATAAATTCACTGTCTTTTCCTGTTTCTTCTCCGTCTCGAAAATTCCCGGTTTTCAAACAAATTGCGGTTTTTACCAGCCACACTAAAGAAGCTCTTCAAAGGGTAGAAAAGAAGGCTTGTACATAGCAAAATATTTGGAAGAAGTTCAAAACTAAAGTTGTAAATTAGGGGGCTCAGGGTTGCTTTAGAAGTACGGTTTTTAAATTGAAAAATAAATTTTCTAAAATTTCTAGAAAAAATTCTAGGTCTAGTTTAAAAAAAAATCGAGTCAATACTATTCCATTCCAACACATTCTACTTGTGACAAACTAATATACTAACTATTTCTTGTACAATTATTAATCAATAAAAATGTAAGGACTTTTTAGTAATAGTTGAATTCCATATCATTCTCATTGATATTATTATTTTTTTTTCAATTTTGAAATTATAATCCTACTATTTTAGTTAGTAAACAAAAATCAATTGGTATCAATTCGCAAATTCGAAATTTGCCATAAAGTACTAAAATTATTATCAAGAGTTGGAAATAAGCGCGACAACGAAATTCCAGTCATAATATAAAAATCCTAGGTGTAATTTTTTTAATTAGTGAAAAACTGTTTTATTTCCGGATGATATAAAAAGTCGGAGACATTTGAAGAATATAAAATGCTCTATAATTATGATAAGGCACAAAAAATAAACTTTTTTCCAATTTTTAAAATAAATTCTGAAGTTATACATTTATTGATAATATTATCTTGAGCTTTTCTTCAAAAGATATAACGAGATGGATGTGAAAAAATATGTTAAGGGACACGTTGCCGGATGACAATAATTAATATTTAATCCAATTCTATTATATATCGACTATACTAAAAATAATTTAGATATAGGGTATTGTGGAAAAATAGGCTTAATAAAACCGGTAACTTGAAACATCATTCCTTCAAAGCTGGGAAATATTGTCAACTTTTTGTTTTTCACCTATATACATGTATTTGTAATAACGGAAGAAAACTAACGTATATAGGCCCTTTTTATAAAGGCTTTTTGACTCTCGTCGAAAGGTTTTATAATTTTGTATCATCAAATTTGGACACCCTATACAAAAGATTGATGCCTATATTTTCTAAAGTCATGTAATTAATATTAATCAAAGACTTTTTAGTTCGTTAAGATTATTCATAATGATTTTTCGTATTTTATAGAACTAGATGATGCTACTTCTACAAAAATTCCTCAATTTCACTGAACAAAATCGGAAACCACCTGAACCTGAACTTGATTTGTATAATTTTGACGTTATGCTTGAACTCTAAACCAATTCCAATAAACTCATATCATTAGATTTATCTGTTCGAATAAAAACAATTTCTTTCCCTCATCGCAATTTAAACACGGCATGCAACGATGCGCAGCTTTCTCATGCGTGTGCTTAAGAATGAGGGCAAAAAAATAAAGTAGGTTCTGCAATGTGCAGGATCCTCTAGACTTTCGTGATGCAAGGTCATGAAAGGGTTTGGCGATTTCTTATAAAGGTGCAACAATTGCAGGACATTCATTTCATTAAAAAAAAAAATCTTGACAGAAAGAAAACAGGGTAATGATGACAGCAAGTTCCTGAGGCATTGACGGTAGATCGGATACAGAAAAGAGTTGATTGATGTCTTCAGATTATATGATTAATATAATTAGTGATGAAAGAGACGTCTTCTTTAATGATTGACAGGCTTTCTTCAATAAAGCTGATACCAAGAATGGAAAAACAAGTTTACTGAAATCTTCCGAAGTACCAATTTCAAAAAGACCATTAGATAGAAGAATTTATTGTAGTAATTGTCACACTCAAGTTTGTTCATTTCGGAATAGGCAGATGCTGGCATATTATCTCCATAGGGGTTTTCTCTGAATCTTATTTATAGATTACAGACATCACAGCATGAAATGCTCTCAAAATTGGGGAAATAGGGTGATTTTCCGAGAAAATAGGGGAAAATAGGCGAATAAATTCGTTTAAATAACATTAAGGTAAATACTATATTTCTAAGGTCTAAGGTCAAGTCTAAATATGGTGCATTTTCAACAAAATAGTAGAATTTTCTACCAATAAAGATGAATTTTCAACAAAAAAGTTCAATTTTCACCAAATAAGATTACTTTATAACAGAATAGTTAATTCTCAACCCGGAAAGATGAATTTTAAATCAAATAGTTGAATTTTTAAACAAAAAAGGTAATTTCCCACTAAACAGTTGCACTTCAAACTAAATAGTTGAACTTTCAATCAAAAGAGACGAATTTTCAACAAAAAAGTTGAATGTTTAACCAAATAGTTAAATTTTCAACCTACGAAGGTGAATCTTTTAGAAGACAGTTGAATTTTCAACCAAGAAAGATGAATTTTTAGCCAAAGAAGATGACTTTTCTACCAAAAATTTTCAATAAAAAAGGATGAATTATCTATCCAAAAAGACACAGATTTAATAAAACATGAGAATATTCGACCAAAAAAGATGACTTTTTAACGTAATAGTTGAATATTCAACAGAATAATAACATTTTTAATTAAATGGAAGAACTTTTCACCAAAAGAGATCCATTGGGAACCAAAAAGATAATAGCAGACTTTTCAAACAAAAATAATTAACTTTCAACCAAAAAAGATGAATTTTATAATTAAAAAGATGCCTTATTAACAAAATATGTAGTTGAATGTTCAACAAAATAATTAATTTTTCAACCAAATACAATTTTTAACCAAAATAGATGAATTCTGAAATCAAAAATATAATAATTTTCAATCAAAAATAATTAACTTTAAAAGAAAAAGAAAACGTATTTTCTACCAAAAGATGATTTTTTAATGAAAAAGGACCAATTCTCTATCCAAAAAGACGAATGTTCAACAAAGCAGTTGAATTCTCGACCAAAAGAGATGAATTCTAAAATAAAAATATAATAGTAGACTTTTCAATAAAAAATAATTAACCTTCAACCAAAAAGACGACATTTCTATCAAAAGATGAATTTTGAGACGAATTTTTAATCCAAAAGAACATATTCTCTATAGAAAAAGACGAATTTTCAATACAACCGTTGAATTTTAACCAAAAGTAATGAATTCTAAACCAAAAATATAATAGTAAACTTTTCAATTAAAAATAATTAACATTGAACCAAAAATAGTTGGATATTCTTATGGGGTTCTATTAATTCAGTTTCCATTTAAGCAAAAAAAAACGAGAAAAAGGTTCATTTTCCTGAAAACAGAGGAAAAAGAGGAATTATTTTTTAAAAAGGGGGAAAAAGGGGAATGAGGGAAAGATTGTAAAGTCTGAGATTATATTCTTCAATAAACCCATATTGGGATTATGTGTTTATTGAAGATGATTTAATTAGGTAATTGCAGAATGTATGATGAAAAAGAAAGCCTAAAATTGAAGTATTTACTACGATATATGATTAAGCTGAGCGATTTGGAGGATACTTTAGAGCCAAAATTAATCAACAAACTACCATGGAATTACTGTCCAACTCTGGGTTATTATTCCTTGGTCGACATGTATATAGTGTCTGAAATGTTCCAAGTGACCAATGGCCAGTATAGTCACGATATGGAACGAATGGTCTTCCTGTTTGCGTGCATGCTTTACTGCGGTACGCATACGAATAACTCTCTGGTAACAAACTACAAAAGAATACATGCATTTCATTGAAAGTCTTTCAAACAAAACACAAAATAAACATTGTTATACATTTTACTTCAATTTGAATACCTAACAATATATTACAGCTTGTATTTAAAGCTTTCAATGTTGAAAATTCGTTTTTTTTTTAACCTTTTCTAGTTGAAAATTTCATTATTTGGTTGAAAATTGGTATTTTTGGTAAAAATGTAATTTTACTGATAATTTAAACATTCTATTTCAAGTAGAAAAATTATCTTTGTTAATTGAGAATTAATATATTTTGGTGAAAGTTCATTTTTGAAGTGAAACTTCTTTTGGGACGGGAGTAAATTGAAAAAAACGACCGACCGACCGACCGAACGAACGAACGGATATCTCTCTCTCTCTTTCTCTCTTACAAGTATACTCTCTATAGTCTAACTTCTCTCTCTATTCACTTATCCCTTTTGTGCGACAATTAGCAATTGCTCCAGACTCCTCTTCGATATCCCCACTACTGCCACGCCAAGTGAAACCTGTATATGATCTCTCTCTCTCTCTCTCTGCACTCTCTTCATATGTAATCTCCTCAAAATCATGATGATTCCTCACCAAAAATTTCAAAGTTAATACATAAAAGTTACACTTCTGCCGTGTGACCCCACTGCCACATACTGGCTTTTTTTGTAAAAAATCAATTTTTTCACTGAAAATATACCTATTACATTTTTGGTTGAAAATTGATCTTTTTTAGTTGAAAATGCATGTATTTTTCTTGAAAATTTCTCTTTTTTGTGCAAAATTAATTTTCTTGGTTGAAAATTCATATTTTTGGTTTATAATTTTATTCAACTATTTCGTTTAAAACGCTTTTTTTTTACTATTCATCTTTTTTTATATGAAAATCTTGAAAAATCTCAAAAATCCTTAGAAAATCTTCTTGGTAGAAAATTTATCTTTTTGGTTGAAAATTGAGCTGTTCCATTTTTCGTTAATGATTCGTTTTTTTTTATTGAAAATTAATTTTCTGAACAGCGAATTTAACTTCCATTTTTTGTCCGAAATTTATCTTTTTTAGTTAAAAATTCCATTATTTGGTTGAACATTCATCTGTTTGGTTGAAAATTTAACGATTTAATTGAAAATCCACTTTACGTGGTTGAACATTAATTCTTTGAATTGAAAATTTAACTATTCTATTTTAAGTTTTTATTTAAGTCTTTTTGGTAGATAATTAATCTGATTACTTAAAACTTCATCTGCTTGGTTGAAATTATTTTTTTTTTGAAGATTTATCATTTTAGTTAAAAACTACATTTCTTTACAAATTTTACTATTTTCTTGAAGGATGTTTTTTTTTTAATTAATTTTCTCAAAGTGCAAATGTAACTATCCCACTTTTGCTTGAAATTTGACCTTTTTCAGTTTAAAATTAATATATTTTATGGAGAATTCATTTTTCTTTGTTACAAATCAATTTTTTAAACTGAAAACATACCTATTCCACTTTTGGAAAAATCGTCTTTTTTGGTAGAAACTTAATTTTCTTGGTTGAATATTCATATTTTTGGTCAATAATTCAATTATTTTGTTTAAAATTCATCTGCTTAGTTGAAAATTTAACTATTTAATTGAAAATGCATTTTATTTGTTTAAAAATCAATTTTTTGAACTAAACATTTATTATAAGTTAAAATCCTATTTTTTTAGTTGAAAATTAATTTATTATGTTGAAAATTCCATTTTTTTGGCAGAAAATTAAACGTTTTGGTTGAAAATTCAACTATCTGGTTAAAAATTCATTTTTCTGGTTAAGAATTTAACTATTTAGTTAAAGCCTTTTTTTATTGAAAACTAATGTTTTAATTGAAAATATAACAACTCCATTTTTGCTTAAAAAATTATGTTTTTAAATTGAAAATTCATTTATTTTGTTGACAACTCGACTTTTTTGGATTGAGAACCAACAAAAAAATGCATGAATTTTTAATTAGAAACGATGAATTTTTCACAAAAAATAGAATATTTGAACTTTCAGTTAAAAAAATAAATTTTCAAACAAACAGATAACGTTTCAAGTTTTCAACTAATGAGCTTACTTTTCTACAAAAAAGAAAACAAAAATGTAAAATTTTATCTTAAAATAGAATAGTACTGAAAGATAATACTGAAATAATACTGAAAGAAAAAAAAATTTCCAACAAAAAATGGAAGTTAAATTTGCAGTTTAAACCATTAACTTTCATTAAAAAAACGAATGTTCAACGAAAAATGAAACAGCTCAAATTTCAACCAAAAAGATAAATTTTCGACCAAGAAGATTTTCTAGAAATTTTTAGATTTTTCAAGATTTTCTACAAAAAAATATGAATATTAAAAAAAAACTATTTTAAACCAAGAATTTGATTTTTTAACCAAGAAGATTTCTACCAAGAAGATCAATTTTCAACCAAAAATGAAATATAGTTAAAAAATTGATTTTTAACCAAAACAAAATAATTTTGAATAAAATTCATTAATTCTAAACTAAAAAAGATAACTTTTCCACGTAAAATAGAATGATTAAATTATCAGTTGAAAAAATAATTAATTTTCAACCTGATAAAATTAATTTTCATTGAAATAGTAAAATTTTCCACCAAACAGATGAATATTTAACCAAGAAGATTAAATTTATACCAAAAAATATGAATTTTCAACAAAAAAGTGGAATTTTCAACTAAAAAAAATTTGAACAAAAACGAATTTCCAACCAAATATTAAATACGTAATTTGTGACTGGCACCCTAAGCTTGAACCTCAATTTATCGAAAATTCCCTGACTCCTTCAGGTTTTTCGTGACATTCCCTGACTTTCTCTAACTAGTTTTAAAAAACCCTGACCTATGGCAATCCTGATTATTACATAATTTGATTGCATATCAAATTCCTTGAGATTTAGTGTGTATAGTTATACTATTAAGCCATTTCCCTTTCGGGGTAAGCGTGACTCGGTCGATGAGGAAGGGAATTGTACGAGGCGATATAGGAGGGGGAGGGGGGGGGGGGGGGAGATAGATTTTTAGATTAATCTAGAATTCCCGTGTTGTTTATTTAAATAACACGTTCATTCCGCCACACTGCTCCGACCCAGGTCGCTGATCAATCTCACTAGCAATCACCCCAGGCGAAGAGCTTGACAAAGTCACCATGTAAAGCACTTCACTTTGGCCCATTAGTACAGAATTTAACTAATTTTGAATGGTTCCTTTATGAATTCAGTCTACAATTTTTCTTGAATTTTCATCAATTTTGATCTCCATTTCTCAGGGAACGTGTCGAGGCGAATTTCGTAGCAATCAGTTCGTGAAAGACGACGTAGACTCGTACCAAGCATACTTTGAATGGATTTCATGAAAAGTGAATCAATCCCTCTTCCATATTCCCCGTTTACTTAAATTCCTAATTCTTGTCGAACCGTTCGTTCCTCCAGACAGAACAAGACACAAGACAAGGTTTTCGTGTCGAGGTCGACATAACGTCCTCTCGAAAGTCTCGGTTCGTCTTCCGCGTAATTAACCACCACACTGAATAATCCTAGCTCCGCGGATCCTGGCAAACCTGTTTCTGTTCTGCCATCGAAACAGGCGGAACTGGTTCGTCCTGGATTGGAAAAGGATTGCAAATTTCCTAGATAATATGCTGTTCTTGCCAGAAAAAATCTTCCTCATGAGATTTACTTAGGGACCATACTTAAATTACGTAACAGCGGTAGGGGTACATAATTTATTTATATTCTTTATATTTTTAAAATTATTAAAAAAATGAGGAAACTCATTTTTCTCTCAGGCTTGAGATGGTTACAGCCCAATATGTCGAAGACATTTATGGTTAGAGCTGAATTTTTTGTTTTTTGTTTGAATATTATGCACGGGGTTGTCCCGGTATATATTATCAGTCACGGACGCATTATTATAATGCAATCAAGTGACCTGATAATAGCGTGTGCCCCGACATATTGGGCAAAGCCTGGTTTTTACCCCATCATTCACGGACTGGGTTGCAGTCAAGTGTATGATGGGGGACCTACAGCTTAAGGTGGGTTCCGAACCACCAGAACCTCGGTAAAGGTACATAGAAAAATTTCAAGAGGTACCGGCTCAGGGATCGAACCCCGGACCTCTGAGGTGAAGTCCGAGCGTCTAACCAACTGAGCCACCGAGGCTCTTCAAAATGGTAAAAAAATTAAAATTAAATTTCAAAATTTTAAATTAAATTAAATTGATTAAATTAATTAAAAAATGGTAAATTAAAATTTATTATTATTCATTTTTATTTACTTATTCATTTTATTTACGTATATACGTAATTTTTCGAAATTCGCAAATGTAATCGTACAAAAATGTAATATGAATTTCACTTTAAGCGGCGAAGAAACATGGTGAGTGAAAAACGAACCTAGCCAACAACAATTTAAAAAAAGTCAGGGAATTTTATTGGTCAGGAAAAAGTCAGGGATTTGGAAAATTTTGTTGCAAAAGTCAGGGAATTTCTAAAACTTTAAATAACTGTCAAGCAGAATACATTTGAAAATTTTCAATTTTTTTTTAAATTGTTTTAATCCGCTTATGAAAAATTCTAGGTTGAAAATGTTACAAGTTTAAGATTCTGATCTTTGAATATTGATTTGTCAGGGAAAAATTAGGTAATTTTTAAAATAAAGTTTCGCGGTAATCCCGATATAATATTCTTATTGGTAATTTATTTGCCTTGTATTTATATTTTTATTTCTGTTTTTGCAGTTGATTTTTCTTGAATATTATCTTTTTAGTTATAAATTTTATCGTTGGTTTGAAAGTTCATCAATTTTGTTAAATAAATATCTTTTTTGTTTGAAAATTCAACTGTTTTGTTGAAAAATCGTCCTTTCGGGTTGAAAATTCAACTATTTTCGTAGACAATTTACTTTTTAATTAAAATTCTGATTTAGGCGTTGAAAAGTCAACGGAAACATTTTTTGGATAAAAATTAAAATATTTTTTTGAAAATTTGTCTTTTTAGTTTAAAAATTCATCTATTTTAGTAGAAACTGCATCTTTCTTGGATAAAAATGCAAAATTTTAGTTAAAAATTCAACAATTTTGTTAAAAAGTCATCCATTTTGGTGGAAAATTTAAGTATCTCCGTAAAAAATTTACTTCTTATTTAAAACTCATATTTTGATGTTGAAAAGTCAAACTGAAATCTTTTTTCGATGAAAATTCAACAATTTTTTTGAAAATTTGTCTTTTTAACTTAACTTTTGTAGAAAATGTACTTGTTTAAAATTCATAGTTTGATGTTCAAAAGTCAACTGGAATATTTTTTGCATGAAGATTTAACGATTTTGTTTGCAAATTTTTGTTAGAACACTTTCTTCAGAAATCAATTTTTTTTGGTTGAACATTCATATTTTTAGTTGAAATTCATCTCGTTAGTTGCAAGTTTAACTACTTTGTTGAAAATTTATATTTTTAATTGAAAATTGAACTGCTTTGGTAAAATTTGAACTACTTTGTTGAATTTTTTTTTCTTTTTGATGAAGGTTTTACCTTTGTGGTTAAAAATTTTACTATCATGTTGAAAATTAATTTTTTTTGCTGAAATATCATATTTTCTGGTTGAAAATTCAAATATTTTTGTAGACAATTTACTTTTTGATTAAAATTCATATTTTGACGTTGAAAAGTACAAATTGCATCTTTATTGGATAAAAATGCAAATTTTTTGTTAAAAATTCAACAATTTTGTTATAATGTCATTCATTTTGGTTGAAAATCCACATTTTCCATAAAAAACTTACTTCTTATTTAGAACTGATATTTTGATCTTGAAAAGTCAAACTGAAATCTTTTTGCGATGAAAATCCACGAATTTGTTTGAAAAGTCTTTTTCATTGAAAAATTTGTCTATTACAGTAGAAATTTCATTTTTCTTGGATGAAAAAGGGCAACTTTTTGGTTGAAGATTCAACAATTTTGTGAAAAAATCATCCTTTTGGATTAAATATTCAAATGCTTTATAGAAAATTCAACTATTTTGTAGAAAATATACTTATTTAAAATTCATGTTTTGTTGTTGAAAAGTCAACTAAAATCTTTTTTGTATGAAAATTCAACTTTCTTTTTTAATTTGTCTTTCTGAAAATTCATCTGTTTTAGTAGATATTTCATCTTTCTTGGATAAAAATGCAACTATTCGGTTCAAAATTAATCTTCTTTGCATGAAGATTCAACTATTTTGCTTGAAAATTTTGGTTGAACCACTTTCTTAACAAATCATTTTTTTGTTGAGCATTCATATTTTTAGTTGAAAATTCATCTCGTTGGTTGAAAGTCTAACTACTTTGCTGAAAACTGATATTTTTAAATTGAAAATTCAACTGCGTGGGTAAAAGTTCAACTACTTTGTTGATTTTTTAAAATGAATGTTTATCTTTTTGGTTAAAAATTTAACTATTTTGTTGAACATTTAATTTTTTTGCTGAAAATTCATATTTTCTGGTTCAAAATTCAATTTTCGTAGAGAAAATTCCTCTTTTAGCTTGAAGGTTCCACAATTTAGGTAAAATTTTTTTTCTTTTGTGACTGCAAAATCTTTATTTGTTGAAGATTCATCTTTTTGATTTTGAAATTCTATTTTCATTTATGAACATTCATCTTTTTGGTTGAAATATCAACCGTTACACTTTTTGTTGAGAATTCATCTTTTTAGGTTGAAAATTAAATTAGTTTGTTCAAAATTCAAGTATTTTATTAAAAAGTCGTATTTTATGGTAGAAGAGTCACTTTCTTTGTTTAAAATAAATAAATAAATTTAAAAATTTTGAATTTGTATTTGAAATATTGTTTCATTCTATTCATAAAAGATCCTATGTTAAAAATATTACAAGATTAAAATGCTGGTGTTCGAATTTAAATGGTCAGGAAAAATGAAAAATTGGTTAAAGAAAAATCAGCGAATTTTGAAAATGAAGTTTTCACCCTGTAAAGCATCACCCCGGGGGTAGAAATATTTTGTCGAGGTTCGTTACAGGGGGAAGGCGCAAATTAATTGTAATTCATCTAAAATTTCAAATTCAACGAATGATAATTCCTGTTTAACAGACCCCTGTATTCAACAAAAAATTGTAATTGACACCTTAGAAATTATAAGAGATTTTTTCCAACCATTCCAGGAAGTTGTACTGTTAATAATAAAATTTTCCAAGACTCCAAGGTCAACTATTTTTGTTAGAAGCCAAGGCGTGAACTTTTGAGATCTTTCCTCGTATGAATTCCTCCCTCATGGAACTTTAGTCCCCCAAGTTGAGTCTCCCATGTGACAGGAATATTCGTTGGGATGAGTAACGCAAAAACGACCAATCGCACGGGAGCTTTATAACCACCAAAAAGGACCCCCTTGATTCACGACGAACGACCCTCGAGCTGGGGACTATTTTCACTAGAAGCTTTGTTAGAAACGAGGTTTGGTAATGTAATGCTCTGTGACAATCTCTGTAATTTATCTCTAAAGATAAACTATCATAAAACCTGCGTATGAACAATCAAAACCGTATTGAAAATATATTTAGATAGTAACGTACTCTCGATCAGAAGCGGCGGAGCCTTTTTTTCTCGAGGGGGGCAGGGGCATAGACTTTTAACATTTAACGGCACAATTTTTACATAGTATAATAATATTATACTATGTGAAAATTGAACTAAAATAATAAATTAACAATAAATAGTAAATGATAAATAAAGGTATGAAATTCATATTGCTAAAGATTTCACAAAGATTTCACAAAGACTTAAATGATTCCCCAAAAATTTCCCAAAGATTTAAAATCTTTCGCAAAGATTTCTAATAAATTTAAAAGATTTCACGAAGATTTGACAAACATTGCAATAATTTGCCAAAGATTTCATCAAGATTTCGCAAAAATTTTAAATATTTCGCAAAGATTTTGGATAGATTTCAAAGACTGAACAAACATTTCAATGATTTCCTCATGACTTCACAAAGATTTCTAAGATCTCGGATAGTTTTGAAAGATTTCTCAAAGACTTCAATCATTTCTCAAGGATTTCACAAAGATTCCAATAATTTCACAAATATTACCAAATATTTTAAAAATATTTCAAATATTTCGCAAAGATTTTTAAAGAATTCACAAAGATTTCACAAAGATTTTTCAAAGATTTCACAAAAATTTCAATGATTTCCCAGATGTTTCAAAGATTTCAGATAGACTTCAAAGGTCACACAAATATTTTAATGATTTCCCAATGATTCCAATATATTCACAAATATTACTAAATATTTCAACAATATTTCCAAAATTTTTTTTTAAATATTATGATTTTTTAATGATTTTACAGAGATTGAAAATGTTTCGCAAAGTTTTGTGATAGACCTAAACGATTTCACAAAGAATTCAATTATTTCCCAAAGATTTCAGATAGATTTTAAAGAGTGTGCATAATGATTTCAATGATTTGCAAAAGATTTCAATAATTTCACAAATATTACCAAATATTTTTAAAATATTTCAAAAATGTCCAAAGGTCTCACAAAGATTTCGCAAAAATTTCCGTAGATTTCAAAGATTGCAACAAAGATTTCGATGATTCCCCAATTATTTTAAAGATTTCGGATAGATTTAGAAGACTTCACAAAGATTTCAATAATTTCACAAATATACCCAATATATTACCCAACATATATTTCCAAATATTTCAGAAAGATTTCAATTATTTCACAAAGATTTCAAAGATTTCGGATAGATTTAAAAGATTTCAATGATTTCCTGAAGATTTCAAATATTTCGCAAAGATTTCGGATATATTTAAAAGATTTCACAACTATTATTGAACAAAATTTTCAGATAGATTTCAAAGATTGAACAAAGAATTAAACAAAGAAAAGAAAAAGATTGTCTCATGCCCAGAAATTTTCCTATCATTTCTTAGCCGCCGATCTATACGCAAACAAAATAAGAATTTATATTTTGGAAAAATTTAAACAATCCTATGAATTTAATCATTCGATTTCAGAGGAGTAAAAATCAATAGTTTGCCCCTCCCTAGTCGATTACTACGGGGGGCATTGCCCCCTGTGCCCCCTAGGACTCCGCCACCTCTGCTGTGGACTGTAATCTATTATTACTTAAACAGGCCTCTGTCTCACTTCAGATATCAAAAATAGTGTAAATAGAGTCACAAATTTGAAAAATAGTGTCCAAATAGTACAGTCCGGAATCAAAAAGTGTGCAATGAAAAATGAACTTCATTTTTTAAGCGAAATTTCAAGTTTTCTAGCCTAATATTTTAAAAGTACTTAAAATTAACTCCTATGTTCATCTTAAATGTTATTTTTTAGTCTATTTGTAAATTATCAAAATTCCTATTTATTTATCGCAGGCTTCAAAGTCTTTTGCCTACTCCCCTCTCTTTCTCATTTTTACACTTAAATGAGAACTGAATTAATAGAACCCAATAAGAAAATCGAATTATTTTTAGTTGAATGTTCATTCTTTTTGGTTAACAGTCTACTGATATATGGTTCATTTAATTCTTTTTTTGAAAATTCAACTGGTTTGTTGCAAATTTATATTTTGGGCTTGAAAATTAAAAAATTTGATTATATTTTTTTCTTTTTTTACTAAAAAATTTTTATTTGATTAAAAATTCAACTATTTTGTTAAACTTTCATCTTTTTGGTTTAAAAATTCATCTCTGTTTGTAGAAATTTCATCTATTTTTGATAACAATGCCATTGTCTGTTTAAAAATTATCCTGTTGTGGTTTGAAAATCACCTTCTTTATTGAAAATTCGTCAGTTATGTAGAAAATTCGTATTTTTGGCTCGAAAATTAAAAAATTTGGTAGAAGAATTATATATATATATATATATATATATATATATA
>CAKNXH010001847.1:95008-105306 GCA_932178445.1 Andricus quercusramuli | reverse complement strand
TAAATTTCAGTTTGCAAGTAATTGGTTAAGAGTAGAACTACTTTGTTAAAAATTCATTTTTTTTGGTTGAAGCTTTATCTCCTTGGTTGAAAATTAAACTATTCAATTTTTATAAAATTAATCTTCTGAGTTAAAAAGTCATCTATTGGGTAGAACTATTTTGTTGAAAACTCATTTTTTTTAGAGATTCATCATTTTAGTTGAAACTTCATCCCTTTGGTTGAAAATGTAACTATTTTATTGAAAATTCGTTTTTTTAAGTTGAGGATTAATTGTTTTTTAATTAAAAATTCAACTTTTCTTTTTTGTTTGAAAATTGATGTTTTTTTTATTGAAATGTGAAGTTTGTAGTTAAAAATTCATGTATTTTGTTCAAAAATCGTATTCTTTGGTCGAAAGTTAATCTTCTTAGTTGAAAATTTACCCTTTTTGGTTTAAAATGCAAATGTTCGGTTCTAAATTAATCTGGTTTGGTTAAAGATTCAACAATTTGGTAAAAAATTAAACTATTTTTATGGAAACTTTACTTTTTGTTAGAAAATTACTTTTTTTGTTGCTAAAAAACATGTTTTCGGGTTGAAAATTCAACCATATCGTAGTTAATTCGTCCTTTAAAACTTTAAAATTCAACAATTTTGTTGAAAATTCGTGTTTTTTGGTGGAATATTAAACATATTGCTGGAAAATTGATCTCTTTCGTTGAAAATTTAACTACATATTTAATTCAAGAAGGGGAGATCGAAGAGAGGAGAGAATGGTACTGCTGAAACTAAAGAAATGGGATCATAAGACGGAAGAGATGACAAAGAAGAGGATGTTATATGGAAGCTCGGAGAGAATACAGGATGATTTGACATGGGTAGAAAGGAAGATGCAGTATAAGTTCAGGAAAATAGCGGAAGAGGAAAGAAAAAATTGAAGAACATGGGTTAAGTATGGGAAAATACAGATAGAAGGTGTATGGTAGAATTGGGACGAGGACAGGGAAGAGTTAGTAAAAAATAAGGTGTCGGAAAACTAGGAGAGAAAGGAGCGAGGGATGAAGAAATAAAAAATAGTAGGAAACAAAAAGAGACGAGAAACGAAAGTAGGGAAGATTGGAGGATATGCTGCTGGAATATAGCAGGCTTAGAAATAAAGGATAGGGAGTTTATGAGAAATTTGACACAATGGGATGTAGTAGTAATGATGGAGACGTGGTTAGATGAAAAGGGATGGGAAAGAGTAAGGGGAAGTTTACCACGGCAGGTTCAAAATGCAAAGAGAAAGAATAAAAAAAGACACAGCAATGGGAAGAATCCTTGTGGGAGTAAGGAACGAATGTATAACAGAAAAGGATAAAAAAGAGTTGAAAGAACATAAAGAAGGATTAATATATAGAAGAGATAAATAGGAGAGGAGAGGAGTGGAAGATAGTGGGGGTTTATGTGAACGGTGATTGATGGACGACAAGGTAAGAGAGAAAGTTAAGAAACTAGAGATAGGAAATTATATAGATTCGGATCACTTTATTCGGATCACTTTCGGCTAAAAAGGAAGCAAAAGGAAAAAGAGCAGGAAAAAGGGATTGGTCAATGGAAGGTAAAGAACAGTTTAAAGAAAAAATCATGAATATCAAAATGAGGGAAGAAAATGTAAACGAGGAAATGGAAATAATGATAGGAGAAATAAAAAGAGTATGAGAGTACGCAAGCAAAAAAGAAGTTAGTGAAGGAGGCGATAGGAGTGGATGGGATGAGCAATGTAAACAGAAGAAGGAAGTGAGAAGGAACTTAAGAAAATGGAGAAAAGAGACAAGCACTGGAGAAGAATATCGAAGAAATAAGGAGTATACTGAGTTGTGTGATAAAAAAAGAGGAAAATAAAAGGTTTTAAGAAGAAGAGGAGAAGGCTAGGACGGAAGAAGAGGTTTGGGAGGTGGTAAATAGAAAGAAAAGAAGAAGGAAAAGGGTAAAACAGGTTATTGAGATGATAGCCTGGAGAAAATATTTGATGTAATTACTAGGAGGGGTAGAGAGGAAAGTTAGGAAAGGGGGAAAAGATGGTAGGGAAGTAGATGAGGAGGAGGACATTACAAGGGAAGAAATATTCAAGGTATTAAGGATGATGAAAGATGGAAAGGCACCTGGTATAGATGAGATTCCAAATGAAGTCTGGAAATATGGGGGGACAGAATTAAAGGAATGGGCATGGATAATGTGCAGTAGAGTATGGAGAGGAGAGGGGTGGCCAGAGTTATGGATAGAAGTAGTAGTGATACCAATAGTGAAGAAAACCAAACGGAAAATTTTCCATAAAATAGTTGAATTTTCAATCCGAGAATATGAATTTTCAACTAAAATTGATCATTTTTCAGCCAAAAATGGAAAAGTTAAATTTTCAGTTACGACAACTACTTTTCTACCAAAAAGGAAAATGAATTTTCAACAAAATAGGTCAATCTTAAACCAATTAAACGAATGTTTGGAAAATAAATAATAATTGAAATTTAAAATAAATAGTAGAATTTCTAACCAAACGAAATGAATTCAGATCAAAAATATAATAGTAGACTTTAATATTAAGAAGAATGAACTTTAAAACAAACAAGATGAATTTTCAACAAATTTGAAAGAAAATTCAAAATTGGCAGCTTACAAATTGGACCATTTTAAATTGTAGCACTTCCAGTTCTTTTTTTAGCGATTTTGAGAATTCTAATTTTTCATTAGATTAATAATTCCAAAACCCGACTTCGTAATTGTTTAATATGGATAATACAGCAATATGTTCCTCTTCTTAAAATTGGTTAGAATTTAATTAAAGGAATTAATTCCTATGGTATGCTATTGGTAAAGGCTAAATAGCTGAGGTCAATGGGGTTCAAACAACGTCTCATGCCAAAAGCGACACCGGACGACCCTGTAAATTTAGAGCCCTGTCAACTCATTTATCATTTTCAATGTCACTTTCTACAAACTTGGTCTACAACTCTGAATTTAGATAAAAATATAACAATTTCCATTTTAGACTCCACAAACAAAATAAACTTGGAAAAACATTGTTATTTTTATATTAAAAATTCTTTTTGTTTAATTCCAATAAAATAGTGGATATTTCAACTTAAAAGAAAGTGATTTTTAACAAAATAATCAAACTAACAAGCAAATCGACGAATTTTCAAATAAAAAATATAAATTTTGAAACGAAAAATAAATAGTTAAATTTTTATAATACAAAAATAGTTTTCCACCAAAAAAGCAACGAATTTTCAACAAAATAGTTAAAACTTTAACCAATAGTATGAACTTTCTACCAAACAAATCGGATTTTCAACAAACAATGGAAAAGTTAAAAACAACAAAACAGTCACATTTTTATTAAAAAATATGAATTTCCAACAAAAAATGAAAGTTTTATTTTCGGTAAAAATTAAATTATGCATCTGCTCTCAAAAACTAAATTTTCAACAATTTAACAATTAATAGTTGAAAACGCAACTACTTTTTTAAAAGTTCATTTTTTTCGTTAAATATTCACAATTTTTATTGAAAATTCTTATTCACGGTTTGTTAATTTAACTGTTTTATAGAAAATTCGTCTTTTTGTCTTAAAAATTCAAAAATTTGGTATAAAATTCAATTACATGTTTAGTACAAAATTAAACTGTTTTATAGAAAATTCGTTTTTTTTAACTAATCCTTTTTTAGTTTCAAAAATCAAATGTTTAATTCAAAATTTTTAGAAATGAAAAAATATAAAATAAAAACCAATCAAATAAAATTTTGACTAATATCACATACATTGTCCAAAGTGCTTACTTAAAATTTATGCAATTTGTTGAAAATTCTTTTTTTTTTTGTAAAAAAATGCAACTATTTAGTTAAAAGTTCATGCATTTTGTTGGGATTTTATCTTTTTTGTTAGAGGATTAATTTTCTTAGTCAAAAATTCATCTTTTTGATTGAAAATTTAATTATCTGGCAGAAAACTAAATGGTTTTGTTGAAAGCTGATCTTATTGGATTGAAAATTCAACACTTTTGAAGCAATTTTTTTTCTTTGTTGACTGAAAAATCTTTCAAAAAATGTAAAAAAAAAAATTAATCGAAGGTTATGCAAACTTTTGAATTGCAGAATCGTATACTTTATTATTAATTTTATTTTATTATTCATTTTCTGCCAAAGTAGTTGAATTTTTAACCAAAAATATGAATTTTTAACAAAAATGTTAATGTTCTACCAAGTTATTGAATTACCAAGCCAAAAAGATGAATTTTTTTCAAAACAGTGAAATGTTAAAAAAAATGTTATTCAAAACAAAAAAAGATTTTAATTTGAAATAAAAAAAATTTAATTCGACCAAATTACTAATATTGAACAAAATAGTTGAATCCTCAACCAAAACAGATTAATTTTCAGCCAAGAAGTTGCGTTTTTAACGTCAAAGGATGAATTTTCAACTAATTAGATTGATTTGTCACAGCTAAAAAAAGAAGAATTTTCAACAAAATACATGAATTTTCAACCAGAAAAGATCAATTTTCAATGAAAAATATCAATTTTCAAACAAAAACGGACTAGTTACATTTTCAGCGAGGAAAAATATCTACAAAGAAAAAGAATTTTTAATAAAATAGTTGCTCTTTTAAAAAAGATCAGTTGTAAATTAAAACAGATGCTTTTTCAACAAAGATAATTAATTATCAACGAAAAAATGGAAAAGTTACATTTTCAGTTGAAAAAATTAATTTTCAATCAAAAGTTAAACGAATTTTGAACAAAGTTGTTAAATTATTAACCAAAGGGAGGAATCTTTAACCAAACAAAAATGCATTTTTAACAAAGTAGTTCAACTTTCAACCAAGTAGATGAATTTTTGACCGAAAAAGACTACTTTTGAGGAAATTTGTTGCATTTTCAACAAAATAATTGAATTTTTAAACAAATAGTTTCATTCTCTACGAAATTGTTGAATTGTCAATTTCGAGCATCGAAAATAAAATTGAAATATATTTTAAAATGTTTTTCTGATTACGAAAGCAGCTTGTTCAACGTAGAAAAGTGCATCTTTGAAGGAATATTTCCCTCTCGCGTCACTAGCCATTAGTGATAAGACGTTAGGTACTTCAATCAGAGAGGCTGCACTTCGTAAGGCGGTCGTTTCAGATTCGAGATTCCTCCATATACGAGAGGGAGTCGAGTCTCGAGTCACTGAACTTTTCATTCGAAAAAGTTATCGTTCTTTCAAAT
Source organism: Andricus quercusramuli (assembly GCA_932178445.1). Lineage (NCBI taxonomy): Eukaryota > Metazoa > Arthropoda > Insecta > Hymenoptera > Cynipidae > Andricus > Andricus quercusramuli. The sequence continues at coordinate 100,075 of CAKNXH010001847.1, read as the reverse complement.
ATGGGACTCCTACCTTATTTATTTGACACTTTACGACTTTTCAAGGAACGCTTGAACGAGAAAAGACTCAATTGAATTACGAATATTGCAAGCTCACGACTCTCCAGATTCTGGCACGTTTAGTCTCAAAAGCCTCACAAAGGAAATTAAATTAAATTAGGAAGACAATGTTTGGTATATCAAAACCTTGAAGCTAAAAATTAGGTTTTCATATCCAAATATAAAGAGGTAGTATCCCGAAATATCTCAGCAAACAATTTTTCTCTATAAACATGAATTTTTAACCAAACAGATGATTTTTTAGCCAAGAAGATTAATTTCCTATTAAAAAAGACTAATCTTACACCAAATAGATGAATTTTCTAACCAATACTTGAATTTTCAAGTGAAAAGATAAATTTTTAACCGAATAATTGAACTTTTAAGGAAGAAAGATAAATTTTCAACCAAAAATGGAATAGTTAAATTTTCAGCTGAAAAAATCAATTTTCCACAAAAAATGAAATAAATTTTGAACAAAATAGTTCAATTTTTATCCAAAGAGATGACTTTAACACAATAGTTTAATTTTCAAACAAAATAGTTAAATTTTTATCCAAATAGTTGAATTTTCAATCTACACAGATACACTTTCCTCCAAATATTCGAATTTTCAACCAAACAGTTGAACTTTTAAGCAAAAAAGTCGAATTTTTTAGAAGACAGTTGAATTTTCAACCCGAAAAGTAGAATTTTCCACAAAACAGTATAATTTTCGACCCTCGTTTCGACCAAAAAAATATGACTTTAACAAAATAGTTGAATTTTTTAACAAAAAAATTAAACTTTGAAATAAATAGTTTAATGTTTAACCAAATACATGAATTTTTAACCTATAAAGATGAATTTTCAACCAAGAAGATTAATTTTCTTCCGAGTTTTCTTCCAAAAATGGCGAATTTTTCACAAAATACATGAATTTTCCACCAAGAAGATGAATTTTCAACTAAAAAAGATATATTTTATTATATATAACTAAAAGATATATTTACAACAAAAAATTCAATAGATAAATTTTCAGTTGAAAAAATTAATTTTCAAGAAAGCATTAATTTTTCACGATTTTCTTACAAGATAGCTCAATTTTTAACTAAGGAGATGACTTTAACATAATAGTTTAATTTTCAAAAATGTAATAAAATTTTCAACAAAAAAGTTAATTTTCAACCAAGCCAGAATACTTTTATGCCATAAAAGAATAACTTACAATCCAAATTACGAATTTTCAGCAAGACAGTTGAATTTCGACCAAAAAATATGACTAACAAGATAGTTCAATTTTTAATGAAATAGTTAAATTTTTAATAAAATAATTAAACACCCTACAAAATAGTTTAATTTTTAACCAGATAGCTGAATTTTTAACTTACAAAGTTGATATTTTTTACCAACAAGATTAATCTTCTACCAAAAAGACGAATTTTCATCAAATTACATGAATTTTCAACTAAAAAGGTTAAATATTCAACGAAATATAGAAAAGATAAATTTTCAGTTTAAAGAAACAAGTTTTAAATAACAACAACAAAAAAAAAAAACAATTTTTTATCGGTTGAATTCAACGAAACAAGAATAACTTGAAGAAAAAAAAGAGTTGATTTTTTGCGCTAAAATGTTGAATGTGTCAAAAAACAGTTGACTTTTAAACCGTGATTTAATTTTAATTAAATTTAATTTTCAATCAATTTTAATTTATTTAATTTAATAATTTATTTGATTTATTTAATTTATTCAGTTAATTCAATTTGTTTAATTTATTGAATTCATTTAATTTATTTCATTTTTTATACAAAAAAGATGAATTTTCAACCAAATAGTTAAATTTTCAACAACAGAGTTGACTTGATCTCAAATAATTAGCCGATTCAGAGTAAATTGCCTGAGAATTTTGATATTACAATGCCACAGGTTTCAAAAAAATCGGCTTTTGGTAGAAATTAAAAATCGAATTTTCAATTTTTCACGAAAATAAAAACCTGTTCCTGAAATACGAGGACGCTGAATAAGAATAATAAAGATTTGATACCAACAAAATTTTCTATTCCGAGAAAACCAAAATTAAGTGTGACGCTAACGCACTATGACCAACAATTTTTCGCTGAAAGGCCCGAAATGAAGAGAATTTTGTTCAATGAACAATAATAATTTCAAGAAATATCGATGCTGAAGGGGAGAGAAACATTATTACTATACTCTTAAATCTTGAGCTAAAATTTCTAACTCAAATTTAAATTAATAGTATATTGTGCTACACGTGCGGAAAGTAGGCAGTTCCATACGAGTGTGAAGTTCGCTGTACGAGCCAGAGGCGAATCGAAGATGAGCCGACGGCAAGTACTGTAAAACTCACCAGAGTTACAACTTCCTACTTTCAGCACCTGTAGCACAGGATATTTTTCATAACAAATTCAAGGAATTTTCGATATGTGAAACGATAAAAACCCATTTTTCGAAAATTATGGTAAAATTACCGAAAATGTCTGGAAATTTTTGAATATCAGGAATTACGAGAAATTTTTGGTGAATTTATAAATTACCAAAAATTTCCGGAAATTTAAAGCATCCACAGCTTTTTGGACAAAATCCAAAAATGTCCGGGTATTCAACAATTTCCAAAAATTTTCGGTAATTTATCAGTAATTTATGGTAATTTATGGTAACCTATCACTTAAAGTTTGACCAGTTATGACTCCGGCAGTTCTAGAAAGTAATGCTGATTTGAAATGCGCAAACGCAACAGCTATAAAAAGTAATCTTGCTCAAAGAGCGCAAGCGCAGCAGTTAGAAAAAGTTTTTTTATAACTGCTTTTTACCACGGGTTTGAAATTGGTCACTATCCACACGCTATACATGCCTCGGAAAGCAAACATTCCGTGCATGCGTTACACAAATTTTTTAACACAATTTTTCAAGAATTTTTTATGCAATAAATCCATTTTCGAAAAAATGTTGATTATCTAGTTCTGTACTGCCATCCTGTATTTATTCTATACAGATATTTTGCACAAAAACATAGTCTTTCGATAAATTATTATTGATTAAGAAACGGAAATCGTATGTCACACGTATCGCAATTCAATTTTTCATATTTACTAGAGCAAAGAGAAGTACCAGTAGCTCAAATTAAGAAAATCATTCTTATCTTTATGCGTATATTGCGCCTCTATGTTATGCTTATAACGACATCGGCATCACAAGCTCCGTTGTCCATGTCGCGTTTGCATAATTGCATATGTGTAGTTCGATGAACTTGGCGATACTTTTGTTTGAGAAAGAGCGCACAATTATCCTTCTTTATTCTTTATTCTCCTTTCTTCTTTTCTTTATTTTCTTCGAGAAAATCACACCAATTAATCATCTGCTTGTTAATTTGTAGCAATTTTACAGATTGAAAAATCACTTTGAATTCTTGTTATACTATCGATTGGCTGATGTAATACTAGGTGCAGCTGTTTCCAGTCAACATTTTATGAAAGACCATTATATATTCTATTTGCAATTAATTCTGAGCAATATATATATATTTTTAATTAATGTTTTTAAATTATTTTCTTTGTATTTCAAATACTGTGAAGGATGAGTACAAAATTAAGACCAACTCAAACTTCTATAGCAATATCAAAATTCGAGCTTTTTAAACAGCACCTTGAATTTGTTATGAGAAATTAAAGAAATTATTTTAAAAATATTTAAGAAGAAATTATTTCAAAAATTTGGAAAGAAATTATTTTAACTAGATTGGTCATCAATGATTTTCAAACTGGAAACTAAATTTTTTTTTAAAGACAAAAAATTTACAATTCTTTGTGGTTCGGTGCCAACTGAAGGGTTGAAGTACATAACTAGATAAAGTGATTGCAAATATTAATGATTTTCGAATTGGATATTTTTTTTGAATAAATAAAAACTACCACCTAAATAAATAATTAAATTCAACCAAAAATAGTTCGATTTTTAATCAAATAGTTGAGGTTTCAAGCCAAAAAGACGAATTTTTTAGAAGGCAGTTGAATTTTCAGTCTAAAAGGGTGTGTTTTCTATCCAAGAAGACGAATGTTCAATAATACAGTCAACATCTTAACAAAAGAATAAAGTTTTCAACAAAATATTTAAATTTTTAACAAAATAACTAAATTTTCAACAAAAAAAGTTGAATTTTCAATCAAGAAACATTGTTTCTATTTGAAAAATATAATAGTTCACATATCAACCAAGAAAAGATTGTAATTTCAAATAAAAAACAGTTGAGTTCAACCCGAAAATATGAATTTTTAACTGAAAAGTTGATTTTCAAAGAAATAGTTGAATTTTCAACTAAAAAGATCAATGCTGAGCCAAAAATAAAATAGTTGAATTTGCAGTTGAAAAAATTGATTTTCAGTCAAAAAACAAAACGAATTTTCAGCAAAATAGTTCAGTTTTCAACCAAAGAGATGGATTTTTAACGAATAAGACAAATTTTAAATAAAACAGTCAAATTTCCAATAAAGGAGATTAATTTTCTACAAAAAAGACGAATTTATTACAAAATACATACATTTTCAATCAAATTGTTGAATTTTCCACTAAAAACAATCAATTTTTTACTAGAAATACAATATTTAAATTTACAGCTTATTGATTTTCAACACAATAGTGAAATTTTCAAACAAAGAAATGAATTTTCATCTAAAGAGATCATTTTCAACCAAGAAGATTAATTTTCAACCAAAAAAGATCAATTTTGATTAAAATACATAAATTATTTCCAACCAAATAGTTGAAATTTCAACCAAATCTTAAAATTTTTAGCAAAATAGTTAAATTTTTAACAATATAACATGGATTTTTAATAAAAAAATTAATAGTTAAATTTTCAGCTAAAAAAATTAATTTTCAGCCAAAAATATGAATTTTTAAAAAATCCCATGAATTTTCAACAAAATAATTCAACTTTTAACCAAGAAAATGAACTTTAAGCAAAAATGATAAATCTTTTACAAAAATCAAATTGATTTTCAACCAAGAAAATCACGTTTCTATCAAAAA
>CAKNXH010001847.1:55638-94908 GCA_932178445.1 Andricus quercusramuli | reverse complement strand
AAAATAGTTAAATTTTAAAACATAGAAATTAATTTTTAACCAAAAAAAGATGATTTTTTAAAAGAAAATACATGAATTTTTAACAAAATAATTAAACTTTTAACCATAAAAATCAATTTTGAACTAAAATGATAAATCCTCAATGAAAAAAAAAGTTTTTAACCAAAAGTTGAACTTTCGATCAAAAATATAAATTTCCAACAAAGCAGATTAATTTGCTATCAAATGATCGAATTTTGAAAAAATACATGAATTTTGAACTAAAAAAAATCAACTTTCAAATAAAAATGAAATAGCTCTTTAATCAGTTTAAAAAATTAATATTTAAGAACAACAAAAACGAATTTCCAATGAAACAAATGAATTTCCAACAAAAAATGAAATAGTAATATTTTTAAATAAAAAACAATTTGGAATGAAAGAAATATTTTTCAACAAAATAGTTCAATTTTGCACAAAAAAGGTTTATATAATAAAATAATGAATCACTCCAAAAAAAGCATTTATATACCAAAAAAGATGAATTTTCAACAAAATAGTTGAATCATCCACAATTAAAATAGATTATTCTTTGAGAAAATAATCAAATTAACTTCAACTCAAGTTCATAAAAAATTTCCTGACCTTCCAGAGTTCCCTGACCTACAGAAACCTTGAAGATTCATAACTTTAGTTGAAAATTTATCTCTTTGGTTTAAAATTCGTCTTTTTTGGTAGAAATTTAAGCTTCCAGTTGAAAATTCATCTATTTTGTTAAACATGCAATATTTTTACTTGAAAAATTAGGAATTTGAAGCGTTTCAATTTTAATTGAATATTAGTAACTGCATTAATTTTATCTCAAAGTCTCGTTTGAATCGTTTTTTTTTTTAAATTAAAGATTCATCATTTTAGTTGAAAAATCATCTCATTCTACAAATTTAACTATTTTGTTGGAAATTCATTCTTTTTTTGGTTGAAAGTCAACTTTTCTAACTTGAAATTTAACTCTTCCATTTTTAGCTGAAAATTTAACTATTTTGGTAGAAAATTTAACTATTTGGATGAAAATTAACGTACCAACAAACGAGGTAATTTCGGACATGTGGGGTAAATTCGGACATTCCTAAATTGATAGTTTAAATTGCTTAATGTGCATTTAAGCAGAATCTGGAATCAGTTTAAGCTTTAACTGGTTATAGATTCTGGTTGAAACCACCTTAAGTAATTTAAACTGTCAATTTATGAATGTCCGAGTTTACCCCACATGTCCGAAATTACCCCACCTGTCGGTAGTTTATTTTCACTTGATACGATTTTGAATATTTGTCTCTATATTTTCCCCAGTTTAAAGGAAGTCTCATTAAAAAAAATTGCCTACTTTAACAAAGTGATAGAAGATCAAAAAGGGGAAAAGTATAGGCGATAAATTTCTCTGCGAATTGATAGGAGGGTAGAACGGAGAATAATGCGTTAATTGGCCCCAGAAAGAAACGTAAATAGTTGGCTCGTCGGCCGGATGGTGTATGCCCTACTCTATACTTAAATTGTTAAGTACACTATGCACTTGAGCAGTCTCGCAAGTTCAAAGCCGTGGTAAACAAAAGTTTTTTTTTCAGCTACAGTGGGCAAAAATTGACAATGGTGCGGGAAATGAAGGATAATAATAAGACAATAGAACCGCGAGTCTTGTTCAGAATGGATAATAAAAATTCGCGGACGTTCTCGCGCCAACTTTTTACAATTATTCCAACCATAAAGCGTCTCGTTACGTTTATTACACCGTCTCTGGTGTAGAAGAAGTGAGCAATAATTTTTTCACGACTGCAAACCGTACTTGGAAAAATCATCAACACGCCATTTCATTGAAAAATACTATTAGTATTGTGATTTTAAAATATTTGGTCATTGATTTTGAAATTATTTTACAAAATTGTACAACGCTCAACATTTCATCATTCTGATGATTTCCCCTTGAATTCTTTAAAAATCTTTTCAATGTTTGCAAATTATTTTGACTTCTTGAGAATTATGTTGAATTCTTTTTAATTTTTTTAATTTTTTCGAATGGTGTAAAAGAAATGAGTGCCAATTTTTTTCGAATGGAATTCGTACTTGGAAAAATCATCAACATGTCATTTTATGAAAAATACTATTAGTTTTGCGATTTAAAAATATTTAGTAATTGAGTTTGAAATTATATTTTGTAAAATTGCAAGCTGTTCAATATTTCATCATCATTTTCAATTCTCTTGAATTCCCTTTGAATTCTTTTGGAATCTTTTGAATTTTTGCGAATTCTTTTGACTTCTCTCGAATGACGTTGACGTGTTTTGAATTCTTTAGAATTATTTTCAATTTGTTTAATCCCTTCTAATGGTACGAAAGAAATGAGCGCCAATTGGTTCTCGACTAGAAACTGTAGTTAGTTAGTTTTCAATTCTATTGAATTCCCCTTGAATTCCTTTGAAATCTTTTAAATTTTTGCGAATTCTTTCGAATGATGTTGAAGTCTTTTGAATTCTTTCCAATTCTTTTGATTATTTTTAATTCTTTCGAATGGTGCAGAAGAAATCAGCGTCAATTTTCTCAAGACTGGAAACTGCTTGAAAAAATCATCAACATGCCATTTTATTGAAAAATACTATTAGTTTTGCGATTTTCAAATATATAACAACTGATTTTGAAATTATTTGGTAAAATTGCACACCGAAAAATATTTCATCAGTCTTTTCAATTCCCTTGAATTCCCCTTGAATTCTTTTGACCCTAAAATATTTTTAATCTTTTGATATACATTTTGAAATTCTTTGAATCTTTTTAAAGCTCTTGAGAATTCCTTGAAATTTTTAAAACTATTATAAAAGCCTTTAGAATTACTTTGAATTATTGAAATATATTGAAAATTCCTTGAAATATTTTGAAATACCGTAAAATATTGGAAATCCTTTGAAAAATTGGAATCTTTTAAAAGACCCTGGAAAATTACAAATCTTTCGAAATTCCTTAAAATTATTGAAATTTATTCAAATTCCTTGGAATCTTTCGAAATACCCTGAAATATTCAAAATCTTTTGAAATCTTTCGAAATCCTTTGAAACTTCTTAAAGCTCTTGAAAATTTCTTGGAATTTAATAAGAAATGTCTTTAAAACTTCAAAATCCCTAGAAAGCCCTTCAAAATGTTTGAAAAAATCTTTTAAATTTCTTGGAATCTTTTAAAATACCCTAAGTTATTTCAAAATCCTTTGAAAGTTTTGATGGCTCTTGAAAATTTCTTGGAATTAAAAAAAAATCCTTAAATCTTCAACATCCTTTGGACTCTCTTTAAATCATTGACATCTATTGAAATTCCATAAAAATTTTGAAAGCTCTTGAAAATTATTTGGAATTTTTCAAAATATCTTAAAATTTTTCAATTGCTTTTGAATCCCTTCAAATTATTGAAATCTATTCAAAATATCTTGAAAACTTTTAAAATACCTTGAATCATTTCAAATGTTTCAAGAAAATTCAGAAATAGGTAACAGTTCTTACAGAAATTTCCTAACTTTTGCCTTTTTTTCAAAATCCCTGACTTTCCTAGACCCAGAAAATTCCCTGATTTCCAGTTTTTTCCTGACTTGCAGACACTCAGGAATCTTTTTGAGACAAATGAAAATCCTCCCAAATTTAAATTTAATGTCCTATTGCCAAAATAGGAAATTTTTCCAAGAGGAAGTCTTTTAAATTCTTATGAAGTCTTTTTTTAATTCTTATAGAGTCTTTTGAGTTCTTTTAAATTCTTGCAAGAGCTTTCAAATTCGCTTGAAGTCATAAGAATTGATTTCGAGTTTGTTGAATCATTTTTTAGTCTTTTGAAATATTTTGAATTCTCATGAAGTCTTTTGAATTCTTTTTTTAATTCCGGTGAGTGCTTTCGAATTCTCTTAAATTCTTAAGAAATATTTTCATGTTTTTAAAATTGTTTTCAAGTCTTTTGAATTCTTTGTAAGACTTTTTAATTCTTTTAAATTCTTGTGAGAGCTTTCAAATTCTCTTGAATTCTTTTCAAGTTTTTTAAATTCTTTTTAATTCTTTATACGACTTTTGAATTCTTTTGAATTCTTTGTAAGACTTTTTAATTCTTTTAAATTCTTGTGAGAGCTTTCAAATTCTGTTGAATTCTCAAGAATTCTTTTCAAGTTTTTTGAATTCTTTATAAGTCTTTTGAATTAATTTCAATTCTTATGAAGTATTTAAAATTTTTTTGAATTCTGGTGAGTGCTTTCGAATTCTCTCAAATGCTTAAAAAATCTTTTGAAGTTTTTAAAATTGTTTTTAAGTCTTTTGAATTCTCTCTAAGACTTTCTAATTTTTTTAATTCTTTTAAATTCTTGTGAGAGCTTCCAAATTCTCTTGAATTCTTTTCAAGGTTTTAAAATTCTTTTTAATTCTTTAGAAGTGTTTTGAATTCTTTAGAAGTATTTTTTATTCTGTTTTAATTCTTTTTAATTCTTTTCAATTCTTTAAATCTGGTGTACTTAAAAATTTCTATTGGTTAACCCTTTGTTATCTATAAAAGCTCACTGCGGATTTCAATGCAGTTTCCTGTCTACTAGAATGCAGCGTGACACATGCACGTAAGTAGATGCACTCATATGCTTAAGCGGTTAGCGTGAAAAATGCAGACGTGCCATCAATTGCACCTGCACCTTCATAATTATGCAACCCGCATGTTTTGCACCTGATATTGACTACCAAATATGGCAACTCGATCCATTGCTATACCGGTGTTTTCATTCAATTTAATAGTGACAAAGACCTCCATATTTTCTTAATCAACTTTCCAGAAAAAATGAATTTAATATTTGTATAATAATTTCCGGAATTCCGTGCTTCATCCGGATAAAATTTTCTTACTTGCGAACACGAGAAATGAGAATTATATTTTCCGAATGAATACAGAGGAACAGGGGTAAAAATGCCAGAAACAGTACCAATTTAAGGCACTGTATGATGCAACAATGAAGTTGCCGGGTATGAAATAAAGCATTATTGAGGTTGTCTCAACTTTAATAATGTATAAAAATCAATTTAATAGAATAATATCTCAAAAAGATAGCAGATGTTACGCGTCAGTATCCCATAACCTCTTAAAAACCTTATTTACCATTTAAACTTTTTTTTCTTATGGAAATTAATAGTATTATAGTTGTTTTTATCAGATTTCCGTAGATAAATTATTTTGTTCTGAGGTAAGAAATACTTGAAAATATTATTATGTAGAAGTTATTAAAAAAATTCATATGTTTTGGAGATGACTCGGCACTTGGTTATTACTGGGTCTCTTACCTCATTACTAAATTATTAGTGACATAATAAAAATCCTACTTTGAAATCAATTAAGTATTTTAGTGCTATTTTGGCAATATTTTTAAATCCACATTAATATAATTTGATTATTATTTACATAGTATTATTAAAAATGTTATGATTATTACTTTAGTTTTCACAAGTTTTAATATTTAAGAAAAATTATAACATATTTCTTCATCGCATGGCCAATTTCATTTTTGCTTCACCGGGATGAGCGCAAAACTTCATTTTCAAAATTCCCTGATTTTGGCCCCATGTTTCCCTGACTTAATTGTAATTTTCCCTGACAATTAATATTCAAAGGCCAAAATTGTAATATTCTAACTTTTCTAATACTGAATCTTTTATGAATTAAATAAAACAAAATTTATATTTATTTATATTTAAACTGACAAAGTGACTAATGGCTAACCCAAAAAGTGACTAATGTCCATTAACAGTGTGACTAATGTTCTTTTGAATTAAAAAAAATTCAAATGAATTGAAAAAAAAAAAAAATTTTCATTCAAAAAATTTTAAAATTCAAAAAATTGGCTTAATCTCACTGAAAATGGAGTGAGTTTAGAGGAATGTGAGAAAATTGAGTGTAGACAAATTCATGAAAGTTCAAAATGATTTGATAAAACGCCCAAAAATTTAAGATGAGCTTAAAAGACTTCAAAATAAAAAAATTAAACAAATTTTTTTAAATGCATTGAATTGAAAAGAATTTCGTGAACTTAGAAAAATTTCAATAAATTCTTAAATTATAAGAGAATTACAAAGAATTTAAAAGAATTCAGGATACATTAATAAGGATTCAGTGTAAATTCTGAATGAACTAAAATGATTGGCAACAAATATTTCAAAATCTCTTCAAATCTTTAAAACTCTACGAAATCGCTCACTCAAATACATTGACAGCTTTGAAAATTCCTTAAAATCATTAAAATCTTCGGAAATCTTATAAAATCCTTTAGAATTTTTAAAAATATCTTAAAACATTATAGGTCTTGTAAAATCGTTCAATATGTTCAGAAATTTTACGAAATTCTTAAAAACCTGCTTAAATTTGCAAATATCCCGACATGTCTCAAATTCTTTGAAATATTTCGAAATTAATTCAAATTCTTGATATATTTTGAAAATTTCTTATAATCCTTGAAAACCCTTAAATTCTTGTCAATTAATACTTTGAAATCCATTGAAATATTATAAAATTTATTGGAATCTTTAAGAATATAGTGACACCCTATAGGTCCTATAAAATCCTTCAAAATATTCCGAAATTCTAGGAAATTCTTTAAAACCACATACATTATTTTAAATCCCTTAACATCATTGAAATCCAACAACACCATAAAATATTTCAAATCCTTTGAAATACCTTAAAAACTATCTAATCTCTTAAATCTTCGGAATCTTTTGAATTGTCCTAAAATTTTTAAAATCCTTTGGAATACCTTCAAATTATCCAAATATATTACAAGTTCTTTGAAAGCTTTCGAAATCCTTTAAAACTATTTAAAAACTCTTGAAAATTCCTTAGAATTTAAAAAAATACCCTAAAACCTCTAAAGTCCTTTCAATAGTCTTCAAATTATTAACAAATATTACAAATTCCTTGGAATTGAAAAAAATACACTAAAATCCTCGGCATTCTTTTAAATTATTGTAATCTATTAAGAATTTCTTGGAATCTTTTAAAATGCCATAAAATATTTCAAAAGAACTCAAGGAAATTCAGAAACAGGTAGACCTGAATTCAATAGTCGTTAACCCATGGGTTAATTTATTGAAAGAAAAGTGACGAAATTGATCTTTTCGTTTGAAAAAGTGACTAAAAAATGATTTGAGAAAAAAATGACTACAAGTGACTGTATGACCGTCCTGAACATTCTTCACAGTTCCTTAAAGTCCTTTTTACAGAAATTGTCTGACTTTTTCCATTTTCTTTATATCGAGACTTTATTTACCCTGACTTTCCCTGAATTTTCCCTGACTTCCAAGTTTTCCTTAAAAAATTCCTTGAGTATTATTCTATTTATCAATCTAAACTTATAATATTATAGATTTTGAATAATATAGCCAAAAAAATACCAAATTTAATTATATTGAATTTGATATGAAATATTAGGTTTACTTTAAAAGTTTGTCTTCTATCCACGAAATTAGCCATAATTTTTAATTAGACGACCTTTTTAATAAATTTTCCTTTTTCCAGGAAAAACCACCCTGAAAAGAAATATGTAAAAGACGCACGTTCTTCGAGTTTTTAGCGATTTTATTTATAGAGGAGATTTACGAGTGGCTCGAGATCAAAGCATAGCTGATGATGAAGAAGAAGAAGATGAAGACGAAGAAGAAAAAAAAAAGAAGAAGTGCGATAACCCACGATGTCAAAAACGTAACGAGGCACTGGCAATTTCTGTACTGCCGGTTTTCGAGATTAGCAGCTTTACGCCAAATCTACACGGAGAAAAATTAATGTTCAAACGTAGATGTTTAAAGTATAAGATAGTAGAGCGAAACATACATTAATTTTTCAATTAACATGTATCATCCACTCTTTTTTGAGATATTAGGCGTAAAAATATGTTTATGTTAAACTGAATCATCCAAGATGTTCAAGTCGTTGCCCGAGTGCAGGAAAACGCCATACCTCTATCGGCCTCTGGATGAAGCTTATAGTCATTTTCGTGGAAAATTCTGTCGACATCTGTTGTTCGATTCATGAAGCTTATAGGCCACAGAATTTAACCTTTATACGGAGAAAAATTGATGTTCAAACGTAGATGTTTAAGTTATAAGATGGTACCGCATTGTTTGGATATAATAAAATGATTACTAAAAGTGTATACACTGGAACATGGATTGAATTACGGTTTCAGAGATGGCCAGCAATTGGCTTTGAAGCTATTTCCAGGGCCTTCAAACGTAAACAGTCAGGGCCGTGTGAACCATTTCTAATTGGCATAAATAATATTACGCAATATACGCGCGTGAGTACCCGCGCACTGCTCCTTTGTCGCTACGCTGCTGATGGTTACGCATGGTTCAACAAATCGACTCCGCGGGCTACTGTGTCACATCACAAAGCTGCGAGGCCGTCAGTTGTAAGAAGTGGTAAACTCGAGGTAAATAATTCCAGGTCCCAGTGTATATCTTTTAATATTGACGGTATTTTACTTTCAACATCTAGATGGCTGTCCTAGAATTAAATATAAAATATGTTAACCATAAATATTTAGATGTTAAATGTGAAGATCCATTTTTCTTCGTGTATGTTCGTCGCTATCCACAAGAGGGTTTTTACTTGTTCACACTGAAACTTGGGGTATCAAATTCTTGCAGATATATTGATCTAGGATTTCAACTTAACATGATTCGCTTTAGAGGATCAATAAAAATCAATGAGCACAACTTCAGGGCGCACTACCATCAGTATACAAAACAGAATGACAAGAGTGGGTTTGTGAAAGTTGACCGCGAAAGGAAGCGTTTTTTGTATAAATATTATTCTAAACACAGAAATTTATGTAGAGTTGGAAAATAATTATTAAAACCATAGAGTGATTGATGGCGTTGTTAATAGTACAGGTGTTAAAAATACATCTTTTTCGAGAAGGTTGTGTTCATAACTGAAATTTCAGACAAAACCTCATGGGTTTTCGAAGCTCTCTCTATTTTAAGAAGTAAACTCGGTAGTTCAGAGGTTTTAAAATACATCTTTCTCGGAGAAGTTGTGTTTGTAGCACAAATTTAAGACACCTTGATCGGTTTTTCAACAATTCTAAGAATTCAACCCGGTAGTCCAGGTGTTTAAAATACATCTTCCTCGAGGTAGTTGTGTCCATAACTAAAATTTTAGACAACCTCGTGGGTTTCGGAGGTCTTGTCATTTTAAGAAGTAAACTCGGTAGTCCAGGTGTTTAAAATACATCTTCCTCAGGGAAGTTGTGTTCGTAATATAGGTTTGAAACACAGTAATCGTTTTTCAAAGGTCTCGTCACTCTAAGAGTTAAACCTGGTAGTCCAGGTGTTTTTAAAGTACATCTATCTCGAAAGGTGTGTCCATAACTGAAATTTAAGACACGCTGATCGTTTTTTGAAGCTCTCGTCATTTTAAGAAGTGAACTCGATAGTCCAGGTGTTTCAAATACATCTTCCTCGGGGAAGCTGCATTCGTAACTGAAATTTAAAACACGCTGATCGGTTTTCGAAGGTCTCTCCATTCTAAGATCCAAACCCGGTAGACCAGATGTTTAAAATGCACCTTCCTCGAGAAAGTTGTGTTCATAACTAAAATTTAAAGACAAACTCATTGACTTTCGAAGGTCTTATCATTCTAAGAAGTAAACCCGGTAGTCTAGGTGTTGAAAATACATCGCCCTCAAGGAAGTGGTGTTCCTAACTAAAATTTTAGTCAACCTCGTAGGTTTTCAAAGCTCTCGTCATTCTAAGAAGTAAACCCGTCGTCCAGGTGCTTAAAATACACCTTCCTCGAGGAAATTGTGTCCACAACTAAAATTTTATACAGCCTCATGGGGTTTCGGAGGACTCGTCGTCTAAGACGTAAACTCGGTAGTCCAGGTGTTTAAAATACATCTTCCTCAGGGACGTTGTGTTCGTAACTGAAATTTAAAACACCTTGATCGGTTTTCGAAGGTCTTGTCATTCTAAGAATTATACGCAGTAGTCCAGATGTCTCAAATACACCTTCAAGACCTTCGAAAAATTACCAAGGTAATTGAATTTCAGTTCTGAGCGCCATGCAGTTGATGATTTTCGAAAAACATTCCTTTCAGCCAAATTCAAGTTCTGCAAATCGATAATCGATCCTCGATCGAGATTTACTGACATTTGTAAACAAACATCCACAACCTCAATCATTATAAATTTAAATAAATGGAGCTAAGTAAATGATTTTTTTACAAATTTGATTAAAAATTTAATTTCAAGAGGTTTTTATTGTTCATCATTCAGGTAAGAGGTTTCAATAATTTCATAACTTGATACCTGGTACTTTTGTGTGTTTTACTACAAGATTTAGAAATAGTAGAAGAACAAAACGAAAATGATGATAGACCGAAGAGTGAAGGGGCGGTCGCTTAAGTCGCGAATCTTTATTATCTACATGTGGGTCATTTGCGGAAACATGGTTCCATTCGCAAAAAAAATCGAAAAACAATTTTCAAAAAAAAATGAACTCCATATTTTATGGAATATAATATAATATATAAATATATATATAATATAATATAAATTCTATAATAAATGTATATAATATATATAATAAAATAAATAAATATAAATATAATATGGTATAATAATTAGGTGGGTCGAAAAAAGAAAATTACGGAAATCGAGATTGGAACTATGTGGTAAAGTACACTCTAAATTGAAATCTGTTCACATTTAACTGATTAATCAAGCATGCTTTGAATGAAAAATCAGTCATAACTACTGTCAAAACAGTCATTTTAACAGGCAAATCAGTTAATATAGCTAACTGAATCAAATAGTCATATGAAATGACTGATTTTCATTAGTGATTTCTAGTTATATCACTCAACATGACTGAGTTAAATATGGAAATAAATTACTGATTACGTCATTCAGAGGAACTGATTTAATCAATGAAAGTTACAGCTTAGATCATTCAAGATGATTGATTCAGTCAGTGGATGTTGCTGATTAGATCAATTTGTATCTATTGATAGAAAAATAATTTTCTTGGATAAAATTAATCTTTTATTTATTTAAAATTCAATTACTGGTTTGAAAGTTGAACTAATTTGTTGAAAATTAATTTTTTTGATAATGATTCATCATTTTAGTTGAAAATACATCTTTATGAAAATCTGAATATTTTGTTCATTCTAATTTCAAAATTAGTTTTTTTGTTATTGAGAATTCATTTTGTTAATTGAAAATTGATCTTTTTTAGTTAAAAATGCAACTATTTGGTTAACATGTCATGCATTTTGTTGAAAATTCATATACTTCGTTAGAAGTTAAACTATTTTGTTAAGCATTCATTCTTTCGGTAAATAATTCATCATTTTGGTTGAAACTTCATTTGTATGATTGGCATTTCATGTATTTAGTTAAAGATTCGTCTTTATTTGTATAAAACAAACCTTTCCGGTTAAAAATTCATCTCTTTGATTAAATTCAACTCTTTTTTAATTAAAATTAGAATATTCTTCAGTTGAAATATCAACTTTTTATATAAAACTTAAATCTCTGTGGTGAAAAATTTAACAGGTTCAATCATTTAAAGTTACTGATTAAAGTAAGTCAAATTGACTAATTTGAAAAGTCACTTTTTACTGCCTTGTCAGTCGTTGAATTCACATTTTTTGAATCAGACAAAATTGACTTGGAATTATTCACTTTTTACTGATTTTTCTTTCGAGTATAGTATATATTAGGATGCTGAAAAAGTATAATTAATTCGGTCTCAATTGAGGAACGCCTTCAACTTGCGCATTAGTAAAAAGTGTTTTAAAAAATGCTTATCTTCATAGTCCTGATATTTTCATGTATGTCAATTTTTTATGACATTGTAGATCTAAGACCTCTCTAAAAATTTGTATAGCTTTTCAATTTACTTTCTCTAAGCAATAAGTTATCTTTAATGGAACCTGATTTAAAAAAAAATAATCTACAGGAATGACGTAAGAAATTTTTCAAGTTTTGAGACTTTTCTATTGGTGCCAATTCAGCTGAAAAAAAAATAATTAAAAAAATACAAAAGTTGCTTAAATATTATTTTTTAAATCAGGGTTCCATTAATCAATGGTTCATCAATCGAGACCAACTTAATTACACTTTTTCAGGGTCCTCATACACTACTTTTTCAAATACTTCTAATTAAGATTTTCGTAATTTTGTTTTGTGGACCCACCCTAATAATGATAATAATGATCATATGAATAAAAATAATACATCATAGTTTTGAAAGAAGTGAGTTAGAGGTCGATATACGTAATCAAAAGTGATTGTCAAAGCAAGCAGGAGGTCACAGTAAAATTTAGACGACATTTCTGAACATGCAAGAACGTTTTGCAACATACTGAAAGACCCTTCAGACCCACACGAGTTTTAGGTTTTCTGTCAGCCATGTCGAGATATGGAAATGCGACACGAAGAATTCTACATTACGTGGGCACACCTATTGATCCATCGAGTCGGTCGTCTAAATTTGAGCATCGCGCGAAAATAAAAAAATCTAGACACATTTTATACTAATATTGACGAATCGACATTTATTATGCTTCTCTGTGGATTGGATCGGCAATAATTTAAAATAACGGAATTCGATAAAGCGATCAAATGTATATTAAGGATAACAAGTTGATGGCATCAGAAATTGTTTTCCAATTAATTTCCCTTGCCGTAGAAAACGTGAACTTTATTGTCAATTTAAATCTAATTTCGTGGATAAAATATTTAATAACGAAATTTTTGTACCCGCTAGAGACTTAAGAGGCCAAGATGCTTTCAAAATAGGGGACACAGGGTGATTTTTCACGAAAATAGGGGAATAATAGGGTAATACATTCTTTGAAGTAAAATTATTATAGGTATCATATTAAATTCAATATGAAATTCTCTAAATTCCTAATATTTCAACTTAAAATATTGAATTTTCAACAATATAGACGAATTTCTAATAAAATAGTTGAATTTTCAACCAAGATAATGAAACTTCAACTAAACAATACGAATTAAAAAAAAAGACATACATCTTCAACTAACAATGGAATAAATATTTGAATTTTCATTCAACAAAATTGATTTTCAATAAAAAGAAAAAAGAAACTTTTACAAAATGATTAATTGTTCAACCAAAGAGATGAATCTTCACTAAAAAAGGACGAATTATCAAAAAAAAAAAAAAAATAGTTGGATCTTCAACCAAATGAGATGATTTTTTTTTCAAACCATAAAACCAAATTTTCTGCAAAACAATTCAATTATTAACAAAATAGTTCATTATCAACCTAATAGTTCAAGTGTCAACCAAATATTTGAACTTTCTACCAAAACAGTTGAATTTTCAACTCAAATAGACGAATTTTCAACAAAACAAACTGTTAAATTTTCAAACACAATAAAAATTTTGTTACTAAAGAAGATGAATTCTTAACCAAAAAATATAATTTTAGACTTTCAAATTAAAAAAGATAACTTCTGAACATAATTGTTATTTTTAAACCCAAGGAAGTTTACTTTTCTGAAAAAAAAATTTCAATCTAAAAGAATGAATTTTCAACCAAATAGTTGAATTTTCAACGAAAAAACTGAATAATTCACGAAAAAGATTAGTTTTCTACAAAAAAAAGTATTTTCAGCAAGGCTGAATATTCAACTCAAAAAATAAATTTTTAACCAACAATGTTGAATGTTTAGTTAATAAAATTAGCTTTCAATAACAATAAAAATGTCAACAAAATAATTCAGTTTTCAACCAGAAAAAAAATAATCCTGAACAAAAAAAGACAAATTTTCAACAAAATAGTTGAATATTTAACCAAAAGAGATGAATTTTCAAACCAAAATATCAAATTTTCTCTAAAAAAAATGCAATCTTCTACCAAGATAGTTGAATTTTCATTTTAAAGAAGGCGAATTAAAAAAAAGCAGTTGAATCGTGCAACAAAAAGATTGGTCTTCTAACAAAATTGTTGAATCTTCAAAAAATAATTAAAGTTTCAACGAAATATTAAAGTTTTTTTTTACCAAAACAGATTAATTCTGCACCAAAAATGTAAGTGCAGACTTCCAAACCCAGAGAGATAAATTTTCATCAAAAAAGATAATTTTCAACCAAGAAAGATGAATTTTCTACCAAAAAAGATGATTTTCAACCACAAGAGACGAATTTTCAATTAAAATAGTTCAAGTTACACCCCAAGAAAATGAATTTGCACCAAAATAGTCCAATTTTCAAACAAAAAAGGATGCTTTATGAACCAAGTAGTTTAATTAAAAAAATTCCAAACAAAGTAGTTACATTTTTAACTAAATAGTTAAATTTTCAACCTTTTGGCTTACTATTATATTTCTACTTCAGAATTCATACTTTTTGGTTCACAATTTTGTTATTTGATTAAAAATGTAATTATTTTTTTAAATATTCAACAATTTTGTTAGAAGATTGTCCTTTTTGGTTGTAACTTCAACAGTTTCCTCGAAAATTTATCTTTTTGGGTTGAAAATTTGCCTATTTGGGTTGAACATTTTAAGTATTATTGTAGAAAATTGAATTATTTCAGAAAGAATTAATTTTTTTGAAAATTCATATAAAGTTAAAAATTCAATTTTTTTGTAGAAAATTCGTCATTTTGGCTTGAAATTTCAACAGTTTGGTTGAATTTTTTTTCTTTCTTGACGGAAAAATCTTTTTTGGATGAAATTCAACTGTTTTTCATGAAAAATGAAACTATTTGTTTTAAAACTTCTTTTTTTGTCTGAAGATTCATTATTTTTGTTGAATATTCATCTCCTTTGTTGAAAATTCGTCTTTGTTGTATTTCTGTATGTTCTTGAATATGCAATATTTTTACTTGAAGTTTTAGGAATTTAAACTTTGTATAAAGAGGGAAAGGGGGAAAATTGGGTTAAAGATCTCGATTTTAGGTGTTTTAGGGGATTTATCAAATTTAAAGGCGAAAAAGCGCATACTTTTTTCTGGAAAATTCAACTGTTTTGTAGAAAAATCGTACTTTCGGCTCAAATATACAGCAATTTGGCAAAAAATTTATGTATTTCGTATAAAGTTTGTATTTTTTGGTGAAAAATCAATTTCTTTTGTTAAAAAAGTAACTTTTTGGTTGAAAATTAATCTGTTGAATTAAGGATTCAAGAATTTTATCAAAAATTCGTTCTTGTTGGTTGATTTTGAGTGAACAACTATTATTTTTTTTTTTTTAATCTTTTATTGTTGAAATATCAAGTATTACGTTTCTTGTTGAAAATTCTTCTGGTTATGTTCACAATTGAACTCATTCGTTGAATGCTGAACTACTTTCGTAAAAGTTCATTTATTTGCTAGAAGATCCACAATCTTTTTTTTTTTTTGTTTGAAAATTAATTTGCTAACTGAAAATGTAACTATTCTGTTATAAATTCAACTGATTGGTTACAAATTAATTTTTTGTTCAATATTCGTATTCTCAGGTTAAAAACTCAACTGTTTCGTAGCGAATTCGTTTTTTCTGGCTTTCAAATTTAAACAATTGTTAGAAAAGCGAACCGTTTTATAGAAAATTTGTTTTTAAAAATGACAATTATTTCTCTTAAAAAAAAGTAACTACTCCATTTTTTGTTAAAACTTGATCTTTTCTAGAATACAAATCCAATTATTTAGTTAAAAAATTTTAGAAACAAACAAGTATAAACTAAAAATTATTAAAATAAAATTTGCACTAACTTCAAATCCATTGTTCAAACTATTTAGTAGAAAATTTATTTAATTAATTGAAAATTTGTTTTTTTCGTTAGAAAATTAATCTTCTTGATTGAAAATTCAACTATTTAGTTAAAAAATGTATTTTTCTAAAAATTCGTCTTTTTTTCCTGCGAATCTTTTCGATTTTAAAATTGGTCTATTAATAATTTGGTCTACTAGCAATTACCAAGGAAATGAATCCTCTGCACCAGATTAAATCAGATTGGCGCATATTATGGGTGCGTGTGCCGGTAATTTAGATGATCTAATAAGTAGGCACTTGAAGACTCGATGATGGGTTTGACACTGGGGTTCTTTCGTCCACAAGAAATAACCCTCTTGTGTGGGTGAAGTCCGGTGATTGACGCTTCGATTAAACGACTATAGGTAACGGGAATTCAAAAGAGGCCGGATGGCACGATCATTGATTCCAAGGCTCTCAATGAAATAAGAATGACTTCGATCAAGCCCCCAACCATGATTCTTAATTCTTCCAACAACCACAGAAAATGGAGGAAACAGCATTTAAAAATAGACCGACACTCAATTCCATACCCCACGTGGTTAGATAAGTTCTCTATCGCAAAAAACCGGATGTTATATTGCCACAGATAAAAATATTGACTTAAGTGGTCAGTTTTTATTATTATTTTTTTAAATTTAAATATTTTGCTTCTAAAACAATAGTATGAAGTTAATGGGTCCAAAAATTATTGCATTAGTAAGACCTTTACTATGTTCAATAGGGACAGTAGTGGTCTGGAATAGGAATTTACTGTTCATAAGCGCCCACAGGTCGTATTTCTTAATCGATTAATTTTTTTTACAGAGCAATAATACATAAACAAATAAAGTGACGAAATTGGCCATTACAGCTTTGCAAATTGATATCTTAAGAAAAAATACAGAAAGTACAAGAAAATACATTATAGACAATTTTTATAAACAAGTTCTTACTAGTGTTTTTTCTCACAGAAAAAAATTATTCGTTTCACCGTAGTTGTTAAGATTATTCATAAGAGTCCAAATTTGTAACGAAAAATGAGCATAAGTTAACATTTACTGTTTTTGTAAACTTTTTTATGAACAAATTCTCAATGAATGAGCTTTTCTCTTAGCTAAAGGAATTTTTGTGACCAAAAGTGATTGGCGATTATCTTTAAAGGCATTTCTATGCTCTGAGCTTTATCAAACTTAAATAATATAGATTGTTAATGGCAATTCGTTAAACAAATGTCTCAACCGGCCATATCCTCGTAGAAAAAAAATATGTACTTCAATTATTATTGGAATGACATTTCTTGCGATTACTGACCAACGAAATTGATTAAAAACTAATTTATGTGGTTGTTATAAATATTTTTTTAAATAAACACTAAGATAATAACAGTTTCTATTAAAAAATGTCAGAATCTGCCGTTTGATGGTAGAAAAAATTTATTTTGTCTTCATCATTTTTGTGATGAGCTTAATTGTGATACAGAACCAACTTGCTGAAGAAAGCGAAGAACTAATAGAACAGTTCGAATCCAAAATTAATTTGAGTGATGAATCTTAATTTATTTATTCAATTTTTTATAAAAATACTTGATTACAAATATCAACTGTTACTGCAATTTACTGGTGCTAATAAATGGCTAATAAATTTAGTTACTGACTTGGACATTTTTCATAGAAATTATTATTAACAATTAAGCAAATTGTTATTTAGTGTCTTATATCCAGTTTTTGAACCACTATTAGTTTATTGTAGGATAATTTCAGTGAAAAAAACTTCTCTTTTGTATGTAAAAATGATAAATATTAGTTTTTCCTTAAAACAATATTTATAACAATCGCATACATTATTTTTAAATCTATTTCGTTGATCAGTGATCGCAAGAAATTTTATTCAAATAATAATTGAAGAAGAAATCGTTTTTTTTTCTACGAGGAAACGGCCGGTTGGGACATTTACTTAACGAAATTGTTATCAACAAACTATATTATTTGCTTTTCATAAGGTACAAAGCATAGGCATGCCTTTGCAGACAATCTTGAATCACTTTTGGTCAGAAAAATCCACTTGGTTACGAAAAGATTATTTTTAAAAAGTCATAACTTGGTGAATAATAACTTTATTTTTTATTTTTGTATTATTAATAATTATCGCCACAATCTCTACATAAAAAAATTCACCAAAATTTCTGCACTCAAATTTGGCCTATGTATGAAAAAGTGGTTAAAAAGAGCATTATTTGATTATAAAAATGGTTTAAATCATTACATTTTTTTTTGCAATTTTTGAAAAATATGACAGCAATAAGTCTTTGAAAAGATACTTCTAGTTGGTTCCGCAAAAAAAATTACGCCTATTCATGAAAGAATGGTGAAAATTTGAATTTGTTCATAAAAATTGTTTAAATAATCAGCTATTCTAAACTAATTGTAAACGCACATTCATATCTATCATATTTCATACAAAAGCTGTAGACTTCAATTAACTATCCATTGCGAATCACGAAAAGGTGACTTACGATAATTAATTTGTTTATAACATTATACATTTTTTTGTGTAACTCTAACCCACTAGAAATTATTTTTAGTAAGTTATTTAATTGATTTGAGATCCGTTTTTAATAAAATTGAAAGTCTTAAAAGGAATGGTATCACTCAAAAGTTAGACACAAGAAAGTTTAAACTTTGTTGGATTTATGTACATGTACAATTCCTCCAACTTTCATCAAAAATCGTTCCACGGTTTCAGAAATATTGATAATTCAAGAAATTTTGATACCAGAATTCAACATGGCTTAACTCCCGTGATTAAAACAAAATTTGTAATCCTTTAGGCATAAAATGTCTCTTACGTAGCACTATAATTTCACCAAGTTTCCTCTAAATAAAATATTTCTTTGGATTGCAAAGAAATAGTTTGATGAAAACAAGGATGGTCCAAATTTTGAATAAAAGAAGTTTTCCCAGATTTCAGATTTCTCTTCTTTCACTACAAAAATTATTTTAATGACAAGTTTAAAAAAAGGATGATCTTAATTTGATTTTAAATATTAGTGCCCACGTATTATGGATTAGCATAATGATAGGGATCATGAGGGATGTGGTCAATGAGGAAAGAACAATTTAATTTTAATTATCGAATAATGAACATGGCCCCCAAATTAAAAAGATATTGACATTAGTTTTGAATTAGTTATTTTCTTATTTTATAAGTGCAACCTGTTATTTGTTTAAGCAGCACTTCCAACATTATTATCTGTAAAATTTGTATTTCGAAAGTGTAAAAACAATGAAAATACAAGATTAATTGGTATGTTAATGGAATATAAAACTTGTGTAATAGTTACTTCAACAAAAAAAAAATCGATTAAAAATAATGAGATGAAATATAAAAAAAATATTCAATAATCCCATAAAAAATTACTATCTCTATAAAAAGTGAGGTTAACGTAAAGTTAATATCTCCCCAAGAAAATGTCTACGATGACGAATTGACCACATGCCTAACAATTAACGTTCCGTGTCAAATTATCTGGTCAAAGTCAAAGTCAAATGACTTTAAATTACCATTTGTAGATAAAAAAAGTGCTTTCTGCATCAAAATATACCACTTAATTTATAGATTAAGATGATTCATAAAGAAAAATTTCAAAAAATGTACAGGTTGGAATTTCAGGGCCCGGACTCACTTCAGAGATAAAAAATAGTGTCAATAGACAATAGTGGCATAAATTTTGAAGAACATGAGCAAAATAATGGGATGACAATTTTTAAATAATAAACTTATATGTTTTTCTTTGCAGTAGAGAGTAAAAATTTCAGATAGAGAACTCCAATTATAAGAGTTTTTTTCCACGAAAAAAATTAGATGAAGTGCTATACGTGTCGAAAAATACATAAAATAATAAACAATATGTAGTAACTTGAATTTTCTTGTTTCTAGCATAGAATCAAATGAAATTAATTGTTGAAGCTGTTAATTTTTTTTCCTTCAAATTATAAGGCATACAGAATGTGAAGAAAACAATATTGTAAACAAATTCTAACATATAATTTATAGAAGTGCTATTTTTGTATTTTTAATCATTTAATGAATTTAATGGATTTTAAACAATTATTGTTATCCAGCATCTTAATTATTCTCCAATGAAATGAGTGATCCACGTTTAAAATATTTATTTCTACAAATGCAAAATTATCAACTTTCTTTATTTTGAAAAGAGGCAAACTTATAGATTAAATGCATTTTGAACTTGGGTTGCCTTTAACTAAAAAAATTAGTTCATTTCAAGGTTTTTTCAATTTCGAATAATTTTTTATTTCTACGTTATTTTTTTAATTTAAAATCTGGACAAGTCATACAATATCCACTTTCTGTTCCGTAGTTTAATTTCAACTTCATTCTTTCCTAAACTCGAATCTTTTCTCTTTGAATTCTTATTAATTAAGAAAGGATTTCTAAGTGGAACTATTTTTAAAACAGAGAACTGAAAATTGTTAAATTGGCGATATTTATGAAAGCTGAATTTTGTTTATTTAGGAACGTCTATTAGGGTGGGTCCAAAAACAACATTTTAGAAATCGGAAATGTAACTATGAACTATGTGGAAAAGTAACGTATTAGGACCCTATAGAAACAGTAATTAATTTGGTATCGATCGATAAAAGCATTAACAAATATGTTTCAAAAAAAATTATTATCTTCGTAATGTTGATATTTTCGTGAATGTCAATAATTTTTTTACATTTCTGGAGGCCTTTTTCCATTTTTGAAAATTATTCTTTTATTATTCTTCGTTTTCGATTTCTTGGACTTATAATTGTTTTTGAAGAGTAAACTGACAAAGAATATAGATATTTGATTTTACTGAACTTGTGCGATCTATTGTTAGAAAATTATTTTTTATTTTCAAACAGATACAATTCTTAGTGCGTGTCGTATTACCCAACAGGTATGGGTAAGTTGATGCACGTAGCCTTCTTTGGAAGACTTAATAATTAGGTAATTTAATTAACATAGATTACATTTTTCCTATGAATAAAACAAAGATAAGATATTGAACTACGTATTACATATTTTGCAATTAAACTTTGTTAATTTTATCAAAAGTGCAATCTTTTACGTAATAAGCTTCCTGTCTCGATATCTTAGTTATCAGGAAGTATCATCGTACTAAAGCTGATCAATCAAAGCAGTTTTTAGTATGATATAATCTCTTGTGAAGGTGGTAAATATTATGAAGGATTTTTTTTATCTAGAATAGGAAATTATGAAAAAGTTATTGAAGATAAGAGGGGCAGGAGAGGGGTAGGGGGGGGGGGGTTAAAAAATATATTAATGACCGATTACATACAGTTCATCGATTAACTGATGCAGGTGAATGAATTCAGGCTCTTTCTCACGGTTCATGTTCATCTCTTTAGTCTGTACGTCGACCCTAACTATCTATTTATATCATGTACTCTTCCCGTATACTCGAAAGCTGCACATAGATGTATGTATAAATACAAGTAACACGAATAACATGTCACATAACCACTAGAAGTCTCTAAATTTAAAATAAACTTCAAAAATCTTCACGGCAATTAGCAAATTTCTACATCCACAGAGACAAGAATTATTTCTACCCAGATTTCAGGGTAGAATCTACCTGGAAAAAAATTAGCTTTAGGAGGTTCAAATCTATCCAGAAGATAATATAGTTACCATGTCAACCTATTCTATCTTCTTTGGTTTTGATGTGAAAAAATAAAACTTCACCGATTTTAGGGTTGAAAAAAGTTTGGGGGTTTTATCTTTTTCAGACCTCAGGAGAAGCTGTCCAATTTCTGGGTTAAAATTTTTAAACCAGTATTGGGGATAGATTTTGCTTCAAGTTAGTTAAAGCCTGGATTATGAATTAAAATTACACTTTTTTATCTTTCTCATTAACTATTTTTGGATGAAAAGGAACTCTTAAAATATAAGTTTTTTCATTTAAAGTAATCAAAACTGAACTGCAAAGTAAAGCATTCAAAGTGGAACTCTTTTAAATTTTAAACTTCTAAATTTGAAGATTAACACTTTTAGAATTGAACAATTATAAATTAAATGCCATGAACCTGCAAAAATTTAAACTTTAAACTTTAATAAATTGTATTGTTTCGAAGCTTTTTGGTACAAAAACATAAATCCAAGCAATCATTTCCAATGCTTTAAATTAAAACTAATCCTCCCTTTCAACTCACATTAATAAAAATGTTAAAAATAAAACATGTCCCTCTTCCCATTCAGTACGAAATTGAAAATAAAAAGTTCCCCCCTTCCATCTGAATGTTAAAAATACCAACTTTATTCCCCGCCCCCTCAATAAAAATGTTAAAAAGAAAAAATTGGCCTCTTCCAATTCAGAAAAACAATTACTAACCGAAATTTCTTTCTTTCCAACTCAATGAAAATGTTCAAAACAAAAGAATTGTCTCTTCTAGTTGAGAGAAACTTGAACACTAAAATTTCTTCCCTTCAACTCGATAAGAAACTTCAACATAAAGCAATTATCTTCCAATTCAGAAACAAAACAAATAAACAAAATGTTGTCCCTTCCAACTCAATAAAAATTTTCAAAACAAAGAAAAGTGCTTCTTCCAGTTTAGAACAAGTTGAAAACCAAAATTTCCTCTCTTCCAGCGAGACACAAATTTTTAAAATAAAAAATTTTCCTCTACCAATATTCAGAAAAAATAAAATTTCCTTTCTTCCAACACGATAAAAATCTTTTAAAAAATGTCCCTCATCTAATTGAGAAAAAACTCAATTAAAATGTTGAAAATACAAAACTTGCCCGCCTTCAACTCAAGAAAAATGTAAAACATTCTGTAAAATCAAAATCACCACCTTTTGGTTAAAAATTAAGTTTTTAAACTGAAATTTGAACTAGTTTGTTGGAAACTTAACTAATTGATTAAAAATTAATTTTTTGCTAGAAATTCATATTTTCCGGTTAAAAAATTTAACTGTTCCCTGGAAAATTCGTCTTTTAGGCTTAAAAGTTCAACAATTTGCTATTAGATTAAATTGTTTTGTAGAAACTATTTGGTTGAAACTTCAACTTTTCTTGGTTAAAATATTTTTTTTTAAACTGCAAATCTAACTATTCAATGTTTGATTAAAAATTTATCTGCATCAGTTGAAAATTCAACTATTTGATTGACATTTTTCTGGATTTTGTCGAAAATTCGTCTTTTGTGGTAAAATATTAATCTCCTTGGGGACTACTTTATCTTTTTGGTTGAAAATTTAACTATTAGTTTGAAAATTAATGGAAAAACTGAAATATTTCGTCAAAAATTCATTTCTTGGCATGACAATTATTACTTTTTTTATATTTAAAAATTAATTTTTTTAACTGAAAATTCAACAATTTTATTTTTGTCGAAAATTCATATTTTTTGACAGAATTTAATTTCTTAGTTGAAAATTCATCTATTAGATTCAAAATTTAACTATTTGATTGGAATTTTTCTACATTTTGTTGAAAATTCGTCTTTTGTGATAGAATATTAATCTGCTTGCTGACTAATTTATCTTTTTGGTTCAAAATTTATTGCTTAGGTTGAAAATTTAAGTATTAGTTTCAAAATTATTTAGAAAGTTTAAATATTTGGTTGGAAATTCATTTCTTTGCTTGACAATTACTAGTAGTTTTTTTTATATTTGAAAATTAATTTTTTTAACTGGAAATTTAACAACTTTATTTTTGTCGAAAATTTATATTTTTTTATTAAAAATGCATTTCTTTTGTTGAAAATATAACCTTGACCTGTTTTTTTAATCCCTTTTGAATTATTCTGTAATATTTAAAATAGTTAAAAATCTGTAGAAATAATTGGAAATTCGTTGCAAGTAAAACAATTAAATTTATTCCTTAAAGTTATCTAGAAATTTAGTTGGCCAAAATACAACTATTACATGGGGGGGGGGGGGGGCAAAAATTACGGGATCTGATCAAGTGGAAATTCCTGCGCTATGCCTGCGGTAAAACGCTAATGGACAGTCATTAAAGAGAGAATTCTTGAAGACTGTGATGTAGAGAAAACATTGTTTGACAAGAATGAAACAAATTTATTCAGATGGTTTGGGCATGTTGAGAAAATGAAAGAAGAACGATTGGCGAAAACAAAGGTATTTAGGTAAAGTAACTGGCACCGTACCCAGAGGCAGACCGCGGAAAGAATGGACAGAATGAGTGAACGATACCCTAAGTCGAGAAGATATAAAAAGTCATAGAAAAACAAGAGCTTGCATAAGAAAATGTATGGACGTGAAGGAAGCTAAAGAGTTATGCCAGGACAGGAAAGTGTGGCGAAGAATAGATTAGAATAAATGATACGCGCAGAATTTTATATGATGACTTTGTAAAGCTCTTCGCCTGGGGTGATTGCTAGAGGGATTGATCAGCAACCTGAGTTGGAGGAGTATTGTGGAACGAACATGTTTAAATAAGCAACACTGGAGTTCCAGATTATTATTATTAATAATAATAATCATAATAGTTTCATATTAAAAAATAAAAATAATTTAGAGGATGTCCCTATTATGAAACTAATTTCGGTCCTCCAGCACGAGTGAGGGAATCGCTCGTCTCTTTGATAACTGCTTCGCGTCCGTATATAAAACATACTTTGTTCGAGACATAACGCGCGAGAAGTGAGCATAAAGTTAAGGTAAAAATACTCTTGAGTATTTTCGGAATGGCCTATGCCACCCTATTGCACCGCATACACGACCAATCGTTAGCATGGCTCTTTATTTTTCAACTTTGAACGTCATAAACACAAATCTAAGAGGCTTAATTTTCGGTCACGTGACTCTCAAGCCTCGAAGTTCATCCGTATAATTATAAATAAATGATTTTTCAAAATGGTCAAAAAATACATTTCCCCGAGAATCTCCCCTTAAGAATTTGAGATAACTTCAGCAACATTAATAGTAAAAAAATCCCCATACAATTACGGGGTAGCTGCAAAGCTTCATTTTCAAAATTCCATAATTTTTCCTTGACATATTTTTCATTTTCCCTGACCATTAATATTCAAAGACCAGTATTTTAATCTTGTAATATTATTGACAGAGAATCTTTGATAAACGAAATAAATCAATTTCAGATGAAAAAACAAATTATTTATTTCAACCAAAAAAAAATTGAATTTTCTAACATGAAAGGTGAATTTTCAATAAAACCGTGTACTTTTTAACGCAAAAAGATAACTTTTGATCAAAACATTTGAATTTTCAACAGAATAATTGAATTTTCAACAAACTAGTTAAATATTCCATAAAAAGATGAATTCTCAACAAAATAATCAAATTAGCAAGAAAATTTTCAAAAAAGGCCAAGTTTCAGCCAAAGATGAAACAGTTAAATTTTCAGCTTAAAAAATTATTTTGCAACCGAAAAGCAAAGAATCTGAAAAAATGGTTAAATTCTTAACAAAAAATATAATTTTCATAAAAAAAAAAATTTTTTTGAATTTTTGAAAACAAATTTTTGAATCCAAAAGGACGTACTTTTTATCCAAATAGATGAATGTTGAATAAAACAGTTGAATTTTTGACCAAAAATACTTCAATTTTCGATCTACAAAGATAAATTCTAATCAAATAGTCGAAAATTTTATTTTAGAAAAAATCCAACGTCAGCCAAAAACAAATGCATTTTTAATCAAGTAGTTCAATTTTCAACAAAATGGTTGAATTTTTGACCAAATAGTTTAATTACGAACATACCAAGATGAAAGATGCGGAAAAAAGTTATTTAATTCGAAGAAAATTTCTTTAAATCAAAGAAAAATATTAATAAGCTCTTAGTCAAATAAAAGTTTGTCTGATTTACAGAGATTTCTTTTGATTCAAAGAAGTTGTGTGGGTCCAAAGAAATGGTTTTTTGTTCAAATGAAAATTTTTTTAAGTTTACAATAATTTTCTTCATTTTGTTTTATTTTTGGAATTTCCAACAAAATACATGAATTGTCAAACAACAAATTATAATTTATAACAAAACATTTTTAAACAAAAAAGACTAAAAATATAATCGTCAGGAGGAAGCAACTACAAAAGAAGGAACAGAAATACAAGGAAAATAAACTAATAACGAGAATATATCAGGGTGGCTGAAAAATTTCATTTTCAAAACTCCCTAATTTTTTCCTGCCCAATTTTTCATTTTTCCTGACCATTAATATTTAAAAATCATAATCTTCATACTCCTGACTTTTCCTGATCAGTAAAATGCCCTAAGTTTTTACTGGTGCCCAGGTTTTCAGGCATTGTTATCAATAGTAAATATATAATATTTATACTAAAACATACTTAAGAAAAAGTGAAAGGAGTAAGAAAAATCTAATACGTTCCCTATTTCAAGAACACAGAAAAAACATGGTAACCATACCCAACGTGGTGGGTAAAGCTTACCACGTGAAGGTAATTTCTGTTCAAGGCAACGATTACTCTGAAATCGGGGTGAAGATTACACTTCCTTTTTTTTGTGAAATCATTCTCCATAAAATGTAATGATATACAAATCACAATTTCCCACCACTGAAGATAATCCTTTCGAGAGTGCAATTCACAGAAATTGATATTGGAAAAAGGATAAAAATAAAAATAGGGCACCTTGAGTAGATCCAATATCATGATCAAATGAAGATGAATATATATATATAAGGAATCAATTTTCAGTATTATGCCACCATTGATTAGATTTCCACGACTGAACGACACTGCACAATATTGATACACACCACTGGGAATGGGGTATTTAGAGACCCCCGGGAAGTGGAAGGAGAGAATGAAAAAAAAAAGGAAAAATATATCCGGGAACTGATAACCGATAACCGACAAGAGAAAACCAATGAAATATGAAACACAGATTTTTTTTTTAATTTGAAGCTGTCCTCTCTCGATGCGAGCGGGCTTGCAGCAAGCAAGCAACTGTCTCTTGTCTCTATGAAGCTACCGTTTCACACACGCACTTACTTACGCACCTCTTGATTCTTCAGTCTCTTTCTATTCCTTTCCCTTTCTCTCTTACGGAAATTCAAGTCTTTATCCGCCCCCGCCTGTTAGTCCTCATCAAGTTATAAAAATTAAATTTTTTGTATTTATGAATGTAGGAAAGTTTTCAAAATTCTCAGTTAAACGAGAATGGAGATAATATTGTTGATAGAATGAATTTTTTAATCCTTACGAAAAGTTTTGATAACTTTAAAAATTATATGTAATAATCGACAATACATATATAATATAATATATTCTGTTCGCATCTAACACATCTGTTCCCAGCATGAAGCTGGATCGCAGATGCTTATGTTTTTTATTAATGTTTTTCAAGTTGGTTCGTTTTGTTAATTACAGTATAGAAACACATGAGTGTAAAATGAAATCGTATTCAATTAATAATATATATGAAATTCTTTGGCATCAATTTTGAATCTTCAAAATTGTACAACAAAACGAAATTAACCCTTAGTTACTACACTGGGTCCAAAGGACCCAGGATTTTTTTGCGCCTTAATTCAAAATACCTAAATGAAAGAGAAGCCGGTTTGTAGCAACATTCGCCGATAGTTCAAGAGTTTTAACTACCCTTCAGGCCATTTAGCATGACGCTAGAGCCATTAGTCTACTTTTGGCAACTATTCAAAAATGGGTCTAGGTCTTTTGGACCCATATGTGGTAAGTACGTTCGAAAATGATTTTTTGGAATGATTTTTCTTTAGCGTATAGTAATTGGCATAGCTGCAATTTTGAAACTTGATCGACCAAATTCACAGCCACTAGAGCGAGTTGAATTCGACGTAAAACGGCGATGTGATCCTTGTGGTCCAAAAAAAGACAGGAAGATAAAAA
Organism: Andricus quercusramuli; assembly: GCA_932178445.1. Lineage (NCBI taxonomy): Eukaryota > Metazoa > Arthropoda > Insecta > Hymenoptera > Cynipidae > Andricus > Andricus quercusramuli. Next base: position 67,247 of record CAKNXH010001847.1, on the reverse strand, counting down.
CTGGCTGTGCTTCTTGTAAATGCGCTACTTGCCAAGTTGTTGCTCTTTTATAATAATTTTATGCAGATTTTATGTAAATGTATTAATGTAACAATGTTTTTAATAAAAATAATTTTTTAATAGCTAATACAATAGAGTATATTGTCGAAAACGCCTATTTCATTTTTTCACTTTTTTTCGTAAATCATTCTTCAAAAAAAATATCCTCTTTTAAAGATCCACTAAACTACTATTTTTTTTCTTATAGCGGTACATTAGTAGAAGACTCAGCTAAATTTTTAGCTGTTAGTATTGAGAATTCAAAAAGTTAGAAATTTTTTAGTAACAATAGCCATTTTTACCATTTTTTTTACTTTTGCAATTTTTTTAACGTATTTAAATTTATTTGATGACTACATAACCTATGCAGCCTTATACAATAGGTATTCAAGAAGTTCTGAAAAAATTTCCATGGAAATATATGCAATGGTTTATTTTTTATAACAATTTTTCTGGCCTGGGTCCATAGGACCTATGTGTGGTAAGCGTGTTACTCCCGAGAAGTGTGGTAACTAGGGGTTAATGATTGGTAACTAATATTTTTGAAATAAAAAAGCCTTTAACCTTTTTGATAAAAGTTGTATGACTTCTCCATTTTTAAATAATTGAAAATTGTAAGTTTTTATATGTTTTACATCGTTCTTATAATCAAGAATATTTCCTCTTCTAAAAATTCCATCGGTAATAATTAAATCATGATCCTTATAAGCATAATTAAATATTTATGTCCAAGCTTTTTCAATTCATCCTGACAATAATTAACACTTTGAACTTCCTTCAATTTTTATTTTATAATATTAAAAATCAACTATTTAAACATCCATAATAACACATTTTTTAATATTATGAATTCCACAGATTTTTTGAACGAAATCTATTACAATTACAAATGTTTAATTTTAAGCAAAAGTGGAGTCTCAAGCCTTTTTAGTTTAATGTATAAAAAAGTAAGAATTATTTAAAATATGATAAAAGTTGTATGACTTCTCTATTTTTAAATAATTCAAAATTGTAAATTTAGGTTTTAAATCGTTCTTATAATCAGGAATATTTCCTCTTCTAAAAATTCCATCGGTGATAACTAAATCATAATTAAATCACGATGAAGTATAATTAAATATGTATGTCCATGCTTTTTTATTTTATCCTTACAATAATTAATTCTTTGAACTTCCTCACAATTTTTATTTTATAATATTGAAAATAAACTATTTAAAGACCCATAAAAACCAATTTTTTTAATATTAAGAATTCGACAGATTTTTTGAACAAATCTCTCGAAATTCTTTGCAATTCTTAAAAATCACATAGAATCTTTAAAATCCTTTAAAATTTTACTATGTCCTTCATATTCCTTGAAATTATTGAAACCCGTAGAAATCTCTTAAAATAACATTAAATTTTCCCCCTAAACATCTATTAAAATAATTAGATATCATTGAAATTCCTGACATAATATTAAATCAGAATTATTCATTAAACTTATCATTAAATTTCTCTGAGAAAACAGCGTTAAATATAATGTAAGCACGCGATAACTTCCCTTGATTTTTATTTTATAATATTGAAAGCAAACTATTTAAACAACCATAATAACAAATTTTTTAATATTGGAAGTTCTACAAAATTTTTTTAAATGAAATCTCTTGAAATTCTTTAAAATCTTTTAAAATAACATAAAATCTTCAAAATTCTTTGAAATTGTACTATGTCCTCCATATTCCTTGAAATAATTGTTGAAATCCGTAGAAATCCCTCGGAATAAAATTTGACTTATTCCCTATAGTTCTCTAGAAATTCGTTAAAACTTCTGAAAAATTCCTTGAAATCTTTGCAAATCGTAAAAATCCATTAAAATGTGTAGAAATAATTTAAAATTAGATGAATGGAAATTAAATAACAATTATTCAATAACTTACAATAAATATTTTTAGAAACCCTTCAGTCAGTTTCAAGATATCAATGGTGAAAATAAGCCCTCCAAATTTCATCAATTTATCTGCAACCGTTTTCAAGTTATCGTGTTCAGAAAAAAGTGTGACATCCACACACACATCCAGACAATTGCTTAGAACATTTTATTAGACATTTTTAAATTGAGGAAGGTTTAACTAAAAGAATTAAATTATTTTTTAATGTTACCACCACAAAGCTTCTTCTAGGAGGAAGCAAAAATGATAAGTTTTTCTTCGAAAAATAATGACTTCCGAAGTTTTAATATTTTCATGAATGCCAATATTTGTTACGTATCTGGAGATCTTATCTATTTAAATAAAATATTGTTAGTCTCATATTGGCAAATTTTAAATAGTAATGTTTTTCAACTCTTCAATTCACAATTTTTTATACTTGCAAAGTTTACATATAAAATTGATAATTCAGAAATTGTTGAATTTAAAACGTCAAGAAATTTTTAAATATAACAAAATAAAATTTAAAAAATTTCAAAATCAATCAAAATATTTGAATTGAACGAAATTTCTTCATTTAAGAAAAAGTAAGAGACAGAGGGTTGTTTAAATTTTAATTGATCTTTACATTAATTAGATATTGTATGGAATGTATATTTAGGGAGAAAATTTTAAACATTTACTAAAAACGATGCTTAAAGCTGCCGAACAGTTAAAAGCTTTTTTTGTAGTTTTTGAAAATTGTTTAGATACTAAAATTTATTAAACATGGGTTCAATCGTAAAATGTCATTAGGATCAGTTGTAAATTTTGTAATTGTTGACTTTTGGTCATTATGAAACAATAATCTATTGCTATAATATATCTAGCATAATGAGAATCGTTATTCAAATTGAAACTAAAGAATGTTCAATCTGGACAAACAAACCATCATACTTTATTATAGTTAGTTTGAGAAATATTTAATTTTCAAAGATTAAACGATAAAATATTTGAGATTTGAAATTTTATTTAAATCCTAAATAGTTTAGTTTGAAATTAGTCAAATTGAAAAAAAAGTTAATTTAAATATAATTGATAATTCTGTAAGTGAAAAGGGTATAGGGTTTTTTTTTCCCCTGTAAAATTAGGTTGATTGGACTTAGCACCGCATAGAATTTCCCGCTTCAGTTATATTTAAATCTTTTTTTTTTTTTTTTTTTTTTTTTTTTTTTTTTTTTTTTTTTTTTTGAACGACTTTAAAAACTATTCAGGACTTTCAAAACATTGTTTTTAAGGTTTTAAAATCAGTTTTCTAACCTCGAGTAACATCTGTATTTCTCATGAGCCAATTTAAATCCTTTAATAACGCAAAGCTTATTTAAGAACTATGGTCAAGAATCAACTACGTCCACTCTCAAATATGTCCATCTCTCTATAGAATTTACGATTCTTTTCTAAAAAAATGTAAAGTATTGGGGAAACAGTCAGAAATAACAGGGAGCCAGGTGAGAACGTCATGGTGGCATCCAAAATTGTGTCAGTCCATGTTTCACTAGAAATTGCTGAATAGGCTGCGATGAATGCGTTGTCATGGTAAAGGACCCAGTCGCCACTTTCTGGTCTCATACTCAAATCTTAACAAAAAATGTCCGAAACAATAGTTTCTGGAGACCCTAGCTTCTTGAAAAAAATCTGTTTAATTTTTTATGCATTTTTTTAAATCTATCAACAATTTTTAATCTACCAACTATATTTATTCTAAAGATATTCATCATGTGAATAGAATTTTTTTCAACTTAAAAATGAAGAGGGTAGAAATTTAATAGACCTTGTGCGTGAATCCTTCAGATTTCACGCACGCTTGCGAAACCGTCCATCCGAACTAATTTTCCCCTTTTACTTCTACCTTGGAGTGTCTCTCGAGGGGTGGATTCTAGACTCCTCATGCATTAACCGTAAGTGTATATTTGCGCAAAATATCTGGGGCAACTTGACACGAAAGGGTCGACCAGTCAGAATGTCAAAAATTTCCGTTGACAAATAGATCCATATTGTTATATCTTTTCAGGGATCTCGTTTCAGGTCCTTTCAAGTAAGCAGGGGTTATTTTTAATGTCCATAATACCTTACGGAAGTTTAGTCATCTTCCACTTTCAAACGCACCCTTGCAAGTTATTCAAACCTTTATTGAAGGGTCTGGAAAGTTTGAGAAAATCTTACAATCTTTTTCTTCAAAAAGACATATGAATAAAATATTGAGAGCAAAATTCATTTTTTTAATGACCTAAGTATGCAAAATTTTATAGAATTACCTTTTCATTATATTTTGTGAATATGAATTTTTATTAGAGAATATTAAGGAATATTATTTTTAATAACAATACTGCTAATAGACTGGTTGGGAAAAGGCTCAATATTTTCTAAAATAGAACCGCAGCAAAATGTTCTTTCTGATATGAAAATGACCCCTGATTTTTGACAAATTAAAAAATATATTTAACCATCTTATGTAAATAAACGCTGCTAATGGATCATTTTATTTCACCATGCTTTTCACTGAAACGCTTTGAAAAAATACATAATTTAACACCAAAAAGAAATGTGTTTATTGTTGCAATTTCAAAAAAATGAGGCTGTTTTCGTCACCGAAATCGAGAAATAAAAGGAAGTAAAATTTTTGAATTTGGTATTTCGTACGACAGACCCCCATCTAAATATAACCGAGCCAAGCCACGATTATTATTCTTCATTCATAGTTATCTATTATTGAACAAATTTTTAAATACAATGTTTAAAACTTTTTAGAAACAATAATAATTAGTAATCAATAGTTTCGAATTGAAAGTATTTGAAACCAAACCATTTTAGATTAAGTAAAATTTTGAAAAAGAACAATATTTTGAGTGGAATGAAAAGGAATTGAACTTGTATCATTTCTCATTAAAAACTTTTAAAATTGAATAAATTGTAATTGAAACATTTTTAATGAGAAACTCTCAAACTTGAATAATTTCCGATTAAAATTTAAAAATCTGAACAAATTCTCTAGAAAGGAGTTGAAGTTGTATAATTTCTAATTCAAATCATTAAAAATTGAACAATTTTATTTTGAATTGAAGAATCTCGAAATACAATTATTTCAGATACAAATTTCGAAAATAGAATAATTTCAAAAAGTTGAAAATTGAATATTCTTAGATTAGAATTTGGAAAATTAGATAATTGAAAATTCAAAGGAATTGAAATTGTGTTATTTTTAATTAAAAGTGGTCAAAATTAAACAATCTAAAACTGAAAACTGAATTACATATTTCAAAGACAAAGCTTGTAAAATTTTAGAAATTTAAATTGTTATTAAATAAAAAATTATAACTAATACACTAAAATTGATTAGCTACATTTGTTTAAGATCAACAAATGAATTGATCATCATTTTCGCCTTTCAATATGCAAAAATTTTTAATTATAAACATTACAAATGGAATTACTCTAAAAAACAGGCAAATAAACAGTAATTCTGAATGGGGAAAGTTGGAAACAAAAAATTTTCTACTACTAAACATTGGATCTATTTTTTTGAAAAAATTCGTTTTTATTTGGTAAAAAATTAACTTTTTTCATGGAAAATGTAACTATTCCATTTTAGGTTGAAAAATTATTCTTTTGCGGTGAAAATGCAAGTACTGGGCTGAAAATTGATCAGATTTGGTTGAAAATTTAATAATTTGATTGAAATTCCATCTATCTTGTTGACAATTCGTCTTTTTGGTTAAAAATGAACTATTTTAGTGAAAACATTTAGTATCTCGTTAAAAATTATTTTTGCTTAGTTGAAAATTACTTTTTTTTAAGAAAATTTAAAAATTCTATTATTCATTGCAAATTTTTATGTTTTAGTTGAAAATTCATATATTTGGTTGAAAATTCGTTCTTTTTTTGGTAGGAAAAAGAGTTGCTGAAAATTAATTTTTTGGTTGGAGATACATAATTTTATTTAAAAATGGATGTCTTTGGTTTAAAATTTATTTTTTAACTGAAAATTTAACTATTCCAGTTGAAGATACATCATTTTAGTTAAAAATTTATCTCTTCGTTTGAGAATTTGAACTATTTCGTTGAAATTTCTTTTTTCATTGGTAAAAAATTGTTTTTTAATGGAAAATGTAACTATTCCATTTTTGGTAGAAAATTCATCCTTTTGAGTTGAGAATTCAACTACTTCACTCAAAAAAATGTCTGGTTAGATGAGCCAGAATTCTGGTTAAATATAGCCTTACTATTTTTTTTGGTTAAAGTAATCAGAATTCAGATTATTTTAATCAGAATCTGGTTAATTTTAATGGAATTCGGGTTAATGTATCCAGACATTTTTTTGAGTGTTGGATAAAAATTAATCTTATTTAGTGGAAAATTCAACTACTTTATTGGAAATTGAAGTTTTGTTTTACGATTTGTCTTTTTGGTTGAAAAAGTACTGTTTTGATGAATAATTTAGCTATTTTGTCAAAAATTCTTTTTCTTTTTGTTGAAAATTAATTTTTTCAACTGAATATTCAATTATTACAGTTTTGATTGTAAATTTATGTGATTTAGTAAAAAATTTACCCATTTGGTTGAACAGTCATGTATTTTGTTAAACATTTATTTTTTCTTGGTAAAAAATTTATCTTCTTGCTTGAAAAATCATCTTTTGCGTTGAAAATTCGTTCCTTTTTTTGTTAACAAAAACGTAACAAATTCATTTTGTGGTTGGAGATGCATAATTTTAGTTAAAAATTGATCTCTCTGGTTGAAAATTAAAGGTTTAACTAGAAATTTATATATTCCTGTTGAAGATTCATTCTTTTAGTCGAAAATTCGTTTCTTTGGTTGAAAATTTACCCATTTTGTAGAAATTTTTTTTTTTTTTTTATATACAAAATACAAAATTATTTGCTTAATTAATGATGTAACTATTTCATTTTTGGTTATAACTTTTTTGCTAGTTCAAGATTCAACAATTTGTCTAAAAATTGATATTTTTTAGTTGACAATTCATGTAATTTATAGAAAGTCTAGTTTAGGCGGAATAATCCACCAAAAATTGTATGTAATCCAGAGTAATTCTATGCAATCCTGAGTAATCTTAGGTAATCCAGAATAATTCTGTATATAGATAAGGTAATCCAGAGTAATCCAATATAATTAGAAGTAATCCACATCCGCTGGACAACATTTTAGGAGTTGTTTCCCACTTGCCGCAGATCTTATCGTTTTCTTTCAGCTGTCTTTAGTTCATGAAATATTTTATAAGAAAATTAGTGACGGTGTTATTGAATCCATTTAATCCGAGTACCGTAACTTAACGCATAAGGTCGAGCACAAGGTATAGATATAAGTGGGCTGAATAATTTTTATATACGGGCACGTGAGCCAAGGCCGTTTGTATGGTAACCTTATATCAAAGGGTGAAACCAGCAAGCAATTCTTACCTAATATCCAAATATCACGTGGTCTACTTGCGTAATGCGTGCGTGCTTATATCCATTACTCACTCACAATACTTTCTTATGAATCTCATTGTAAATTGATTTTTAACTGAAATAATGACATTTAATTATTAATTTGAACTTCCGTGTGAGTAAAATAAAAGGGACTGTCTATATTACACCGCAAACATTTGTCAATAAAAAAGTCACGAACTTGTAGCTAGGTCTCGGATACGAGAAAAAAAAATTGAATTTTGTTTATATTAGAAATGTGTGGACAAATTTCGAACTTTTTACGAACAGTTCGAATTTCTTACGAACAGTTCCTGATAATCTCAGACTTCAATATAAAAAGAAACATTTTAATCGCGTGATTTAATTAATATAATTTATCAATTCGCAACTGGGAGGATTCGAACCCTCGAAGACTGCTGACGATCCTAGTTCCTAGTTCCTAGATTTATCGGGCCAGGTTGTCAGTTCTCTCAGAATTTTTTCCCAATCATTCTTCAAATTTTTGTAATTACTGACGAAAAAAAAGTTATTGACTGGTTAAACGTTTACATTCGTTTAAACATTCTATCTTTTTCAACTTCTTTTTTTTATTTGAACTAACTTCAATTCAGGATCGAAAATGTTCTTGAGTCCAGCAAACACATTTTGTGTAATCAGGATTTATTTTAACTATTTATATAGATCTATATAAAAACTATAGATCGAAATAAAACAAAAGAGAGAAAAATTAACTTTTAAAAAAATTTCAGTTTTCTAACCTAATATTTTAAAAGTATTAAAAATTAACTTTAATATTTATTTAAACTATTATTAATTAGTCTATAAATGATCAAATTTTTCATTTATTTATCGCAGGTTTCAGTCTTGCCTCTATTCACCTATTCCCCTTTTTTCGTTTTTCCATTTAAATGCGAACTGAATTAATTTAGCCCGAAAAGATAATCCAACAATTTTTTCTTGAGTTAATTCTTTCTGGTTGAATATAATAATATTCTACTGTTGGTTGAGAATTCATCTTTTTTGGAAAAAATTTCATTATTTGTTCGGAAATTTAATTATTTTGATAAAAATGCAACAATTTAAATCAAATGTTTTCCAGCTGTTTTGAAGAAATTTCAAGAATATGGTTGAAATTTGTTTTCTTCTTGATTAAGAAACCTTTTTTGGTTGAAAATTCAACTTTTTTGGTAGAAATGTAATCTTTTTTGGTTAACAATGCAACGGTTTGCTTGGAAATTAAGCTGTTTTGGTTGAGGACTGAATTACTTCGTTAAAAATTAGTCTTTTTCGATTGAATTCGACTGTTTTTGATTTATGAATAAACATCTTTTGGTAGAAATATTAACTATTAAAATTATTGTTAAAAATTAATATTTTTGGTTGAAAATTTAACTATTCTATTCTTGGTTGAAAACTTAACTATTCCATTTTTGGTTGACGAAAATTAGACTACTTGGTTGAATGTTTAACTACTTTGTTAAAAGTGGATTTGCATTGATGGAAGATTCATAATTTTAATTTAAAGTTAATTTCTTAAGTCAAAAAATTAACTATTTTATTGAAAAATTCTTTATTTGGTTGAGAATTTATCTTTTTAAGTTGAAAATTCTACTAATTGGTTGAAAACTCTTTTTTTTTTGTTGAATTCAGCTATTATTGATCTGAAAATTAGCATAGTTTTTTGTAGAAACATTAACTATTATTGAGAATTTAACTTTTGCAGTTGAAAATTCTATTAGCTTGAAAATTTGTTTTCTTTTCTGGTTGAAAATTAATTTTTTTAACTGAAAATTAAACTATTCCAGTTCTAGCAGAAAATTTATCTTTTTTAGTTGGAGTCTTTTTGGCTTGAAAATTCATCTCTTTTGGTAAAAATTTCATATTTGATGGTTCAAAATGCAACTGTTTCATTAAAATAAATCGTTTTTTATTCATAATTTCACTAATTTGTTGCAAAGTTGTTACTTTTTTTTGGTGACAAATTAATTTTTTAAACTGAAAATTGAACTATTCGATTTCTGGTGGAAAAATAATCTTTCTTAGTTGGAAATTCAACTATTTTGTTGAAAATTGGACTCTTTTGGTAGGAAATTGAAACCTTTGAAATATTTTGCAATACCTTGACTTTTTTTGCAGTTGAAAATTCCTTGGAATCTTTTAAAATACCTTAAAATCTTTAAAATCCTTTGAATTCCCTTCACATTCTTGAAATGTACTGAAAAGTCCTTGAAATCTCTTCAAATCATTAAAAATAAAGTCTTTTATTCTTATTCAGTATCCTTTTTCAGTATCCTAAACTATTATAAATCCTGTGAAATCCTTCAAAATCTTTCGTCGAAGGAAATACCGTTCATTAACCGAAAATTTTTTTATTATCTTCAAATCTTTGAAGTCCTACGAATCTCTTAATTCTTGTGACATTATAGGCAATTTATAGAAATGTTATAAAATATTTCGAATTTTTTTATATTTATTGAAATCCCTTAAAAATCACTTGAAACCCCATAAAAATCATTTGAAATCTTCGAGATTCTCTGTAGTAACTTCGAATCATTAAAAATACCCTAAAACATTTGAAATCCTATTAAATCATTCAAAGTAATTATGAAATTTAGTAAAATCTTTGAAATTCTATAATTTTTTTTTAATCACTTAAAATTTCTGGGAATCTTTGAAATAATATTAAATCTCTTAATTAATTCTAGTGGAATTCCATGTACTGCCTTCAAATCTTTTAAAATGTCTTAAAACATTTAGAAGCTTTGAACATTCCTTAAAATAATTAAAATATTTTGAAATTCTATGAATTCCCGTGAAAGCTGGTGAAATTCTTTTGAATCATTGGACATTTTTTCAAAAATGGTGTACCCCGCTTTTAGGACCTATCCTGTAATATTTTACTGGATCGGCTGGTGAATCGCTGTCCTCTTCAAAACATTAATTTTTACGAATAAATAATAAACTTTCCATTCTCTTAACCTATACATATTTAAAGAAAAAAACCTTAATTTTTTCAGAGAAGAAAAAATAACCCTAAGTACGAAATTATTTAATTTTAAATTTAAATATTGTAAATTCAGAAGAGTGTTAATGCTCTAAATGCTTTGATTTTTTAGTTTAGTATCCAATATTTAAATTGAACATTTTTTCAAATCTGAAAGTTTCAATTTTTATTGTTTGGAAAAATGTTTGGTAACCGAAAAATGACCAAAAACTTGTTTATTTAGTGGCAACCCTGAAATATTTTTATTGAGGATTTCACTGACAATAAGAAGCTTATCGCACGAATCATCATTAATAGTTTAACAACAAAATCCTAAAAATTCTATTTATAAATAAACACGTTGTATTTTTGGTTACCTTACAGTAGATAGTGAAGCATCTCATAAACTTACCTGAAACAAGAAAAAAAACTGATTATAAATTGAATCCAAACATATTTAGAGCAAACATTTTTTGTTTGTTAATTAGATAAGGCGTATTTGATCTTTTATTGGTAAATATTGTATAGGGACAATATTTACTGTAACAAGATTAAAAACGAGAGGCATGACGATCTCAGCGGGAGTGAGTGGGTACGTAGAATTTACTGGCCATCAACTGCAGAGCAGACCACACGCGTGACTTCAAGTGTACTTAAAGAAAAAAGAAAAAAAAATCATATAAAAAAAAGTGCAAGAAAGCTAGTTCCTGTCCCGCCTGCCACTCATTTTATCTGCGATGCCAAATGCCTCAAATAATACACATTTCTGAATTAAAACCAAAACAATTATAAAATATGTCTTCCTTATCGTACGATACTGAAAATGTTTGATTTGAAATATTTATTTAAACTGAAAAAATAATATAAAGCAGAACACTTCTAAATTCAAGAATTTTTCTATGCTACCTTAAATGGGGGGGGGGGGGGCGGGGATTTCTTTTATCGAAAATTTAACTATTTTGCGAGCTATTTTGTTTCATTTTTTTTTAAAGATTTAAATATTTCAGTTTTTGTAGAAAATTCAACTATTTGGTTGAAAATTCGTTTTTTTTTTCGTAGAAACTTAATCCTGTTGGTTAAAAATTCAACGATTTGGTTGAAAACTAATCTGTTTTATTCAAGCATCAAAAAGATTTGTTGCAAATGCGACTTTTTTATTGCAATGAACAGTTCTAAGTTTTAAATTTAAATATTTTTTGGTTGAAATATCAA
>CAKNXH010001847.1:34275-55538 GCA_932178445.1 Andricus quercusramuli | reverse complement strand
CAGTTCTAAGTTTTAAATTTAAATATTTTTTGGTTGAAATATCAATTATTACATTTTTTTTGGAAATTCATCTTTTTGGTTGAAAATTAATTTTTTTTTCACTGAAAATTTAACTATTCAATTTCTCGTGAAAAAAGACGAAACTTCAACTATTCGGTTTGAAATTTATGTTATTTGTTTAGAATTAATTTATTGTTGTTGTAATAAATAAATTTTGTTGGTTAGAAATAGCACTGTTTGGTTAAAAATTATTCTTTTTAATTTGAGGATTCAAGCTTTTACGTCAAAAATTGGTATTTTTCTGTCAAATTCAACTTTTTTTTTTATTTTAAATAAAAGTATTTTTTAGTTGAAATATTAACTATTAAATTTTTGATTGGAAATGCAAATACTTTGTTGAAAATTCGCTTTTTTTTGCTCAAAATTAATTCTTTAAACTGAAAATTCAACAATTTGCTTGAAAATTCAGCTGCTTTGTAGAAAACTCGTCTTGTTGACTAGAAAATTCAAAATATTTTAGTTAAAAATTGAACTATTTGGTTGAAAATTCGTATTTTCTTGGTAGACATTGATCTTCTTTGTTGCAAATTTAACTAATCGGTTAAAAATTGATTTATTTTGTTGAAAAATTGTCTTTCTGGTAGAAAATAAATTTTCTTGGTTGAAAATTCAACTATATGGTTCAAAGTTGATGTTATTTTGTTGAGAATCATTCGTTTTTTTTGTAGAAAATTAATTTTCTTTGTTAAAAATTGATCTTTTTGTTGAAACTTTAACCGTTTTCTATAAAGATCGTCTTTTTGGCTTGAAAATACAACTCTTGTTGAAAATTCGTCTTTTAAATTTAAAAATTCATCTCTTTTGGTAGCAAATTAATCTTCTCCATTGAAAATTTAATTTTTGGGTTGATATAATTTATGTGTTTTGTTCATAATTCTTTTTTCATGTTGCAGAAAATCTATTTTTTATGAAGAATGATACTACTGAAAATTCATCTTCTTAGGTTGAACATTCAACTACTTTGTTGAAAATTCATTTTTTTAAATTAATTTTTTTAACTGAAAATGTAACAATTTGGTTGAGAAATCAACGTTTCGTTGAAAATTAATAACTTGCCAGAAAAATCAACAATTTACAAGAAAAATCAACTATATGGTTTAAGATTCACCTTTTTTGCAGAAAATTCGTTTTTTTGTTGTTAAAAATAAATTCAATTATGGAAATTCAATTATGAGGTTAAAAATGTATGAATCTTGTTCAAAAGTTTCAAAAATTTTATTTAATCCTTTGGAATATCTTCAACTTATTGAAACCTATTCAGAGTTGTTTGGAATCTTTTAAAATACCCTTTAATATTTTAAATCCTTCGAAATCTTTTAAAAGCTCTTGAAATTTTTGGAAGCTCTTGAAAATTCCTTTGAATTTTGGAGAATACTCTAAAGTCTTTAGAATTCGTTAAAATTATTTAAAATGATTGAAATCTATTTAAAACGAATTCAAGGGAATTCAAAAATGGATACGGATCTGAATTCACTGGTGGACAAGCCTTGGGTTCCTCTATTTTAATTTGTTGAAAGAAAAGTCATTTGTGTGATATTTTCATTTTATAAAGTAACTATATATAGTGACTTTATCTTTAAAAAAGTGACTAAAAAGTGATTTGAGAAAAGAAGTCACTAAAAGTGACCAACGAATTTCCCTGACTTTTTCCAGATTTTCCCTAACCTGCCGCCATCCTGAATAATTGTCAAATTATGCCTTGTACACTATGATATTTCATAAACTTTTTGAAAAATCCCATAATCAAAACACATTATTACAACATTTCTTTCTTGATGCCCAAATAGAAAACATGAGTCACCGCATGACATAAGAGAACGCCTTAAAATGCAGGACTGTAAACCACTTTCCTACTTCCGATTATCTGTCAAAAAGTAAATTAAGTATTCACTTTCTGTATTCCAGACACAACAGACCAAAATGCTCTCTAAACAGTGCAAACAACATACATTTTCACGAAAATACGGGAATATGAATTATTTTAAATAAAATAATATAGCCCGTGTAGAAATAGCCCCACTTGGCCCTATTGAAAGTCGGGCACTAGTCGGGGGCTAGTCGGAGAAATTTTGTAGGCAATGTCCCTAGTCGGGAACTGGTCGGGCGCTAGTGGAGTTCTTTTTGATGAACATTTCTAGTCGTGGGCTGGTCGGGGACTAGTCGAGCTATTTCAAAAAATCCTAATCCTCTGTGTAGGCTATTTTTATGTCAAAATTTCTGGGCGGGTCCTAGTCGGGCTCTGGTCGGGCTGTTCTTGTTTTAATATAAAATTTTTAATGTCAATTTAACAAGACTTTAAGACATTTGTTTTAATTCTCAATCGTCATAGAATAGTCCAAAACACCTAAAAAGCAAAACGTTATAGAAAAGGTTTAAAAAATTTGTCTATTAAAAAAATTGTCGCGATACGCGATACAATTTCAAGTTCCGTGGATACAAATCTTAAATGCTCATTAAAAATGATATTTTATGTCAACTTAAAAAGTTTTAAAATAGACTAAAACGCGAAAAACGAAATATTAGACGAAGAAAAATTGTAATCGATTCAAATTAGTTATTAAAAAGTTTTTAAATTTATATTCCTGTTAACAGTTATTTTATTTTACATTTATATTATGATGTATAATAATAAAATAATTAATAAGGAAAAAGAGTTAAAAAATTGTTGTTATAACTTTTATGAGCTGTAGCTTATGAAGGTGGCTTCTTCATCTAGTTTCAACTCGCAGCTTTAGCGCAATGGTAAGACTACCGACTGCTAGGCGACAGATTCAGGTATAGATGTGGGTTCAAACCCCGTAGCGTTAGAAATTTTATTTGTAATATAATGTTAAGAAATGTAATATATGTATTCATTCTAAGCAGGGCAATTAACATTTATAGACAAAATGCTCGCAATCTATTATTATTTATTTTTTAAATACTTTTTTTGTTACATCATTAGAGCATAGCAATAGTGGTACTGCTGTACTCTCACCTGGGCAGTACCCGACTAGACCCCAACTAGATCCCGACTGGGATAAGTGGGGTCATCCGGCCAGCCCCCGACTAATTCACCGTGACGATCTGGTCGGGTACTGGCCAGTTGACCCGACTAGCCCCCGACTTAAAGTGGGGTTAACTGGTCTGGTACCCGACCAGCACCCCATTTGCATTTCCACACGGGAGATATCATATTGAATTTATTATTAATTACTTTAAATTCCTAATATTTTGACTTGAATAGTTTAATTTTCCACTATATGAATTTGATTTTCAACCAAGACTTTTCAACAAAAGAGTTTAGTTTTCAAGCTAAAAAATCGAATAGTTTGAAAAACAGTTTACTTTTGAAGCCAAAAATATAAATAAAAAAAAATTTTCAACCAAGAAAGATGAATTTTTAATCAAATAGTTAAATTTAGGAAAATAAATTATATCTTTCAGCCAAACAGTTGCATTTACAACCAAATAGTTCAACTTTCAACCAAAAGAAATGAATTTACAATCAAAAAGTTACGTATAAAAAATAATGTCTACCAAAAACAGTTCCAGTTGCAATCAAGTAGTTGAACCTTCGAGTAAAAGAGATTTTTTAGAAGACAGTTAAATTTCTAAAAAGAAAAAATAATTTTCAACCAAATAATATGTATTTTAAACCAAAAAAGACGACCATAAAAATGCATTTTCAATCAAGAAGGACCAACTTTCTACCCAAAAAGACGAATGTTCAACAAACCAGTAGAATTTTCGACCAAAAAGATGATTCTTAAAAAAGTAATAGAATTTTTAACTAAAGAGTTGAATTTTTAAATTACGAAAACGAATTCTCACTAAAAGATCGAATTTGAAAACAAAAAAGATTAAACTTCAGCCAAAAATGTTACATTTTCAATCAAATAGTTGAACTTTCAATCAAAAGAGACGGATTAAAAAAAAAATTTGAACAGTTGAATTTACAATGAAAAAGTTGATTTCCAACCAAGAAATATTAATTTTCAACCGAAAAAGATTACTTTTCTGCAATAAAAGATGAATCTTCAATCTGAAATGTCGAATTTTCTATCCAAATAGACGAACGTTCAACAAAGTTGAGTTTTTCACAAAATAGTTTTTCAACCATTTTTAAATTCGGCTCGAGAAATTAAATAGTTTTAAATTAATTTTTAAATTTTGTAGAATCTATTAGGCTCATTCATGTATTCATATCATTGAAAATTAGTTAAAAATAAGATTACAATTAAATATCATAACATTTGAATGTTTCAGTTTGAAAATCGTTTAGCTTTTCTTTTAGAGTCAAATATTGTTAAATTATAAGTAGTTAAGTAGATAACACAGAAATTGTACATTTTTAAATGTTTTAATTTGAAATTGTCTAAATATGAAAATTTAAATGTTATATTATTCAATTTAAAACAATTTCAAGATGAAATGTTTAATTTCCACGCACTTCTGATTTGAAGTTGTCTAATATAATCATTTTAAAGGCAGTAACTTTTTTTAAATTTAGTTTAAATTAATAGAAAATCGAGTTTGCCTTTTATTATTACTCTATTTTTAAATACAATAATTTTGTGAATGTAGAACGAACAATTATATTTTCAAATATAGTATGTTTTAAGAGAACGGGAAAAATTAGTCAAAGTAGGTGCCGCAAGCCTACAAAAAAGGGTTTTGTAGCCTATTAGGATGTTAATTAAAGTCGTTCAAACCACTCCCTTCCGTACTTTCCCACCCCTACTCCCCCTACATTCCCCTACCTTATTTCTCATCTATTTCCCCTACCCTTACTTCACCTTTCGCTTCTCCATCCTTCTTTAAATTCTTCCTCCTCTATGTCCCCCTCACCCCACTTCTAAAGCTAACACTCCCCTTCCCCAGCCATCAGTTCCCTTCGCTACCGTCCCAAACCTTCAATCATTTTCCCTTCCTCCTCCTATTTCTCATCCCTCATTTCATCTCACTTTCCCTACTCTCCCTTCCCTTCTTTTCCTTACTCCCCCTCTCAATATTTCCCCTACTCAACCGGGACTACGAAACCCTAAAAAGGGGAAGTTTTTAGATAATAAGGGAAAAAGGGAATTTAAAACAAAGTGGAGACTGCAGAGGAATATGGAAAATACTGTGAAACCTAAATTAACGACATAGCTCGAAATTAACCACCACGCTTTCCAGGAACTTATTGAAGGCGTGGACTAACCTAATTATCCCTAAGTGATAAGTTCTCACTTTTTATAGCCAGCAGCACGAACAATGACTGAGTGTCGGACAAAAATGGTCAGGGAGGACCTAAACGCTCAAGAGTAAACAACGTAAAAGCATTATTCATATAATGAACGTGGCTTCGTTTCTTTTACATGTGAAAATGTTAATAATTTATTTAGAAATGAAGCCTACTTTTTAATTAATTTTGCTGTAATAATTTTTAACGTACATACGGCTGAGTGCTCTTTCACTTATGAATTATAGCAATCTCTTAATTTCGTGAATTTCGTATCATTTCTCGTCTGTCGTGTAAATCAAGATTCGCGTAAAACGACGAAAGAGAGCCAAGGGTCTTTGACTCCAAAGCGCGTGGGTTTTCCAGTGCTATTATTTCCGAACTTCCTTGACACTCGCCTAACCGAGAAAATCAGTTTGTTTACGTTATTTTCAGCGAAAATATAAATTTTGAGGCACTAAAATGATCTAGTTAAAAAGAAAAGATTCTCAACTTTAGGGGGAGTTTAGAAATAGTTATTTGATAAGAAATTTGAAGAATGTAGTTTTCATCATGCGTGCTAAAGCACTGATTTCAAAATCCACACGGTAAGGGGTTCAAAACCTCCAGAGATTGATTTTTTTCTTTAGATGATGACCATTTTTCGTTACAGAATTAAAATCCAGTTTTCTTTTCTATTTCAGATTATTTTTATATCCTGAAGTACACTGCTAAAACAAGTTCATATTTTACTCGTAACTAAAAGTCCCACGAGCACTAAAAAAGAGCCTCGTCTATATTTTCTCCACTTTTGTCATTTCATTAAATCTGCAAAATACAACCTTTCAGAGGAATCTTCTTATCACCGTAAATTATACCTTCACGGAGGAAACAAAAGGACGAAAAATTTCACAAGGTAGCTGGAAATGACTATGGGTACCTGATTGAAAGATGTTTTACGAGGGTCGTAAACTCCTGGACAAATTGTCACTTGGATCGTCATGATTCTTCTGCATCTTGACAATCATTATATTATAGTATACTGCAAAATATGCGAGAAAAATTGTATGAGCAGTGGCTCTGACATCACAATGCTATCCAGGGTTGAGTCATATTCATGTGTATGAACTAAACTAACACCCACAAGGGATGAGAAGAGCCAAGCAACGTCGACGACGGCGACGAGGACGGATAATGATGATAAAGAGTGGCGATAGAGAGCCACGTGCGAACAACACTTTACACCAATTGCGGGCTCGCCTTTCTAAAAAGGATGTTCCTGATGATTATGTCGGGAAAACGGTCAACCCGCGAAAGGGTCAAGTAAGTGACTGAACTCCGGATAACATAATGGCCACGTGGGATTTGCAATTTACTTATACGAGATTTGCCAAAGAACGTTGCAAGTGTGAAAGGCTTCAAACTTGACTAAAAACTGGCCTTATTCGTCCATCAGCTAATCATACAACATGGTTGGAAGAAGATACAGTAATAGGAGAAACCAATGGATCGATATACCAATAAAATCCAGCATCTTCTAATTAGATTCTTACTTGGTCGACATCAATTAACATCAGCTCATAATACAACATGGTTAGAAGAAGATACAACAATGGAACAAACCCATGGACCAGTATACCAACAAAATCCAACATCTTCTAATTAAATGTTCACCTGCTCAACATCAGTTAACATCAGTTAATAATACAACACGGTTGCAAGAAGGTACAACAATGGGACATACCAATGGACCAGTATGCCAGCAAAATCCAACAGCTTCTAATTAAATTCTCACATGGTCAACATCAGTAAACATCAAATAATCATACAATACGGTTAGAAGAAGATACAGCAATGGAACAAACCGACGGGCCAGTATACCAACAAAATCAAACATCTTCTAATTAAATTTTTACCTGATCAACATTTGTTGACACCAAATAATCATACAACACTGTTAGATGAATATATAATAATGGGACAAACCAATGGACTAGTATGCTAACACAATTCAATATCTTCAAATTACATTCTTACCTGGTCAACATCAATTAAAATCAGCCAATCATACAACACAATTACAAAAAGGTACAACAATGGAATAGATCAATGGACAAGTATACCAACAAGATCCAACATCTTCTAATTAAATTCTTTCCTGGTCAACATCAATTGACATCAACTAATCATACAATATGGTTAGAAGAAGATACAACAATAGAACAAACCAATGGACAAGTATAACCACAAAATCCAACACCTTTGAATTAAATTCTTACCTATTATCTTGATGTTAATTGTAATGTTAATGCTCATGTTGATGTTAATTATCTATTACCTATTAACCACAAAATCCAACACCTTCTATTCAAATTCATACCTGGTGAACATCAATTAACATCAACTAATCATAGAACATGATTAGAAGAAGAAACAAAATCGGAATAAACCAACGGACCAGTATACCAACAAAATCCAACACCTTATTAAATTCTTACCAGGTTAACAAGCAAGTACACAAATCATTATTTTTTTAATTCAGTTAAACATCTTTTTGAGCAAAATACTTTTCCTTGCTGTTTTAGTTGATGCAGAGTTGAATTTAAAAATATTTCTTAGCTGCATTGAATGTGGAAGTATCGAGGTGTGATTCTTGAGTGAGTTGTAATTGAGCAATTCGTTTACAGAGGAAGCAGCGAGGAAAATGTGATGAGATTTAAAGAATGTGATGAGGATTTTAATAGAGAATGAATGCAATTTTTCTACGTAGAATTTGCAATTTATCCAAAGCGTGACGACTATTTCATGCATAATTCACTTCATCTCTAGGGCGCGAAAGCCTAACTACTACACTGGAGACCTTTTATGATCGCAGCCACGTCAGTGACCTAAGGGTCCTACTCTGCCTCCATTACGGTTTATTCCGACCCCACTAGACTTGTGAGTGCACTTATTGTTAGTGTGAAAAATGCACGGCTTACTTACTTTGTTACATTCTTTTTCAAAGCAAAATTTCAAGTTCTCCTTTTATTGATTACAGTGGCACACTAAAATGCCGGAGTTGATAACAAAATCTTGAAAAAATAATGTATTTGTTTTTGAAATGCATCTACATTGATAATTTACAATCATAAGTTTCTATTCCATTTTATTATAAATTTGGTCACCCAGAATCGTAGTACTCTAGTGATGCGAGAAAAAAGTGATTAAAAACTAAATATTTACAGATTGCGAGTATTTTGCCTGGAGAATATAATTTAGTCGCTTAAAATTGCCATGCATAATATTTATATTTGTATTACAGATAAAATTTCGAATGCTACACGGATTCAAACCTACACCTTAACTTAAATTTAACGCATATGGGTGATTCTCCACATACAGGGCACTGTTGTGTCTCCGACCTCTAGTAACTGAAATAAGTAGTGTTTCTTTATAAAACTTGGCTAACTTGTTCATTTTAGGATGATACAAGACCTCCGTAAAGAAAAATCAAGTCAGATCATCCTATGTCTTAGCAAAATGCTCCCAAATACTCGAAAAATGCCTTTTTGGGATGTCTCTACGTACACGGCGCCAAGTTTAGAGACGTGTATTTAATATATAGTGAATTATCTTTAAACTTTTAATTGATAGTTTGAAAGTTTGACTCAAAAACTATAAAATTCATAACAAATATTTTAATTTATTTGATATATTAGAAGAGAAAATTTAATTATACACGCGTCTCCCTAAATGTTTTTGATGGTTACGGTAAACGAATCTCCCATACTTTTCATCAACTTATGATCATTTTTTAAGTCTTATCCTCTGACAATATCTCGAAAAAACGTCACACTACTCATTCGTCGAAATTTCATAACAAAAAATTGAGAAATTTTTTTGCAAAGTGAAAAAATGTAACCGAAAATGTAGCGTATTTTTATTAGTATCGGATACCGTACCTGATAAGAACTTTCATATTTCGTAATAAATACCAATGAAAAGATGACAATTCCGTGTAGAAAATAATGAAGGAGTTTTTGTCAGGAGAATTTGTTAATTACTTTTGTTTTCAAAGAGTAAAAAATAATTTTGTATGGTTTTCGGTTACCGTAGCATCGGATACCATAACCTGTTTTCCGCTGTCAGGGACGAAATGGAGCTAATCGAACCCCTCTTCCAAATAATTTTATTATAAATTAACGTAAATCGAGAATCAGAATGTTGGTACATTCTATGAATGTACAAACATTCTGAAAAAAAATTTGAAAAACAAATTCAAATTTGAAAAAAAAATTTCAAATTTGAAAAAAAATATAAAATTTTGGAAAAACTTTGAATTTTTTGAACAAAACTATTCTTCCCTGCCAAGTTACGTTTAATTTGTGAATATTTCACAGTATTGTTTTACTTAACATTTAATCAGAGAAAATCACCCGCAAAATTAAAAATTGAAAACGTTTTTATGTTCTACAGGTTCTTCAAATGCGAATTGAGCGTGAATATTTGTAGGGCCCCTTTCTTGAAGGCCAATGAACCTAACCATCATGAAACAAAAATTTTTTGAAACATTTTCCAAAAAAAAGTTGCCCTTGTCAAAAGTTCCCTGTCTGTGGAGAATCACCCATATCAGCTGGCATTCCTAACCATGACTCTGTCGTACGCATTTGGAACTTTGTGAACAAAAACTTTTCATAAAAGGTTAAGCTCAAAAAAATCTATGATCGATAAAAAAGTTAATAAAAATATTAATCATTACTTGACTTTATTTAAATGTTGAATAAACAAATAATTCAAATATAATCAAGCCACATTTTTATTGAATATATAAATAATTTGAACAGATTGCAGTTTTTTTAAAGATTATAACATTCTCCATATTGAAAGAAAAGAACGAATTATTAACCAAAAAACATTCATTTTTCAGAAAAGTTACAGTCAAGCATTTTTTAATCAATTTCACATTGATTTTTTAAAATTCTTCAACTGAATCCTCCGCAGAGATAGATAAAAAAATACTTTTATTCAAAATTATGTTTATAGTATGTCACGAACAAGGATTTTCTGTTTTGTGTCATAGTATAATTTTATTAAAAAATGATATATAACAAGTTATTTCACGATATGCTCACAGTTTAAGCAACAAGTTCATCAAAACACATTTGTGTTGATTTAATGATATCTTTGTCAAGATTTCAATTTGTGTTACTTTTATTGTCCTGTATACTGACTTTTTAAAATAATTTCAAGTTGAGGATTCCAAAATGTTTGAGTTACAGATAGTTAATTAAAGACTGATAATTAGTTAATTCACCTAAAAATTGTTTTGGCGACAGAATATGCTGACTCTTGGGAATAAACACTGTAAAAAATAATACTTACAAAGTCAAAGATGAACTTAAATTCAGATCAATGTTACTTAAAACTTTACTCAACTCTAAAGAATTTTTCGCTCAATTGCTATTACATACATACATGCTACGACATAAAAAAGAAAAACCTGGATCAGGAATCTCTTATCATACTACAAACATAGTTTAATCTAAAAAATATTTCTTCAAAACGTTATTTTTGCCGATGCTTAAATTATTTATTAATAGTCGAGACTAAATGAGTCATTTTTACTGCTTTTTAATGTAGCCTATAGCAACCCGGATAATAAAAGTTAGATAAACATTTACAAACCAAGTCATTGAATTTTAGGAAAACAATTACAAAATATGTACCACCGTCTAGAATTGTGTAATTTTTTTTTGCGCAGAATTAAGTGACGAAATTGGCTTTTCCGAAACTCGAATATTTAAATAAATGGTTAAAATGATTGAAAAATCATCTTTTGATTCAGTATTACTTTCATCATAATATATAATTTCACCGTCATGTCTGCTGGTCATTATGTAAATTTTTCGTTACTTAAACAATTCAAATGATGAATCACAATGATTTTAGCCCAAAATGATGTTTTCGCTATTACCAACTGATACACTGGTGTCTTTTTTCGTAAAAAATTAATCCTTTTGGTTGAAAATTTATCCTTTTTGATTAAAAATGCAACTGCTTTGTTGAAAATTAACTATTTCGTGAGAGCATAAACTATTTATTTAGCAATTGAAGTCTTTATTCGAAAATTTAACAGTTTTTTCGGAAATTCGTTTTCTGGATAAAAATTAACACTTAACCCGTAAACGTTTTTTCGGCACCTTCAACCCGTAAACCTGGGTCGTTCACGTCCAGCGCATTTTTCAATAATTTGCACTGATAGGAAAAATCTGAAAAAATTCAGGGATCACAACTGAAGTCTCTACTCAACAAACATGCAAAAGACTTTTAGATAAAAATAAATTATTTAAACAATTTTTGTAAATAAACAAAATAAAGTCGAAGAGATGCTGTGTTTTCTTCAAAAAATCATAACTTTTGATCTAATTAAACAAATTAAAAAATTAAAAAAGAAAATTAAATTTCAAACGTGCGCCTTTCAAGAAAAAAATATTAAAATTTGCTACCACAAAAATAAATGCTTAAGTTTTAAAGGTGAATATTGGGATATTTCATGGAAGTAAGAGTTTTCGAAATAATGAAATTTTCGGACCTACAAACGTTTATATTTATTTAAAATGGTTAAAAAAAAGTTAAAAATACGTAGTGTACTATACATTTTTATAACTCTAAACAAAGTAAAAAATTGCTAATTTATAATACTTCCGTATTACACTAGAGTCCCACTATAGTAGTTCCCGAGATAAGGGACAAGGCGGTCCAAGGGGACGAGATGGAGCCGTTTGTAAGGTCAGCGGAGTTGCCATGTTTAGGGTTCGGCGCTGTCAGAAGCCACATGAATGAAAGAGAAGAAGAACGGTTTGGAGAGTCCCGAGATAGTGTGAAGCGATGAAGGGTACTCCCGAGACGGCTACTATAGAGGGACTCTGATGTATTCTAAGCAAGTCTATGCTCCTCGCAAACAGGCTTGCGGCACCTAACACAGCAGAAATGCGTTTTTATGTCGCGCTCAGTCACACAAAAAAAACATCTTTTCCGTTTTTCCATTTTGTCGGTTCCTAAAATACTTGTTTCCTGTCGCGAAGAACGCGCTGTACATCATCAGATGTACGTTGCTCCATTTTGAGTTCTATGACCAAAATTATTATTTAGTTAGCATTAGTATGTTCAAATGCGTTAAAAAAACGTTATAAAGTAAAAAATAATCAAATACTCGCTTGCAGAAAAAACAACCGATTCCGGTAAACCTGGGTCGTTCGTGTCCTCCTCAGACTTCGTTCTATCACCACAAAGAGTAAACGTGAACTAGAGACCTGCCTTCTGGCCCTTAGGTCCCCCTCCTAAATAACTTTTTTTAGGGCAGGGTAAGGTCCGCATCCCTCTCGCAGTCACAGAGTAACTCAGTCAATTAGTTTTCGCTCGGACACGAATGACCCAGGTTTACGGGTTAAGTGTTAATTTTCTTATCTAAAAATTTATCTATTCCATTTTTTGTTGAAAATTCATGTCTTTTTTTTAATTCGTCGATTTAGGTAGAAAATTGACCTTATTTGTTTAAAAAATCATTATATGGTTGACGATTTTACAGGATTTTCAACAAAATAGTTGAATTTTTAACCAAACATTACAATTATGAAGTAATAGAGATGAATTTTAAACCAAAAATTAGACTTTGCAGAACAAGAAATAAGACTAAGAGTACAATAATATATACAAATGGAACCGTTTTCGAGGTAAAAAGACGAATTTTTTGAGAAGAAAGTGGAATTTTCAACCCGCAAAATAAAATTGTCAACAAAAAAGACGATTTTTGACAAATAAAGATAATTTTGCTACAAAAAAAATTAAATCCAAAAGAACGAATTTTCTATCTAAAAAGGCGAATGTTTGATAAAACAGTTAAATTTTCGATGAAAAAAATATGACTTTTTAACCAACTAGTTGAATTTTCAACCAAATAATTATATTTTCAACAAAATAGTTGAATTTTTAATCAAATATTTAAACTTTTAACCTACAAAAGTGAATTTTCAGCCAAATGGTGGAATTTGCAAACATTCTTTTTTCCTTTGTTATATATCTGTCTCTAATGAGCCGATTATACTAATTTTTGAAAACATACTTCTCTCCTTTAGAACCTTTTTGTTCAATTCTGTTATGCCAGGTGGCTTTTTTAGTTGGTTCAAAATTTTTTTCCAATATACTTAAAAGAGGCATTAAACCATAGAACTTGCTGCCGATCTTTAAAGTTCGGTTCTTATAGTATACAAAAAAGATTAAAACTCATCCAAAAACAGTTGCGTTTTTAACCAAATAGTTGCATTTTTAAGGCAAAACGATGAATTTTCTAGAAGACTGTGTCATTTTCAATTAGAAAAGTTGAACTTTAAAAAAAAAGTTGATTTTTAGCCAAGAAAGATGACACTTCCACCAAAAAAGTTGACTTGAACAAATCAGTTGAGTTTTTACCAAAATAATTAACATTTCAACCAAATATTAGATTTTTAACCAAACGAAATAAACTCGGAACTAAAAACTCCGAACCAACAGAAATTAACTTTCAAGCAAAGTAGTTTGATTTTCGTATTAGGTTCCATTACTTCAGTTCATATTTAGGTGAAAAAATCGAGAAAAGGAGGAAAAGGGGAAAAGGGAGAAGTTTCTTGAAAAGAGGGAAAAAAGTGGACTTCTTTTAAAAAAGAGAGGAAGGGGTAATAGGGGGAAGTGTGTGAAGTTTGTAAGAATGTAACCGGGAGAAAAGAGATAATAAAAAAAAGAGAAAATTACTTGGATATCAAAAATTCTTCGAATGATCCGGGGTGAAGTGCCTCTTCGATTGAAGGCAATCTAGACGAAGTGATTCATTGTGCTGGTCGGTGGGTTAAGCATTTAATAAATGCAAGGGAGAAGAGCTCTCATTTCTTAATTCCAGGCCAGTGATACAGGGCCTTTGTTCAATCAAAAAAAAATGCCTGTGCCTTTAAAGACAAAGGGTCTGAAATTTGAGGCAGGTTGGCCACAAAACATCATTTTCAAAATCCCCTGACTTTTCCGTGCCTAATTTTTAATTTTCCCTGAGCAGTAATATAAGTCCAAAATTTTCATTTTCTACAGGGATCACAGCGCAAAAGGAGCTCAAAAAAGGAGAAATAGAGTGGTTTTCTCACGAAAAAGAGGAAAATAGGGGAAAGATTAAACACATATTTTCATATCTCGAAAAGAACAAACAATCGTTTGGTAAGAAATGATACATTGATAAATAATTTTTAATGATTTTTCAATGATTTCTGCCATTAAAGATTTATTTTCAAAAATTGGATATACTTAGATCTTTGGAAATCCATCCAGAGTGACATGAAAAATTCCGGGAAAAAATAAAATTAGTTAAATACACAATTTTGATACGTTTAACATCGTTCCCATAAATATTTCTTTCCAAGACTTGTCATTTCATCCTTACTAAAAAAAAATTTTAATCGGTTAATATCTTCGGTTCTCTTTCTTAAATTTACAATAATTTTTTTTTTTAATTAAAGAAAAAAATTGCCTTGATAAAAATTCTTTGAAAATATACAGAAACATATTTTTTAATTGATTCGAACCTGAAATTGAGTCAGCTTGATCCAAAGAAACATGTTATTATTTTTTATTTATGGGAAAAATATTTTTCGTGGTGTTTATAACGTTCCAAAATCGCAAAATAAAAAAAGGTTTCTTTGGTTCAAGCTGAATAAATTTCAGGTTCGACATATTCATTTTTTCTTAAATGTGTGATTAGGAACATCACTTTTTAACCAAAAATCGAATAGTTACATTTCTTTTCAAAAACTTAATTTTCAATTGAAAAAACTGAATTTTCTCCCAAATTGTTGAATTTTAAAGCATGAAATAAGATTTTTCTACAATGCAGTTGATTTTTCAACACGAAAATATGAATTTTCACTTAAAAAGTTAATTTTCAAAACAAACATTACAATTTTAAGTTAAAAACCCTACTTTTTATTGAATAAAAAACTAACTAAAATGATGAATTTTTAACTAAAAAATGAATGTTTAACAAAGTAGTTCACAATTCGACCAATGAGTTAAATTCACTAACAAACTCTTGAATTTTTCAGAGAAATTTTAAATTTTCTACAAAATAGTTGAATCTTTGATCCGAAACACGAATTTTCAACAAGAATTGTGTTTTCAACCAAAAAAAAGTTTTAGCCCATGAAGAAAAAAAAGTGTATTCAAAATGTTGAATTTTAAAGCAAGAAGATTATTTTTCTACAAAAAAGGACGAATTTTTAATAAATTACATACATTTCTAACCAAATATTCGAATTTTCAAAATAAAAAAGATCAAATTTGTACCAAAAATGGAATTCCTACATTTTCATTTCAAGAAACTAATTTTCAAATGAAAAAACCAATTTTCTACCAAATTATTGAATTTTTGAGCAAAAAAAAAAAGAACTTTCTACAATAAATTCGAATTTTTAACTAAAAAATATAAGGCTTCAATACAAAAAATAATTTTCAATCAAAAATTGCAATTTTCAGTTTAAAAAAATGAATTTTTAAGAAAGTAGTTTGATTTTCAACCAAAAAGACACGAATGGAATAGTTCAATTGTGAGTTTAAAAAAATTAATTTTCAACGAAACAAAAAAGTATCAACAATAGTTACATTTTCAAGTAAAGATTTAAAAAAAGTTCAAATTGCTCAAGTTAGAACGTCTAAAATTGCAGTTGATGAATTTGGAATATTCCATTTTTTAATTACTTGGGGGCATTATTAATGTGACTAATGTTCCGCTGAATTTAGAAGAATTTAAATGAATTTAATAAAAATGTTCAAGAATCTATGGCATTGAGTTGAATTCAGTGAACTTGGAAAAATTTGAGTGAATTCAAAAAATTCAAGAGAACTCCAAAAAATATAAAAGAATTCAGGATACATTAATAAGAATTCAGAATGAATTTGAAAAAAGAAGATCTCTCGAAATCCTTTAAACACAAGGAAATCCCTCATTTCTTTTGTGAATAAATTCTTTAAAATTTCATATTTCCTGAAATCCTGCAAAATTTATTAAACCACCTTGAAGAGCTTTTGAAAGCCCATAAAATGCTTGAAATATTCGGAAATTTTTTTTAATGTCTTAAAACCTTCAAAAATCTAAGAAATTCTTTACAAACGCATACAAATTTTTTCAAATGCCTTAAAATCTTTTGAAATATCCTAAAATATATAAAATCCTTTGAAATCCCTTCAAATTATTGAAATCAATCAAACATTTCTTGGAATCTTTTAAAATACTCAAAAATATTTAAAACCTTTAAACAAATTTTGAATTCCCTTGAGATTTTTTTAAACTCTTGATAATTCCTTGGAATTTTTCCGAAATACCCTAAAATCTTTAAAATTCGTTGATATCCCTTTAAATTATTAAAATCAATTGAAAATTCCACGAAATGTTTGAAAATATCCTGAAATCTTTTAAAATATCCTAAAATTTAAAAAAATTTTAATCTTTGGTAATATACCTTGAAAATATTGGAAAATATTTGAAAATCACTAAAATCTCATAAAATCCCTTAGGATTTTTTTTAATATCCTAAAACTTTACAGTTACTATAAAATCGTCCTATATATTCGGAAATTCTAAAAAGTTCCTAAAAAAAACCCGATGAAAAGTTTTTTAAATTCCATAAAATCATTCAAATACTCGGAAATTATTTGAAAATTTTTAAATCTTTTGAAAACTCTTTAGAATCTTTTAAAATGCCCTAAAATATTTTAAATTTGAGAAAAAAAATTGACTCAAAGTGCTTCTTACAGAAATCCCGACTCTTCCCATTATTTTTTCGAAATTCCTGACTTACATATGACCAACAAAATTCCCTGATTTTTACCAAAATTTTAAAGGAAAGAGATTCATGGAAAAAAGTTAAACCTAATCCAATAATTTTTTTTTTTAATCGAACCAGTTCAAATGTTTTGCCCATTTTTTCAGCATCCCGACGCAATCAACTAAATTGGAGACGCTCTTTTCTATTCTCGCTTCGCAAACGGAAGAAGTGAAATTTGCGAGCTAAATTTCAATTTCGGTCAACGATCGATAAAAGTAATTAAGCGTGAGTCCTTGTTTTCTTCCTCGATGCGTTTCAAGAGATGTAATCCATTCAATTCACCCTGAGTGATAAAACGCTAAACGGTCATTTATAATTAAAATGAATTTGAGAAGAGTCTGAAAACAATTCTGCACCCAATTTCCCCTTATAAAAATAACTAGCACAAATAAAAATATAATTTTTTTAATTTGTTTCTATCACATTTCTGCATTTTCATTTTCTAACATTCAAAATATAAACAATTTTATATTAGGTGAAATTTTGAAACAGGATTTGAATTGAATAATTTGTCATTGAAAAACTTTAAATCCGAAGTTCCCAAAATTGAAAAATTTCAGAATAAAATTTTGAAAATTGGACAATTTTATTAGAAAGGAGTTGAAATAGTATCATTTCTAATCCAAAACGTTCAAAATTGAACAATTTCAAAACGTTACAAATTGAATATTTTCATATTAGAATTTCGAAAATTGTATCGGTTAAAATTCAAAACCATTGAAATTTGACAAATTGAAATTGAAAACCAAATTGTGTGTTTCAAAGCCAAAGCTTCTGAAATTCTAGAATTTTTAATTTTTTCAAATATAAAACGTTAAAATTGAATTATTCTAAAAGAAACGCTCAAATTGAAGTAATTTTAAATGAAAAAAAAGGAAAAAATGTCTATTACGGAACGTCAAAAATTAAACGAAACCGAACTTCGTTTAAAACTGAAAAAAATTTAGTCACCAACCCTTCAAAATTTCATTTTTTTAAAAGTAAATTTAACAATTTTCAAATGATTAGCTATACCTTTTAAAAATCAACCATTTCCATTTTAATTGTAAAATTAAAACATATAAGAAGGGAAAAATAAACAATTTAACGTTCAACATGAAAATTCAAAAGTGATTTAATTTTGATCTATTTTCATTTTAAACAACGCAATTTTTAACTTTTAATTTTCACATCGATTAATTTTTAAAACTTTATTTGGAATTATTATTCATTCTTGACATTTTCCAATCATGTATATTTTTATTTTAGATAATTCATTTTTTTGTAATCTTTAACTAAAAATCGGACAAGAAAACAAAACAATATTGCTCCATATGATCCCAATATTTGAAATTGCACCATTTTATGCCTTTCAAATTGAATTATTTTTTAGGTTGGGTTTGAAATGTTTAACATTTTGGAACATTTTCAAATAAAAAATAATTCCATTATCAATGCCGAGTTCTAAAATCTTCTCATTTTTAAGGCTTGAATTTTTAGAAATACTTGTCTTAATTTTTCATTTTTTTGTATTCATTCTGGAAGCATTGATTTCAAAATTGTTTGACTACAAGTGCTTTAAACTAAAAATTGTCCAACTATCAAGTTGTTTAACGTGATATTCTAGGATTTCAGACAATCAAAAAAGCAGACAATTTTTTACGTTTAAAATTGAAACCAAACAATTTAGAATACTTAAATCAAAAATTATAAAATTTTAAACAGGCTAGAATTCGAACCAAGCAAATTAGAATATTTAAATCTGAAATTATTAGATTAAAAAGTTACCAAATACTCTAAAATTTTTAATATTTGAATTAGAAATTCAAAAACTTCAAAAATAAAGTAATTTTAAACAACATATTTTGGAATTCAAGCTTTTGAAGCAAAAAAAAAAACTTGAGTTTCAAGGCCACAAAAATTGACCGGTTTCAGAATAGCGCATGTAAAATCATCATTTTAAGTTGAAATTATAGAAGTTTTAAATGTAATAAATTTATGAATAATAAGTATCATATCATGTAGCATTAAATGACAGCCAAAGTGATTGGATAGATTTTTATTATTAAACAATAAGATTAATGTACAAAAAAAAACACATCAGTGTCATTTTCATCATTCAAAATGGAAGGATTTTAAATATTATGAACCTTTAAAGTTTAATTATTCTAAAAATTTTAAAAATGATATGCTTTCTAATTGGAAACTTTCAAAATTAATAAATTCAAAACTCGAAGCGTTAAAAATTAATGAATTCCAAACTGTGTTAAACAACTGAAGCATTCTTAAATTAGAATCTTAATACTGAGTCGTTACAAATAATTAATTCTTAAATTTTGCATTACGATTTTTAATTTCAATCATTTTAATCAAACGTGCAAAATTGGTAACTTAAGAATCAACGATAAAGAATTTCCATGTAAGGGGAACAACTTGAGGTTGAGTACAGTTTTATCGTTAAAGCCTCGAAGTGCGGTCTGTGAGACCGCACCATGTTTCTGCGATATGTGGGTCCTTCCCCCTGGCCATCCTCGTAGCTGTCATTATTAGTAGCTTTGGTTTTAATTGTGCTTTCACAGAGGTGGGTGGACACGCGTTGTCCTGTGTGTAACTGGTGAGCAATATCGATTGAATGTTCATGCGCGGTGCGTGAGACCGCACGTCCACAGTATCACCGCAATTATATATCTATGTTTCAATTACAGAATGCAGCCGTCACATAAAAATTTTACGTCCCGATTATCCCTCATTTGAGTATAGACGTATTGACGTGCGGTCTCGCAGACCGCACCATGCTTCTGATATGTGGGTCCTTCCCGCACTGGTGTAGGAGATTATTAATAATAAAACTTGATAAAACTGCTTAGTTTCTTACTTATGCTAATGTTCCTTCATATGCATGTATAAGTTAGATATAAACATATACAACGGTCTGTGAGACCTCAGGTCTTTGTTATAGTGCAAAAATGAAATCACTTCCGTACTTTAACGTTATGAACAAAGTAAATAAATGAATTCGAACATACGTGTTATCAATTGCTGCTATATGAGACAAAATAATATGATTCAGAGTAGTAAATCATCTAGACACACATAAAATTAACATGAAGATAATATATTTAATTAAAAATTCTGTTCCTCTCATTTTGATTCCTATCTTATCAAATGGTCGAATCAGACAAAGGTGTGTTTTACCAAATGTCGGCTGCAGGCTAACCTTGTACTAGGAATAATTCATAGGAAAAGGCATGGAGTTGATAATGAGAAGGTATATCTGTAGAAGACACCTTAACGAGGTGCAAAACAGCAGCACAATGTACATATTAATTTATTTCTGCCCATGAGCGTTATTCTCAAATGTCAAGCTATTATATCTTCAAGCCCAAGACCATTGAATTGTGAGAGAGTACCTATTTCATCTTATCGTTTGATCGAAGACATTCATGGTGTGGTGGAAGTGAAATGATTTAATATCTAAGGAACAAAACATTTCAATAGTTCTCGCGATCGTGATCTTCGATTTTGAAGGTCAATTTTTTCTTAAATTTTAATAGAGCAGGCACATTTTAACTTCCGTACTTCAAACATTTTGTTTGAGAATTCATTCAACACTGCTCTGCCTATATTGACACTTCTCATTATTGTCCACTCCTCATTATTGCCCACTCCTCAGTCACTAAAATCTTGATAGACTTTTTTCTTATTACAGGGCCCGGGCTCAGTTAAGAGATGGAAAATAGTATCAATAGTGGCATGAACTTTCAAGAATAGTAACAAAATAGTGTCATGCAATTGTTTAAACATTAGGTCATGGGGTTAACTTACTTTGAAATCGTGTGAAATACTTTGGAATCTTTTTAAATACCCTAAAAGCTTTGACATCAGTTAAAATACTTTAAGAAACCCTGAATTCTGTTGAGACCCTCTTAAATTCCTTAGAATCCTTTGAAATCTTATAATTTATTTTGAAGTCCAACGAATCCCTTAATCTGGCGGAATAAATCCCTTGAAATTCCTCAAAAGCTCTGAAATCTTTAGAAATCACCAGAAGTCCCTTGAAATTTAATTTAATCCCTAAAGTTCTCTAGAAAACCATTGAAATCCCTTAATTTTTTTTGTTGAAAATATTCGTAATAATTTCGACGTTCTAAAATGTCTCTCTA
>CAKNXH010001847.1:0-34265 GCA_932178445.1 Andricus quercusramuli | reverse complement strand
GAAGTTTACAACTTTAAATATCTGTCTCTTAATTTCTTTCAATAAATGTACGATTAATTAAAGTGTATGTGTTTTACTTATAGAAAACCCAACATTTTTAAATATCATAGATATACTAGATAACTCTTTGAAATCATTAAAAATTTTCTGAAACCCTAAGAAATTCTTTGAAACTGCTTGAAATTTTTGAAAGCATGCTAAATTCCTTGGAATCTTTTAAAAAATCTATAAACTTTTTTAAATATTTTGAAAAGTGCCCTTGAGTTTTATCCAACCGGACTTGATCCTATGTATAAAAAGAAAACTCTTTCCTGAAATGTTCAGCTTTTTAACATTGAATATCAACTTTCAAGGTCACGTTTATAATTTTCCAGTTTTTTGCGTATATCTCGGATTATATTTGACGGATTTAAATCAACCTGGTGTCAAATTGAAGATCCCTTACAAATACATTTAATAAATTTTTTCAAGAATTTTTGGCGCGAAATTCAAATTTTGACAGACATTCAAATACTTTAAGTCGAATCTTCTCGAAAAAAAAAATACATACATTAGCGAAAAAATGCACACAGTTCGTTTAAATTAAAGTATTTATTATGAATTAATTTGAAAAATTTTGAAGTGGTAGAACATGTTAGCGAAAATTGAAAAACGTACTTTCATATGAATATTGGACTTCGAAGACCTATCATGACTATTAAAAAATTGTAAAAGTGACTTTTTCACCATTTTCAATAAAAATAGTCATTTAGAATGTTTTTGAAACTTGTCATATCTTTTGCAGTTTATAAGGCCCCTGGAGCTTCCCAACTTCTTCAGTAATATATATGAGTTATGAAAAAAATTGAAAAAAGAAGTACTTGTTTTGAACTATTTGTAAAGTAAAGTTTGCTCACCTTCTAAGGAAGGATCAAGGAATAATTTGAACTTAATAACTTATAATTTACCCCACCCCCAGCAATCTTCTTGTATTGTGCCCTGAATATGGTCCAAAAAATGAAAAGTAGTAGTTTTATGTAAAATTCATGCTGAAAACAGTATTTTTAAAAATGTTTTCTAAATTAATTCAGATGATTAGCTTTTTACGGCAGAGATAATCGAAGACTTGCAAAGAATGATGAGCAAACAAAATACAAGTATGAAGAACACGGCTCTTAAAATTAACGTACATATAACAAAAATTATGGTCTTTGAAGGTCCGATATTCGTATGAAAGTACGTTTTTCAATTTTTTCTACCATGTTCTACCACTCCAAAAAATTGAAAAAAAATCATAATAAACACCTGATATGTAAGCAAACTGTGTGAATTTTTCAATAATGCGGAAAAATGGTTTAAAAAATGTATACTAAATGTATTTTTAAGTGACCTTTAATTTGACCCAAGGTTGATTAAAATGCGTCAAGAATAATACGAGATACACGCAAAAAACTGGAAAATCATCAACGTGACATTGGGAGGTCATCTTCAAGGTTGAAAAGCTGAATATTTCAGGCAAGAATTTTTTTTTTTAACATACACATAGGACCAAATCTGGTTGGATAAGGCTCAAGGGCACTTTTCACATACTTATCCGGCTAGGCCCTTAATAAAATCCCTCCAGTCTTATGAAATCCTTAGTAATCCCATTAACATCAAGTAAAATCCCGTAAAACATCTTGAAATCTGTAATATCTTTCAAAATTCCTTAAAAAATGATGACATCTTTGAAATCCTCTATAGTCCCTTTAAGTCTTATAAAATCTGATGAAGCCCCTCTCTTTAAACCCCTTGAAATATTTGATATTTTCTGAAATTTTTTAGAATACCCGAAAAGATTTGAGATCCCTTAAAATATTGAAATCCATTGAAATCTACTGAAATCTAATAAAAGCCCTTGTATTTTGTTGAAATACCTTTAACCCTTTAACGGCCAAGCCTTGATCCCGGCGAATAAAAATTCGGGAATAACGTATGTTCATTTTCTGATCGATTTCTGCAAAACAAAATTTGTTTAATTTCATAATTTTCTTGGATTCTATTGCAAATATGATAACGTGACGATAACTGGTAACTCGTAACCACCTCGCGAGATGCGGAATAGTCGAGGGAATAGTCCATTTCGATCTAACATTTAAAATATCTTTTAATATGTACATAGTAATATCTTTCAAAATTCTTAAAAGAATGATGAAACCTTTAAAGTCCTCTTAAATCCACTCAGAGATCCCGTAACATCTCAAATCTGATAAAGCCCCTTGAAATCCCTTGAATCCCAATAATCTCTAATTATTTGAAATCCTTTTAAATCTATAAAAATTCCTCATAATCTTATGGAATCTTTCAATTTCTTTTGAAATCCTATGAGTATCACAAAATCTAATAAAGCCCCTTGGAATCCCTTGAAATATTTGATTATTTTGAAATGCCTTGAAATCTTTCAGAATACCCGAAAATTTTGAAATACCTTGAAATATTGAAATCCGTTGAATCCCTCAAAACATCTTGAAACCTGTAATAACTTTCAAAATTCCTTAAAAAATGATGCAATCCTCTTACATCCCCTCAAAAATCCTGTAAAATCCTCTTTTGTCTGTGACTATAGATATTCGGTCTCACAGATCGCGCCATACTACTAGTGCGTGTGTCTCCATCTCCACTGTTTAAAAGATTATTAATAATAAAAGTTGATAAATTTTTTTAATTTCTTACTTCTTCCAATGTCCCTTCATATACTTGTATGAGTTGGATAACAAAACCTTCTTTACTTATTTGATTAGATATAAATATATACAGTAGAGTAGACTGTAAGGCCTCTGGTCTATGTTGGTGCAAAAAGGAAATCCCGTACATACTTAAAAGGTAAAAACTCTGAGTTTTGTTTCTCTCCAGCTTTTGCTTTTAAGATTTTTATTTTTGCCAGTTACAACAATAATTAACTCGTTTTCTAAAGCTCTCGGTTTCATGCCTTTTATGTGTAAAAATACGAGGAACATGTAGTTAGAAAAAAGAAGATGAAAAAAAGTTTGAAGCCTACACGCAGAAGGCGGTGAAGCACCTACATGAAGGAGGAGAGCATACGTGGTCGCCAGTAGTTCGCAACTTCTTCCGGTCACGCGATTACCTCCACCTTAATTAATCGACGTGGCGTTCCGACAGTACCAGAAGAAAGGAAGAGGAAGTCATCGGAAATTCAAGACGCGTTTTCCCTGAGTCATAAATTAAGCTGCCAGAAACTAAACTGGGCACTAACAGCAAGGAAGCGCAGAGTTCGTACAATACAATTTATCGCTTGAGCCTCTGTCGACAAAGAGATTGCTTTTCATCCTCTTCATCAACTCAATTATTGCGGAATCAGCTATTTTAAAAGCTGTGGTTTCTCCTATTCAGATTTGATTTTGACCCCTGGGACAATAATTTATATCGAGATAAATTTTGTTGTAGGACAATCTAAATACTAAATCGACTTTTGAGTATTCGATTACTGAAAATTAGGGTAAATTTATTTTTTGACATCGACTTTTTGAATTCTTACAAGGGAAACCAAACTTGTAATATGCTAGAGGAATAAGATGCACTTTTCAGCCGTTGTCGAGAAAAATTGATTTAAAAAATCTACGCTCGTTACATACCATAGACCGCGATGAGAGAATTTTTGAACTCCCAGTTGGGTCAAAATCGCTGAAGTTTTCAACGTTTACAAAATACGAATTAAGAAACAAACAGTTTTTTGTGCGAGACCTAAAATTTTCAATTTTTAAATGTCACTGTTGATAATAGAATTATTTGGTGCCAAAATTATATCCATAAGGTGCCACACCGCTTCATCATCCGGAAAACATCGATTGATAATAGAATATTTTGGTGCGAAAATGATGCCGTAAAAGTATCACCCTCCTACACTTTCCGGAACACACCCCATTTTGACCCCTAATAATTGATAAAATCATCAATAATGATCCAACTTCTAGAATTAAAATTTTACTCTTGACAATAGAATAATTTGGTACCAACATAATGCCAAAAAGGTATCAACCCCATAAGTCTTCCGGAACACACCCTAATTCAACTCCCAATAATAGAAAAGTCCAAAAAATTGCATAACTTCAAGACCTAAATTTGTAGGAATAGAATGGTTCTATTTGAGGTCCAAAGAAACCCAAAAAAGCTTTATTCCCTTACCTCTTTGAGAGCATCCTCGTTTTCTATCCCTAAGATAATAAAAAATCGAACAAATTCCAAAAAAATATAACTTCCAGACCTAACATTTTATGGCTTAAAATGGTTTCATTTGATGTCCAAAGATACCAAAAAAAGTTTGATCTCCTCAGCTCTTCTGGAACACCCCCGTTTTCTTCCCCTAAGGGAACAAACTTATTGATCCAAAATTCTAAAAAAAATACTGATGCCCTAACCTCAAGACCTCAACTTTTGGTGGCTATAAAATGGTTTGATTTTTTGTTTAAAGATACCAAAAAGTGTTTCATCTCCCCAGATCTACTGGAAAACCCTCGTTTTTACCCCTAAAATAATAAAAAATCTAAAAAATTGCAAAAAAAGTCCTAATGTCTGAAGACACCAAAAAAAATTAATTATCCTAGCTCTTCTACTCTTAGGGGTAGAAAATGAGGGTGTTTCAGAAGAGTTAGGGAAGTGAAACTTTTTTGGATATCTTTGGATATCAGATGGAACCATTCTAAGCAATAAGATTTTAGGTCT
Source organism: Andricus quercusramuli (assembly GCA_932178445.1). Lineage (NCBI taxonomy): Eukaryota > Metazoa > Arthropoda > Insecta > Hymenoptera > Cynipidae > Andricus > Andricus quercusramuli. Next base: position 29,567 of record CAKNXH010001847.1, on the reverse strand, counting down.
AGGAGTTAGGGCATTTTTGGAATTTTTTTTCGATTTTTTATTATCTCGAAGTTAGGACATTTTTTGGAATTTTATTCGATTTTTTATTATCCTACACTGAGAAACCCTTGTTTGTATTTCTTGTTAAAAATCACACTAGATTTCACTATCTGAACTTTGCAATGAGAGGCAAAAAGCAAATTTTAATAATATTTACTAACCTCAATAGTAACTCGTAGCTACTTAAAGAATTATAAAATATATTGGAATAAAAGTTAAAACAATTGCATTTATTGTAAAAGACATTTCAAGTATTTATTAACCTCTGTAGTAAAACTGCAAGTCTGCACTATTTACTAATTTTGGTAGGAGAAAATAGTAAATTTGTTGGATTAATATCTGTAGAAGATAACAGTATTTACAAAGTGCTGTAGTAAAATGATGCGCAGGGACCGTGCGCACCGAATTACTAACTGGTTAGCAAAATCTGCTACAGTGGGAATAGTAAAAAAAATAAATACGTGTTGCAAACTTTCACACAAGCCTACCTACACACATGTTCTACATTTAACGCATAATTCACATTTATTTAAATTAAGAATTGACAACATTAGAAATTACATATATGTATATATTCTTAAAAGATAGTATTTTATATTATAAAGCTGAAACAGAAAAATCGGGTTAGAAGAAAACGAAGGCTAGCGGGAATCGAACACGCGTCTCCGGGACAGCAGTCGAGCGATGATCCATCTACCTATAAGACGTTGTGGGACTGAGAATGAAAACTTCCATATGACCTAAATGATAGAAAGTTTATTGGTTCTAATTCATTTAATCCTTAATTGATTAATATTCATGATATTTTTATAATTTTAAACAACAAAATTTTTAATGTAATTAAAATAAGTAAATATTTTTTTTAAATATTTTTTTTTGCGGATTTTGCATTCAAACATAAATTAGATGTCATTTTCGCAACCTAAAAATATGATCGGCGATCGACAAACGTCAGATGCACTCGGCCGCGCTCGGTCCAAGGCTCGATACTTTCTGCTAAATCAGTTAGTAATATTTAGGACCAAATTTAATAATTGGTATTAACCTTTGTTACAAAAAGTAGGAAATGTCCATAATTCACATCGTGTTCCTACAGACAATAGTAATTTCTTCTACATATTTAGTATATTATGTTATTTAAAATACTTATTACTTTTATTTTTTTTTGTACAATTTATTAATTTCTCTACTAATTTTTCCTACATCGGATATTACTACAGAGAATAGTAAGGATTGCTATTACCAAATAGGAAATCTTCTTATAAAAATAGTATAACTTATTATTTATGTATTAAAATGTCAAAATTTAAGCATTTTGCCCCCATTTGCTATCCGTTTTAGTAATTTTTCTAACCTAAAGTTTCTCAGTGTAGGGTGAGAAAACGAGGGTGTTCCAAAAAATCTCAGGGGATTAAACTTTTTTTGGTATCTTTGGACATTAAATAAAACCATATCAATGTGAATATGAATTAAGCCTTGAAAATTCAGGTCTGGAAATTAGGGCATTCTTTGGAAGTTTGTTCGATTTCTTAATATCTTAGTGTTCCGGAAGATATAGGGGTATGCAACTTTTTTAGGCATCTTTGGAGGTCAAATGGAACCATTCTAAGCAATAAGATTTTAGGAACGAAAGTTAGGGCACTTTAAAAAAATCGATATTTTAGTATCGTAGGGGTTAAAAACGTTTAAAATTGAATCATTTACATTCAAATAAACGAATTTCGAGTGCTAGAAGTGTTCGAAATTTAGTAATTTCAAACTAAAAGCATTCTCAATTCATTAATTTCAGATTGGAACTTTCAAACTGGACATGAATAACAAACGATAGATAGATTTCCTTAGATATCTTCACCAAAGAAATTCTTTTTACAAGAAATTTTCCAAATATTGTTTTGCTACAGAATTCTACAAATTCCTCTCTCAAAATTTTGCACTGTCCCGCGACAACTTCTCTTTAGCTCATCCTAGCTTTTTGTAAAAATTTGTTCAAAATTCTGGAGTTAGAAAATTTCAGAAATTCTGAATTGTTGAAGAAAAAGGTATCTAGTCGTGCTTATCAATTAGTAGTTGTTACTTTTGAATTTCAATCATTGACACAGAATGTACTTTACATATATACAGAAAGAGGAACTTTCGGTTACTAACCAAACAACCTGTTATCAATGTTATCATTCTCAAGCCTAAACGGAAGCGCAACGCGCGTTCGTATTGTTAACTCAACACTGTTTGTTCTTTCCGATAGTCTCTTATCTTATCAACCGTGTACTCCCAGTTAAATGCCACAAGGTTTTCATTTTTTTTTTAATCAATTCCTAATTTAATACAGAAACTATTCTCAACTTGTTTTTGTTACAATTCGTGATGTTTCATTTTTTAGGAATCCCTCACGGATAAAAATTATAGGAAAATTGTATGGGCCTATAATAATTCTCCTGTATTTTTTCGTGACGCTAGGAAATACATTATCAGGATTGCCAAAGTAAACTTGAAGTTGATTTGATCATTTTGTTGAAAATTCAACTTTTTGCATTCAAAATTCATCTACTTTGGTCAAAAATGCATCTTTTTTTGGTTTAAAATCACAAACGTTTGGTTGAGAATTAATCTGTTTTGGTTGTCGTCTTTTCTGGTTGAATTCAACTGTTTTTGGTTTAAAATTTAAATCTGTTTTGACTGAAATATCATCTATTACATTTTTCGTTAAGAATTCATCTTTTTTGGTTGGAAAATGAAAGTCAACTACTAACTCAGTTACAAGTGGAACTGCTTTGTTAAACATTCATTTTTTGGGGGGAATGATTTATCATTTTAGTTTAAAATTTTTTTTTTTTTTAAATTTAAATTTTTTTTTAAAAATTTTTTTTTTTTGTTAAAAATTTATTTTCTTTACTGAAAATTGATCTATTCCATGTTAGTTTGAAAATTTATCTCCTTCAATTGAAAATTCAACTATTTGGTTAAAAATCCCTGTATCTTGTTGAAAATTCATCTTTTGTGGTAGAATATCAATCTTCTTTGTCACTAATTTGTCTCGTTGGTCAAAAATGTATTACTTCGGTTGAAAATTCAAGTGTTTTCTTAAAAATTAAGTTTTTCTGGTAGAAAAAAATCTTCCTCGTTGAAAATTTATTCATTCTTGTATAAAATTAATTTTTCACTATAATTTTAACTATTATACGTCAAAAATTGATCTGTCTCAGTTGAACCTTCATACTTTTGGTTGAAAATGAATTTCTTTTGTTGAAAATGTAACTATTTTGTTAAAAACTTGTGTTGTTTTTGGTTGAAATTTCTTTTTTTTTTAATTTTAACTATTCTATGTTTGATTGAAAATTCATGTTTTGGGTTAAAAATTCAACCATTTCGTTAAAACAGTCACGTTTTTTTGGTTTAAGATGCATCATTTTGGTTAAAAAAATCATTTCTTATGTTGAAAATTTAACTATTTTGTTGGAAATTCCTTTTTAATTTGACATGCGAAGCGGAAGTGCACAAAAATTGTGAAAAGTTGAAAAATTTCGAAAAAACCGCAACTTTATAATATTATTCTGAAAGAATATTATTATAAATAACAACAAATTTTTCAAACAATTCTTTTTATTAAATTAAATTGATTATTGTCTCAATCTATCTGAAAAAATGAAAATAAGTTGAAAAATTCGGAAAAAACGCGACTTTTTAACAATATTCAAAGAGAAAATTGCTAAGAAGAATAATAAATTGTTTAAACAATTTATGTAAACATCTAATTATCAGTATAAAGTAGTATTTCATGTATTGAAAACAATTTGTATTGAAAAATCTGCAAAAAATCATAATTGGCACCAGAAACTTGCAAAATACAATTTTTCACTTAAGGGGTTTTTCGGGACCCTCTAAAACAAACTTATGAGGGTTATACTTAAAAAATACTTATTTATTTGTCTCCTATAGCTAATTGTGAATAGCTATCTTGAGTTTCAACTCAATTTACCCAATATTGACGATTCTGAATAAAATAGACAAAAACGTCTTTTTTTATGGGAAATACGTGTTAAACTTCATGGGGCTCGCGGAACCTCTCAATATCATTAAAACAAAAACCATTTATTTTTTTGTTTATTCGAACAAATTCGGGAGTAATATGCGTGAGAATTACAAAAAAAAAATCGAATGCATTTTTGGACCACCCTATTCTAACACCCTAAGCTGAACATCGTCTGATTAGAAATGGAATCGGTGTAGAGTGAAATTAAATTTGAAATACCATTTAATTAAATTATTACACCTATTTAATTGTCCAATTAAATATTAAGCTCGTTGATTTCTAAATCAATAACAATGGAATATTGAATTTGTTTTTTTTGTCCGGAAATGGGGGTGAGGGTGTCATATTTCGTGTGAAAAGCTTCTTTAGCTATGAGTTCAATGTGAATCTCCGGTGCTTACGTTCGTAAGATGATATCAGTAATTTTACCACGGTAATTAAATACGACTCGATAGTGTTGCACCTTCTTCTGATGGTGCGGCGTGCCTTTCCGGTAAGGATATTACAGTACCTCGTGAGAGAGAAACACGCCTAATTGTCAGACTTGGGTCGTTATTAAACGAACTGAAAAATAATCACCAATCACCTTATCACCCATTAAAATCACCTCAATCGATGGCAAACAACTGAATCTCTACCATCAATTCTATAGCTACGACGCCCACATTAATCAAATAATCATAGAGTATGATCTACTTGATTAAACTCCACTCAACAACTTGCCACAAACAGTTTCAATAGTTACGTGTATACATACTGATTTTAGAGTTAATAAATCTACCATCTAAATTCAGTCATTTTTTTCATCAATTTACTCAATTGATTATTTTTAAATTATTTAAAGCCCATTTCGACGGCTCCACTGTATAGTGCTTCAGTTAGACTGCCCATATAGAGCTCTAAATCACTTTTAGCCAATTTTTCAGGAGAGCCGATTAAAGTTTCAAATGTTTTTAAAATTCATAAATACGGTACAGAGTAACGAAAACGTTATTTACAAAATAGCTTATGTTTTTACCTCAATATTGTTAACATTTGCCATAAACATGTATATATTAATGAACATGTTATAATTGGGCATAGTCTTTTCCCTACGATCAATCATTTTGATTATTATTTCAAGTAATCAATAACATAAACATTAAACACTAAATTTATGTAGAAGTAGCATTCCAAGGGATGAGAAAGCTTTTTTATTTGAATATTGCAACATTTATATCGTTTCATATATTTAATATACTTTTCTCCAACAATCTTTCGGTTATGTCATTCTATTCGTCAATGTACTAAAATTCACAAAAATACGGTATGAAAATAAATGAAAACGGAATCATAAGATTATTGAGATTTATGTTTGAATTATGAAATAAACATTATAAGCACTTCACACGCGGAACGAACATTAACCTCAAATTCACAAAGCAACACGTGATCATGAGGTAATCATAATTATAATTTAAACATAATTTAATTATAACTATAAAAGATGTTGTATCAAGGATATCGATTTCTATCGTTACACAAGTTTCTTTAAACATTTAGATTTAATTCAAAATCTGCACGGAGAAAATTTTTAGTTAACCGAGTAGGCTAAATAGCTCGGTTAAAGACATATTATTTAAAAAGAATCAATAAATTGTTGAAAGTAATCATGTGCTTGTTGCTATTCACAACCGAGCTGAAACGCTTAAAGTCAAATGGTAGAAAATAACACATTAAATGGTTGTCGGAACCAAGTTTAACTCTGCAAAATTTGATGGAGTAGTTCTTTGTTAAAATGAAACGAATTTTTCAGTTACAAGTAAACAAGTGCTTTGCATTACATTTTAACCAAGCTGCAGATAGTAGTTATATTTTCACAAGCAAACTAGTCTCTTTTTACACAATCAATAAGCTTGTTAATTTTTCTCAAGCAAGTTAGTAAAAGTAAATCAAGTTAAATTGACAGATTTTAACCGAGTAGTGACAGATTTTAACCGAGTAGAGATTTTAGCACAATTGCGCATGCGTCGGACCAGCAGCCAGCATTACGACGCTAATCCTTGGTTGTGGTTTGTGAAGCGCCAATTTTTTAGTGCAAAGTGTGAAAAGTGCACTGGACATATGGCAGACGAGGACGTATGCAATTTGCTACGAGAGTGGGGCCTGTCGCAGTACATAGATCACTTTAAAGCATGCATTTTCCCCAAATTCTATTTTGTTAGACTTCCCATCTGACCTAATTTCTATGCAGCTGAATTATTATTCTACCTAATCTCCGTTGCTCGGCTGCATAGAAATTCGGTCAAATGGGAAGTCTAACAAATAGAATTTCGGGAAAATGCATGCGCTATATATATATAATGGTAACCGAGTAGCTTTGCTGCCGTAGCAGTATAGGTCGGCTGCACCAGCCAAGTACATTAGTGACAGTAGCCAAGTAGCTTTGCTGCCGTAGCAGTATAGGTCGGCTGCAACAACCAAGTACATTGGTTACGGTAACCGAGTAGGTTAGCTATCGCAACAGACTGAGGTTGGCTACTGTAACCAAGTAGGTTGCTAATTTTAAACAAAAAATTTTAGCCAATACAACTTGGTTAGATTTTACAACGAAGTTTGCAGGTGCTATATTAGCAGTCTTACTTGGTTACTTTCAGCAGAATTTTGGTTATTTTCAACAGGTTTATTTTCTCAGTGTGAATTGAAGTGAATTTCAAAGCTATAAGCCAAAGCTGGGATCATCTTTCAGACAACAAAAAATTTGTTTTGAGAAACAAAATATTTGTTAACAAATTATTTGGTTGAAAATTCATGTATGTTTTTGAAAATTCAACTTTTAAGTATAAAATTAATCCTCTTGGCTTAAAATTTAATTATTTGATCGCAAATTTATGCATTTTGTTAAAAAATCGACTTTTTGGTATAAAATTAATCCTCTTGGTTAAATATTGAGGTATTTGGTTGAAAATTTGTGTATTTTGTTGAAAACCCGTATTTTTTGGTAGAAAATCAATTTCTTGGTTAAAATGCCACATTTTGTTTCGAAAGTTTTGGTTGAGGATTCAACAATTGTTGCAAATTTATCTTTTTGAATTGAACTCTTTTTTGTTTAAAATTAAAATCTTTTTTTTTAAATATCAACTATCACATTTTTTTATTTCATATTTTTTGGTGGAAAATTCAACTCATTGTTTGAAAATTGAAATACTTTCTTCGAAATTAATTTTTTTCGTTAAGGATTTATAATCGTAATTGAAAATTCTTCTCCTCGGTTGAAAATTTATCATCTTTAGTTGAAAATTCATCTTTTGGGGTTGAATTCAACTGTTTTTCATTCAAAATTAAAATCTTTTTAAATTCAATCATCAACTATTACATTTTTTATTGAAAATTCATCTTTTTACACGAAAAATTCAACGCATTGGTTGAAAGTTGAACTACTTTCTTCATAAATAATTTTTTTTCGTTAAAGATTAATAATTTTAGATAAAAACACATCTCCTTGGTTGAAAATGAAACTAATTTGTTGTAAATTCGATTTTTTGGTTTAACCTTAATTTTTTTAAACTGAAAATTCAACTACTTGGTAGTAAACTCAACTGTTTGATTGAAAATGAACTTTCTTGCAGCAAATTCAAATATTTTTCAGAAAATTCGTCTTTTTAATGATAATTTAACTATTTCATTTTGGGTTAGAAATTAATCTTGTTCAGAGTTCGTCTCTTTGGGTAAAAAGTTATTCATTTTTGGTTAAAGAGCTAACAAGCCCAAGTTGAAGGTAAAATTCCAATTTCTTAAAAAGATATTGCAAAAAAAAACTTCAAAGAGTGTTTTCGAAAAATTGGAATAAATCTTGAAATGTTTTTATAATTTTCCCCTAGATTCTACCCTAGGGTCGAATTTGGTTCAAAAAAGTCTAAAAACTTAAAAAATGTGTGAATTCTCACAAAATTAAAAGAAAATCATTATTTATCCTATTTGAATTAACTTTAGTAATATTTCTAAAAATAATATTGCTTTGAATTTATTTAAATCATATGGTGAGTACAATCATTATATGAAATTTCGTGACTGTTGCACCAAGTTCGATCCTGGGGTAGAATTTTGGGACAAAATTCTAAAAACATTTCAATAATTTAGCAAATACTATGAAGACTTTCTTTTAAAATAAGCTCAAGAACTTAAAAAAATGTTACTTATTTTCAGAGTTATTCCAATTTTTCGAAACCATCGAAAAATTTGACGATGTTTACAATATCTTCTTATAAAATGAACAGTTAGCCTTCAACTTGGGCTTTTTAGACGCAGAATTGTATAGCTTTTCGTGCCATTGCTAGAAAAAAAATTATTGTTAACACTAGAAAGATATAATAGAATTCAACAAGTAATATAATTAAACGTATTTCGTATCAAAACCGTTATATACGAGGAAGAATTTAGAGAAAAAAAGTATCAGGGGGTCAAAATTGACCACTTCGTCTTTCGAGGTAAAATTAATTTTAATTTAAGTTTCACCTAGAGTAGGGGGCTGAAACTCACTTCATACTAGCAAGTCATTAAATAATTAAAAGAAAAAAAGTTAGAACTCGCACCGATGCGTTTTAAGAGACAGCGCGCCGTCAAGTGGAAAAGGGGTCAAAAATAACCCCTCGGTCTTTCCATCAGTGTTAATACTATATAAAATTATACAAAAATAGTTTCATTTTCTACCAAACTATTGAATTTTTAAACGCAAAATACGAATTTTCTACAAAACAGTTGCAGTTACAATCTGGGAATATGAATTTTGAACAAAAAAGTTAATTTTATACCAAACAGTTAAGTGTTCAAGGAAATTGTTGAACTTTTAGTTGAGAAAAAAATTATTTTTAACAACAACAAAAAAACGAATTTTCAACAATTGAATTTTTGGAACCAAGAAAATGCATTTACTTGAATCCTATTTCTTAGCATCAAGCAAATATTCTTTAATGGTAATAATTTGTATTTAAACCAGACACATATCTTTTGTTGATCTAAAGAAATTAATTCTTTGGATACATTTTCTTTATTCAAACAAATGTTTCTTTACATTCAAGAAAACCATTTCTTTGATTCAAAATGTCTAGATTGGTTGAAATCTTATTTGTCGTCCAAAGAAATATTTGATTCAATGAGTTCGATTCTTTGAATTGATTCGGACGCATTTGAATCAAATAATTGTGCATACTTAAATCAAGTCATTAAGTTTATTTAAATGAAAGTAATAATGATTTAATTCAAAATAATATTAATTAAATTAAAAATAGATTTATTTGTTACAAAGAGTTCATGAATTTATACCAATGAAGCATTTATTTAGATGAACAAGATATTATGTTTACATAAATATTTATTTCTTCAGTTAAAGGAAATAATTAATTTGCTTACTAGAATTAAATTAATCCTAACAAATAAACATTTATTCCAACGAAATAATTTTTTTTCAAATCAAACATTTAATAATTTGGCATAATTTGTTTCAATTGAATACTTCTTTAGATCAAAAACTATGATAAATCCAATATCCATGTTTTTTATTTGAAAAAATATTTCTTTGGCATTTATGGAGAGGGTTGAATACGGCTTTCCACCTTAGAATCTCCATGTTGCGGCAGCTTCGTAGAAATCGCTGTGCACTTGACACTCGATGGACCCAAGGGTTCGATTCCTGCTGGAGATGGATTTTCCACCGAATTTTTCTGTTTCAGTTTCATGAATAATTTCTATTGTATTTGGACGCACGAGGCAACCTGATGCAACTGATGCGCTGAGATTGCGGCCCTCATTCTGTTTGTCACGCTTGACTGAGCACCGCCTTCCTTTCGGCCTCGCGGCTCTCCTCATCACGGGACTGCAGAGGACATCAGCTTTAGGAACGCACAAATTCAGTTTACGGAAATCCATGTTCCAGAGTAACAATGAAATGTTAGATAGCCATTTAATGTGCGTTTTAATACTCCATGGTTAGGTTCTTCTAATTGCCTGAAACGCGTCAGGCGTTTAGAATATCTGTTGAGGATTCTTCTGGAAGCTTAAATAAACCAGGCACTCGACGCCCAGTAAAGATTTCGTACCAAATCTATCTGAACGGCAGTAGTCGGCCGACTGCCTAAAACTACTAAATGCCTACGATCTATATAATTTGAAAATGAATCTAAAGCTGAATTTAAAATTGTATCTGAGAGATAACAGAATCTAAATTGAACCCTAAAACCCAATTCGAAACTTAATTTAAAGCTGAATATCTTGTTGTAAAGCCGAATCTAACATGGAATTTAAATGTAAATTTGAAGCTGAACCCAAGGTTAGATTTTTAAATTTGGTCAAGTTTAATTGAACGCAAATTTATTCAAAATGATCAGTATGATTTACATGAAAACCACTCATGATTACAGGATAAATGTAAAGGTGTGAAGTAATTAAGATCAAATAAATCCTTTTACGACCTAGTTCCTGTCGCAGTAATAAATAGCTTATCATTCGCATAAATTATCAGCCGTTATTGTTATCATAAATCTTGAAGGAATGCGACTTTCTAGTGGTCACCGTTTAGCTGAAATTGAAATTTTTACACATGCATAAGTGTGAGTGTGGAAGTGTTCCAGTGTCACGTATTATGTTGGAAAAGTGTTAATTGAAACATTGATATTAATACTTTGGCTGCGAGGCCTTGCCACCTCGATAATAAATCTCTCTTCTCGCCTCGTAATATTAACACACTTTTCCAATTATCTTTTTAAAGAATAATTTGTCTTGCCCTATCTCTTAACGCTTTGAAGTATTCAGGGTAACTGGCTCACAGTTCGGAGTAATTATCATCATGCAAAGTAAAAGGACGTGTCGGCGATTTGGTGGAAAATTTTCCGGATGTAGTAGAAAAACTGGAATGAGATTCGTTCTTTCATCATAAAAAATTGTAATATATAACTGAAAAACCACCCCTCATATATTTAACAAACCCCATCTCAGCTGGCTTCAACTAAAATAACAGAAAAAAAATTAGTTTAAAATGATCACCACAGAATCCGTTCCAAAACTCTAGTAGTAGATATCAAAATCCGAAATCTATGAAATATTTCAAGCAGTTGAAAAATCTCTTGAAATCCTTCAAATTTGTTTAAAATTATTCAAATCTTTTGAACTCTTTTCAATTGACCCGGAAACATTAACAATTGCCCGAAAGAAAAACGGGAAATGACTGGGAATTTAAAATCATCCGTCGGGAAGATACCCCGATTCGGTTTGTTAATTTTTAATGAACATTATATTCGGTCTAAATGGAATGAAACCAAATAATCTTTTACTATATATTGAGATAACCACAGCCACAAGATGATCAAATTAATGCAGGGGAACCCAGTAAGAGGTGGATACCAGTACAAATTGGATAATGGGAAACAATGACTGGGTTTTAAAGCAAAAATTCTGTAGTATTTTCTTATGAGTAGGAATATTAAAAACCAGTTTTATAAGCAGCCTTTGAACCCACTCAGAGAAAAAGTTGTCTGGAAACAAAAGCATCGTCCTTTTGCCTGATTTGTCTTGAACGACTTGAATATCTTCTTTACATAAACAGAATTATTTGGCTGCGAGATCAGGCGAAGATTATCGCAAAAGGATAATGTTTGCTACAAAAGGATTCTTTTTGAGACAAATAAAATTCCTTTTACCTTTGAATTTTAGACGAAATTCCATTTGTGTCATGGAGAATCCTTCTGACACAAGAGGAAACTTCTCTAAGTACCAGTATCTTGATATTTTTTGATTCAAAAATTGACATATGTGTTTTTGGCATGATGAGCATTTTTTCTCAGCTGACAGAGTATCATTTTTTAAGGAATAAATCGGTTTCACTATTCCTTCACTGGTTCCTTCGAGCCATCCAATTTTCTTGGCTTCAAAAGTGTTATTTATTACGAGAATAATAATTTCTGGACAAGGCAGGTATGGGTATTGAGGTAATTTTTCTACTTTTCGGTTGCGAGCAGAAACAATTAAGCCCTAATAACCAAAACACTTTTGAATAAATAACCAAGATGTAAAGTATTATAAAGTATAAAGTTTAGGACAAACGGCTAAAATAATTCACGTGATGTCATTACTATCTTGAATTTTTTTTTTAATTAATAATTGAATGTCTATTGTCGTATCAAATACTAGTATCATTAGCTAGCAAGGCTGCAGTGTTCGCACAGAAGACTCCCTTTTAAAATGAATTTTCCAGCTTTAATTTGGTATGTAATACTTTCCTCACTTGTTAATCAATTATCAGGACTTCCAAAGTTTTTCTATTCACCTCGTACTGGTTTCCCCTAATCTTTCTGATCAGCTGAAGAAGCTGGAACTACTTGAAGCTCTCTCGTTAAATAACTTTTGATTAGTTTTTGCCCCTATCTGGCTATATTGGCTATAGTGTAGGCTCAGTGTCGGTGGTAATATAATTCCTTTTCCTGGGGATAATAAGAGAGACTGCATTAAATTGGCTGCTCTTCCTCTGAAGACGGCCGGGACGGTCAGAATTTGTGCCCACATAGGCGAGGTAGTTAACATCCACCTCCGTCAACTATATCATCCTCCAACCACCTTTTCTGTGTGATCTGCCGCGTCCACCTCCACCCCCTTCTATTCGTTTTGCCCTTCTTGCATGCCTCTCTGCACCTCGTGCTGGTATGGATGGAAAAAGGAAAAAGCAAACAGGAGGCGAGAAACAAGAAGGAAAGGCAAAACGAGAGCCTCCTGTCTCGTGCAGCTATTCAGACATTCAAGCCACTTATTACATTCAGTTCTGCTCTACACGTCCTGAATACACGGGATTTTCTTACGCTTCCCTACACCCCATTTCCTCCTTCATTTTCTCTTTCTATATTCTCGCCTCATTTTTTCCAGCTAGCGACTAGCGACTGACTGCGTGCATTTTTATTCGCTTTAGAAACGCCGCCTTGAATCTTTAAAGGCTGTTGCTTTCTTTGTTTTTCATGGAGGGGGGGGGGGGGGGTGGTGGAGGATCGTAAATAGATATTTATCAGTTTCCGTTTCTACACGGAGACAAATGGAAGGTCAGTCTGGCCATCTAGATGTGCAGAATGACTATATTTGAGGGTCAATTATAGAACAGCCTTCTAGAATTTCTAGATGGCTAAAGCGACTATCTCTAGAAGGATGAAACAAGATGTTCAGATTGATCACCTCGAGAGTCGACTTGATCATCTTGGACGGTTGAATCGCCAGAAAGCCGAAATGATCATCATAGATGGTCGATTTGATCATTTCAGATAGTCGATCTAATCTCATCGGATAGTCGACTTGGCCACCTTAGAGGGTCAATTTGATTATAACAGAGTGTGAATTTTAACATGAAGTGACAGCTAATGTGATGCTAAACAGCTTAACAACATTCGCTCACTCCGAAAATGGTCTCGGCCTTTTAATTTTCACGCGCATAATTGACGCGCATAATTGTCGCGCATAATTGACGCGCAAATATTGACCCTCCGCGACGGGCTATCTGCTCCATCGCAGATAGTCGAAATGAGTCAAAACAAGATGATAGTATTAACCATTCCAAAAGGATACCTTGCTTATTCTGATAGTGAGCCTGATCGTCTTATAACAAACTGGTGATAAAATGAGAGTATCTGACTGTCGAAAAAATGATGGAAGGCCATTTGGACCATCTAGAAGACGGACTGAATCTCTAAATTTGGACTCCAACTTTGAATGTCTATTTTTCTCCGTGTAATTGCAAATTCCACTTGCCGACGTTTACCGACATTTAGAGCATTACTGGGTTCGTGTCCGGGCTAAATTTAGCTTTTGTTATCTAGTTGTCTAACCTTAAATTTCTACGTAGTTTATAAATGCGAGAAAAATAGACTCTAGAAATCTAAAGACAGTCTAGAAAAAAACTGAATAGATCGTATCTATTTCAAATCAGACAGGTTCCACACTTCAAGTCGCAGAATCTCTCACCGACGTGATATTTATGAAAGGAAACTAGGCGACACGTATTTTGCTGCTTCAAGAAACAAACATTTTCCACGAAGTTACGAGTAGTTGAATTTTGACGTCTATTTTCAAAAACGACAAATTCTTTCTTGAAAATTTTATAGTTTTTTTATATATAATTTAGATGTTCTAATTTTCTTTTCCAGGCCTCCTACAGGTATAAAAAATCTATAACGATCAGGGAAAATAAAAAATTGGTCAGGGAAACGTCAGGCAATTTCAAATTGGGTTTTGTAGCAACCCTGTTTTGGATTCTAAAGAGTTTTACCGTCCTCTTTTGAGTTAAGCCGGACATTTTAAAAAGAGTTCAAAATAACAAAATGTGGACGATTGAATTTTCAACAAACAAGATTAATTTTCTGGCAAAAAGACGAATTTTCAACGAAAAAGTTAAATTTTTAACAAAAAAAGATGAATCTTTAAAAAAACTGAAATTTTAACAAACAAAAAGACGAAATTTCAACAAAAAAGTTACATTTTCAACTAAATAGTTCAACTCTTAACCAAGAAGCTTAATTTCTGATTAATAAAGATTACTTTTTACCAAAGCAGTTTCAATTTGAGCGCGCCTATAGCGCACACTTGTTGAATCTCGCGCTTTGTGCTCGTTCATTGTACTACCCACACATTTTTGCATAGGACTTTTAAAATTAATGGTCAAACCATCGACAATTGAAATTTCGTGATTGTGACTTTTCGTTTGTTCTTTCGGCTTTACCGAACACACTCTCATCACGTGTTTTCTGAGAAAAGAAGCCAAAGCAAATTTTAATATCTAATTTAAAAACAATTTTGTTATTAAACACTTCATTGTACCATGTGTTTTCTCCCCTAAAAATTTAATTTGTTTATTTTTAATGTAATTTTTCACGATTAAAACAAAAACTACGCAAATTTGTTGATCTCCTTTGGGTGAACAACGTTTGTCTATTCATTTTTTTCGTATCTTGTGTTGGTTTTCCGAGAATTAGATATTTAATGTTATTTTTTATGATTAAAATAAAAACAAAGCGCCCTATACAAAAATTACTAACAAACAATTCTGAAGATCTTTTTTGAGTTATCAATTTTTATAAATTCATTTTTGTTCGTATTTTGCATAATTTGACCGCAAAAGGGAATTTTTTATTTGTAATAATATTTTTCAGGATTGAAACGAAAAATATGCGTCTTAGAAAGAAGTGGTCTCAAGGAAATTTGTTAATTTTTTTGAGGTGAATCATTTTGCTTCTTAACATTTTTTCAAATCTCGTGTAGCTTTCCTGGAAAATGGAACTTTTTATTTTTTTGATGAATTAAAAATCCAAAAACAATACTTCAACAAAAGAGTTGAATCTTCAACAAAAACGTTTGTTATTTTTCAACCGACTACATACCAATTTTCTACTAAATTGTAGCATTTTCAAGCCAAGAAGAGGAATTTTCTACAAAACAGATGGACCTTAAAACCGCAAATATGTATTTTCAACAAAAAAGTTACTTTTCAGCCAAATAATTGAACTTTCTACCAAAACAGTACATGGATTTTCAACCCAGTAGTTGCATTTTCAAGCAAAATAAATGAATTCTCAACAAAAAATATAATAGTTGATATTATTTCAAGAAAAAAAGATTTATAGAATAGAAAATTAATCAATTTTGGTTGAAGATTCAGCATTACCATATTTTTGGTTATATTCAACTGTGTTGGATTTCATCTTAAAATATTTTTTGTTGAACTCTGACTGAAATAATATCAACTATTATATTTTTCGTCGAGAATTCATCTATTTTGGTTGAAAATTCATGTATTTTGTTAAAAATCACACTAATTTGGTAGAAAGTTCAACTGTTTGGTTGAAAAGTAAATTTTTTTGTTGAAAATTCATATTTGCGTTTCGAGAATGCAATTTTTTTGTAGAAAATTCGTAATTTTGGGTTGAAAATTCAACAATTTATCGGAGTTTTTGTTCTCTCTTGGTTCAAAATTCGGGTTTTTCGTTACAAAATTTATATCTTTTGGTAACAAAATCTTTCTTTTTGTTGAAAATTCAAATATGTCTGTAGAAAATTCATTTGATTTGGTTGAAATAATATTAACTATTAAATTTTGTGCTGAAAATTCATCTATTTTGGTTGAAAATTCCACTATTTTGGTAGAAAATTAATCTGATTGGGTTGAGGATTTTTCGGTTGAATTCAACTGTTTCATTTTAAATTGAAATGTTTTTTTGGTTGAAATAATAACAAGCATTTTTTTTGAAAATTCGTCTTTTTGATTTAAAAATTAATTTCCTTTAGTAAACAAATTTCTGTAGTTTTCTGTAGTTTTGGTTTTTTAGAGTAGAAAATTCAACTATTATTAGGTTAAAAATTAACTTTTGTTGTTGTGAGTTTAACTCTTTTGTTGAAAAGTCGTCTTCTTGGTTTGAAAATGGTAGATAATTCAACTATTTGAATGAAAATTAACGTTTTTGTTGAAAATTAATATTTTCGGTATGAAAATTGAACTATTTTGGTAGAAAGTCCAACTATTTGTTTCAAAAGTAACTTTTTTATGGAAAATTCATCCTTTTAGCTAAAAAATTCAACTCTTTTGTTCAAAAGTGTTCTTTTTGGTTTGAAGATTAATTTTTTTCGGTAAAAAAATTTCAAATTTTTGGATTAAAAATACAACTGGTTGGTTGAAAAAAGTCATCTATTTTGTAGGAAATGCAAAAAATGCAAAAAAATGCAAAAAAAAATGTTAAGCCGTGAAACTTTAAATGGTTACCTGAATTTTATAATGGGGTTTTAAATCTAGACAAATTTTATTTAATTTAATCGAGCCATTTTTTAGGTACATATGACAATTATAAGCATTCTTTTCTACAGTTATGATTTGTATTGTGATGTGGGACGGGGGGATGGATTGTTAGAATTGAATACGTGAGTTGTTATTTTAACTAGAAATTTAAAATGAAAAATAATTTTCAATGGCTGATGATAATAAAGTCGAAGAAACAAGTCAATCTGAATTTTATACTAAATTTATATTGTTGTTTATTTTCCGAAATAGATTGTGTATGTTTTATTCACTGTAAATAATGTCTGTTTCTTTTTAACCACTTAACGGCCAAACCTTGATCCCGTTGAATAAAAAATCTGAAAAAATTCAGGGATAACTTATGATCATTTTTTGATAGATTTTTGGGCATTTTTTTTCAATTTTTTTTTACTTTTTCGGCTTCTATTGAGTACATATAACATAACTCATGCAACAGTAGCCGCCAAGGGATTAAATTAAGTTTTTATGGAATTATCATCTTAGTTACTGTGATTTTTAAATTATAAAATTAAGGAAGTGAAAAAAGTAACTGTTAAGGTAACTTGAAGTTAGTTTACCTAGTAACTGTAACTAGTTACAGTAACAAGTAACGTTACTTTAACTAGTTACTAAAAAAGTAACTTTAACTAGCTACTAAAAAACGAAACTTCAACTAGTTACTAAAAAAAAGTAACTTACCCAACACTGTTTCTAACTCAGGGGGTCTCAAAACCGATTAAGTCAAACTTTACATAAAACTAATACCTTCTCATTACAGGGATCATAGCGCAAAAGGAGCTCAAAAGAGGGGAAATAGGGTAATTTTCTCACGAAAAAGGGATAAATAGGGAAAGATTAAGAATTCATTTTTATATGTCAAAAAAACCAAAAAATTTTTCCATAAGAAATGTTATATTTTTATATAATTTCCAATGATTTTTCAATGATGATTTCGGCCATTAAAAAATTTAGTTTTGAAAATTGGATATACTGAGGTCGTTGGAAATCCATTCACAGTGATATAAAGATAGTACGAGAAAAAATAAAGTTAATTAAATACACAATTTTGATATGTTCAACATCGTTCTCATAAATATGTCTTTCCAAGATTTGCCATCTCTTCCTTACTATAATTAATACTTTCAATGTAAAAATGCTAAAATTAATCGAATCGTTTGAGCTGAGGGACAACAATTTGTGGGTTGACATCTAAAACGAGTAAAGAAAAAAATTTTGAAATCGGTTGATATCTTCGTCCTGTTTCGATCTGAAATTTCTTCAGCTTGAACCAAAAAAACATGTTATTACTTTTTATTCACGACAAACATTTTTTTCCGTGGTGTATATATCGTTCCAAAATCGCAACAAAATCTGAAATATCAAAAATCCTAAATCATGACAAAAGCTTTTTTTCAGAAAAAAAACAAAATGATAAAATGTTTCTTTGGTTCAAGCTCAATAAATTTCAGGCTCGACATATTCAACCTTTTTTAAAATTTGTGCACATGACTCAATCAAAAAAAAAAACATGTTCTTGCACATTTAAACAAAATTGTTACTGCGCAAAAAATTTATTTATAATTTCATAATTTTTTATTATTGTTCACTAGTACAAGCTGTAAATATAACAAACTCGTCATAATTTTTGAGCCAATAGGAAACATTTTGAATTTGAAATCGTTACATTTTACTGATTAACATTTTTTTTCACTTTTCACGAATGCCAGCCCACAATTTTGTTTTCCCTCAGCTACAACGATTTGATTTGTTTTAGCATTTTCACTCCGCCCTACTCTTCAGTGCTCTTAAACTCAAATTAAAAATTGCTTAAGTATATAAAGTGTTCACCTTTTAATACTTTTTTAAAAAGTACTATGTATTTTGTAATGTTAGTGGTACCTTATTTATTGATAAATAATTTATTTGAGTGCTATAATTGCTTAAATTATTATTCAATAATGGGTACACTTACTAATTTCAGAGAATTTTCCGCGTAATTCAAATATTGTATATTTGAAAAGAAAAGGGGAAGTTTTTTAAGAATAAGGGAAAAAGGGAAATTTCATGGAAAAGGGGGACAATAAGAAAAGAAGTGAAAGACTGTGCACCCTTAGGGCGGTCCAAATTTATACCTGTAAAAATTCGACTTTCGATTTTTGGTGATAAAAACCCCCCATTTTGTTCGTTTTCCGGAAAAAGGAATTCCCTAATTTTTTTTTTCAACGTTAACCCGTGTTCCCGGTCTTTTGAAATTAACATGGGGTTTTAAATGGGAGAAGCTCAATTTTCAAAAAACTAGAAAAAAGAAGTACTTGTTATACATTTTTTGTCAATTAAAGTATTGTCACCTCTTGAGGAGTATTTAAGGAATAATTTCCATCCAATAGCTTTTAATTTTGACACACCTGAACCCCTTTAATTGTGCCCGGAAAATGCCCCAAAAAATACAAAATAGCAGTTTTCTATCAAATTCATGCTAAAGACGGTATTTTAAAAAAAATTTTCAACGCGAAAAGTTATTATCGAATCGTGAAAAGTTATTATCTTTCGGAATAAATCGTACAAAGTTGATCAATATCAAGATTAGTAGTTCTTGTTCAACTTATTTGGTAATTATTTAAACAATTTTCTTTTGTTTAAACAATTTTTTATCCCTAAAATCGTAAAAAGTTATTATTTTCTGAAAATAATGATACAATTAAATAATGTTGAAAGCAATACATTTTTGAAGGATGTTTGGTAATTATATAAACAATTTTGATTTGTTTAAACAATTTTGTCCCCCCTGTAAAGCGTGAAAAATTATTACTTTCTGGAATTAATGACACAATTAAGGGAATTTAAGAGTAATATTTTTTTCCTACAGAATATTTAGCAATTTTTAAAATAATTTTTATATGTTTGAAGTATTTTTTGTTTGTTTAAAAATGTTTCTTGATGCTTATTACCCGTAATTCATTTGAAAAATTATTCATTTTAACGAATATGATCTGAAAACATAACTACTCATAACAGACTGCAAAAATGGTTTATATTAATAATTATTATTGATTATTAATTGTTTAAATAATTTCAAAGTATCTTAAGCAAAAAATATTATTCTTAAAATTCGTTAATTGTGTCATTAATTGCTGAAAAGAATAAATTTTCTCGATTTGCAGAGAAAAAAAATTTTAAACAAACAAAAATTGTTTAAACAAATGAAAATTACTTTTAAAAATTGCTAAATATTCTGTAGAAAAAAAATATTACTCTTAAATTCCTTTAATTGTGTCATTAATTCTAGAAAGTAATAATTTTTCACGCTTTACAGGGGGGAAAAAATTGTTTAAACAAATCAAAATTGTTTAAATAATTACCAAACATCCTTCAAAAATGTATTGCATCCAACATTCTTTAATTGTGTCATTATTTTCAGAAAATAACAACTTTTTACGATTTTAGGGAGGAATAATTGTTTAAACAAATGAAAATTGTTTAAATAATTACCAAATAAGTTAAACAAGAACTACTACTCTTGACATTCATCAACTTTGTACAATTTGTTCCGGAAGATAATATTTTTTCCCGATTTACAGGGGAAAAAAAATTGTTTAAACAAATAATAATTGCTTAAACAATTTAAAATTATTTAAAATACAATTTAAAACTCGTCGCTTATAGATTAAAAATAATTCATGTTGAATTTTTTTTTAAATACCTTCTTTAGCATGAATTTGATATAAAACTGCTATTTTGCATTTTTTGGGGCATTTTCCGGGCACAATTAAAGGGGTTCAGGTGAGCCAAAATTAAAAGCTATTGGGTGGAAATTATTCCTTAAATACTCCCCAAGAGGTGACAATACTTTAATTGACAAAAAATGTATAACAAGTACTTCTTTTTTCCATTTTTTTTGACAATTGAGCTTTTCCCATTTAAAACCCCATGTTAATTTCAAAAGCCCGGGGGCACGGTTTAACGTTGAAAAAAAAATTACGGAACTTCTTTTTCCGGAAAAAGGAACAAAATGGGTGGGTTTTATCACCAAAAATCGAAAGTCGAATTTTTGGACCACCCTAGTGCACCCTGTCATTAGGATGAGAATGCAACGAAGAGGAATTGCGAAGAAAAAATATAGTAGTGGATTTTTCAACCTGAAGTAGTTCATTTTTTTGTTGGGATGATCCCTTAAGTTCATGAAAAAATAAACATCGAAATCCATTGAAAATTGGCTTTTGGACAGACTTTTGTCCAAAAAAGTGCTTTTGACCACACTCTGCGACGTGATGAATGAAGCTCTTTATCCGAAACTTTAAATAAAACTTGAAATGATTTTTCCTCTGAAGCAATTCTTTTGTGAGAAACTGTAACAATCTCTCAGAAAAGAGGTCGACATCCCTGCTCCTTCGTGCCATTCATCCAAAATCAATCAGTGTCTTCTCCCACTCTCGAATTTTCCAACCACCCGCTACCTGCCGCAACCTGTTCAGAAGTACAAAGGACTCGGGGCCCAGGTAAAAAGACCAAGCCTCCGAGCGAGATAAAAGAAAGGTATTCCGGCACAGGAACGTAACATTTTATGTAACAGGATCTTCATAATCGTGCAAATTCTTCCCGGCTTGACAGGCGAGATCAAAGATGGCCTCGATTCGCACTCTTGTCAAAACTCGAAACGATTCGCGAAAAAGTTGCCGAAGAAACAAAAGAATGTGTCGATCAACATCATCAAATGTTTCATTATTAATTTAGAAGTACTTACAATAATGACAGCGAGCGTGACGTCTAGGAGATTCTTTGATGGGCTGGAGAACAGGTTAAAAATCTGCAGTCTCCAAAACGGTCAGTCAGTGCTCCACGAGAAAATTCCTCACTCACGAGAGATCACAAACGGTTTTTTGAAATTTCACGATTTACCGAAAGGCGAGTTTGACACTTGAGAGAGTAAGGGGCGAATTTTATTGAAAAATAATGAAAAATACGGGGTTTGTAGTTGAAAAACGAGCCCGGGACCGCACAGTCGATCGCTCGGAATCAGTTGTCATAAACACTGGGCGCCATGTTGAAAAGCACCTGTCAATACTCAGATTCTGTAGGCCATCTCGTGGTGTAGAGGGGAAGCTTCAGTTTTAGTCGATATGTGAGTGAGAGAGTTCTTACCCTCAGTGGGTAAGTTATGAATTTTGATAATATTTCAAATTTTATCGACTTTGAAGTGGTTATGTTGGTAATGCAGTGATTAGCGTCATCAAAGATATTGCGTCACTCAGATTCACTCAGATTTTAGCGTCCAGTCAAGAGGAAGACAGGATTGTCTAAGGAATTTAAATGGTTTCAAGTGACTGCAAACAGAGAAAGAGGTAAATATATTCAACAAAATACTTATAGGGTACTAGAAATCTTAGTTATTTTGTATTTCTGATTATGGCAAGCAGGCAAGGAGTAAGTAGTTTTTGGAATAGTTTAGGGATTCAACCGGCCATCCGGTTGAATATTTACGTTCTTAGGAGATTCAGAAGTCGTTCACAAAACTTGAAAAGAATATGCTAGGAAAAAAAATTTCAATTCACCTGAATATTTGGCATTTTATATCTTAATTCCGTTCACAGAAATAGAAAGAGAGCAAACTCGAATTCATTGCAACGTGTTAGAAACCGTCAAACCTAACCTCAAATACATATCAAAGAGGATAAATCTTTTTAAAAATTCGTCACTTGGGCTTGTAAATTCAACTGTTTGTTTGAAAATACAACTGTTTTTGGTTTGAGGATTTTATTTGAAAATACGACCCTTTGACTGAAAATTAAAATTATTTTGTTCAAAATTCATCTTTTTGTATATGAAATTAATCTTCTATGGTAGAAGTAATCTTTTTTTGCTTTTAACTTCATTCGCTTTTGTTGAAAATGATGTTTTTTGTTGAAAATTCAACTATTTGCTTAAAGTTGAATCTTTTTTGTTTGGAAATTCGATTATTTGGTTGAAAATTCAAATCATTTTGTTCAGAAGTCATCCTCTTTTAACAAAAATTTAGCTGTTTTGTTGAAAATTTATCTTTTATTGTAAAAAGTCATCTTTTTTGGCTACAAATTCATTTTTCTTTGTTGAAAATGATCTTTTTTGTAGAAAACTCAACTTCTTAAGTTGTCAATTCAACTGTCTTTAAAAAAATTCGTCCTTTTGGCACCTCGCTGATTGGCTTGAAAATTAAACTATTTGGTTACAGCTTCATCTTTTTTTGTTTGAAAATTCAATTATTCGGTTGAAAATTCAAATATTTTGTTCAAAATTCATCCTTTTTTTTAATCAAAAATTGAGCTTGTGTTGAACATTCATCTTTTTGTATAGACAATTCATCTTTTATGGTAGAAAAGTCACCTTATTTGTGAAAAATTCTACTTCTCACCTTGATCATTCAACTGTTCTTTAAAGAATTCGTATTTTTTGCTTGAAAATTAAACTATTTGTTTAAAGTTGAATTTTTTTTTTGTTTGAAAAATCGATTATTTGGTTGAAAATTGAAATAATTCTGTTTTAAACAAAACTTTTAACTGTTTTGTTGAACATTTATTTTTTTTTTTATAGAAAATTAATCTTTTAGGGTTAAAAAGTCATATTTTTTGGCTACAAATTCATTTTTCTTTGTTGAAAATGATCTTTTTTGTAGAAAATTCAACTTCTTACGTTGTCAATTCAACTGTCTTTCAAAAAATTCGTCCTTTTGGCACCTCGCTGAATCGCTTGAAAATTAAACTATTTGGTTAAAGCTTCATCTTTTTTTTGTTTGAAAATTCGATCATTCGGTTGGAAATTGAAATATTTTGTTAAAAATTCATCCTTTTTTTTAATCAAAAATTAAACTTGTGTTGAACATTCATCTTTTTGTATAGAAAAGTCATCTTTTATGGTAGAAAAGTCACCTTATTTGTTAAAAATTCTACTTCTCATCTTGATCATTCAACTGTCCTTTAAAAAATTCGTATTTTTTGCTTGAAAATTAAACTTAAAATTATTTAAAAAATCGATTGTTCGGTTGAAAATTCAAATCATTCTGTTCAGAAGTCATCTTCTTTAAACAAAACTTTTAACTGTTTTGTTGAACATTTATCTTTTTTTTTTATAGAAAATTGATCTTTTGTGGTTAAAAAGTAATATTTTTTTGTTAAAAATTTATTTTTCTTTGTTGAAACTGACCTTTATAGTAGAAAATTCTACTTCTCACGTTGTCGATTCAACTGTCTTTTAAAAAATCCGTATTTTTTGCTTGAAAATTTAGCTATTTGGTTAAAGGTGAATCTTTTCTTTCTTTTTTGTTTTAAAATTCGACCATTTGGTTGAAAATTCAACTATTTTGTTCAAAATTCATCATTTTTCGTCAAAACTTGAACTATTTTGTTGAACATTAATCTTTTATGGTAGAAAAGTCATATTTTTTGGTCAAAAATTCTACTATTTTCGTCGACAGTCGTCTTTTATGTTGAAAATTCAACTTCTCATATGGATCATTCAACTGTCTTTTAAAAAATTCGTCTTTATGGCTTGAAAATTCAACTGTTTTGCTGAATTTTCATATTTTGATGGTTGAAAAGTCATCTTTTTTGGTTAAATATTCAACTGTCTTCACTGACAATGATCATTTTTGTTGAAAATGTAACTTCTCACGTTCATCATTCTACTGTCTTTTCAAAACGTGTCTTTTAGTTTGAAAATTTAACTATTCGCTTTAAATTTAATCTTTTTTTGTTTGAAAATTCGACCAGTGGGTTGAAAATTCCTCTTCGTAGGTTGAAAATTCGTTCAGTTAAATTGAACCAAAATGGGCGAATTTACAACAAAATAGTTTATCTCTCTACAAAAACAGATTCATTTTCAACCATACAGTTGTATTTTTAACAAAAAAATTAGCTTTCCACAAAATATTTGTATTGTTAACGAAATAGTTAAATTTTCAACAACAAAAAAGATGAATTTTCAATACAGAAGTTTAATTTTCTACCAGAAAAGATTTATATTTTTTTTTCTTGAAATGTGTAACGAAATACTTGAATTTTTAAACTAGAAAATATCAATTTTTAACTAAAAATGAAGTAGGTGAATTTTCATTCGAGAAAATTATTTTCAATAAAAAAAAACGAATTTTCTACAACATAGTTCATAGCTGATACTGTAAAAATTCCCGAAAAAGAAAATATTCGAAATAGAACATTCATGAAATTATAGCATTTCCGAACTATAAATATTCCGCCTTGGAAAATTCTCGATTAATAAAATTCCCGAAAAATTTATAATTTAGCTTATTTGAAAATTCCCGAATAATACAATTTCTGACAGAATAGTGCCGAATTATAAAATATTCGACACTAGCAAATTGTCGAATTGAAACCATTTTGCATGTTCAATGTATTTTTTAAAACTATTGTCTGAATTTGAAATAACAAGAATTGAACAAATATTTCTCATTGCAAAAGAAAAATACAAGAACAAGGTTTTTATTATAAGAGCAATAATTAGAAAAGAACAAAAATGCACATTTAAAAAAAAAACTTGCATTGGTAGATTTTTGTTTCAGTTAGTGTTATTTTAAATGACTTTTAAAATTTGATCTTTGATAAAATGTCTCATTATTATATTTTTGATATATAAATAATATTGACTGAAAAAAAATTTTTAATCGCATAGATTCGGGAATTTTCTACTGTCGGATATTTTTTTCGGGAATTTTATTTTTTTATGATGATGATAAATTTGTAACTAAATAGTTGAATTTTTAAACTAAAAAAGATCCATTTTTAACCAAAAGTGTTGCATTTTCTACCAAATTGTTGATTTTTCGAGCAAAAAATATGAATTTTCTACAAAACATTTGAATTTACAACTCGAAAAGATAAATTCTCAACAAAAAATGTAATATTTGATATTTAAGCAACAAAATATTTTTTAATTTTCTACAAAGTGCTTGAATCCTCAACCAAAACCGATTATTTTTCAACCAAATAGTTGCATTTTCAACTAAAAAAATGGATTCTTTACCAAAAAAAGAAGAATTTTCAACAAATTACATAAATTTTAAACCAAATAGTTAAATTTTCTACCCATTTTTTTCATTTTTGAGCCGTAAATACGAATTTTCTACAAAACATTAGAATTTCCAACCCGCAAATGTGAATTTTCTACAAAAAAGTTGATTTTCTACCGAAACAGAATAATTTTTAACCAGACAGTTTCATTTTTCACCCAAAAAAATTAAAGTTCTACAGAAAGAGATACGTTTTCAAATCAAAAAGATGAATTCAAAAAAGTATGACTTTTTACAAAATTGTTGAATTTTCAACAAAATTATACAATTTTGAACCAACTTATGAAAATTTTAAATAAGAAAGAAGAGTTCCTAACAAAAGATTTATTAGTAAACTTTTCAACCGAAAAGAATGAACCTTTCCATCAAGAAGTTGGATTTTCTTATTTGGTTCTTTCTATTACTTCAGTCTGCGTTTAAGTGGAAAAATGAGAAAAAAGGGAAAGCCTTCAATAAATAAATAGGAATTTTGATAATGTAATCAAGAATAACATTTTAAATTTCTGATCTCAAAGGTGAGTCCGAGGCTTGAGATTTTGAAATCCTCTTTCTGTTTAAAGAAGTACATTCGAAAGTAACCTATTATTTGATTTATTTGTAAATTAATCATAACTATTACCAACTTCGATATTTTGTAACTACTACTAATTCCCTTTTTTGAGTAACTTTCACAAAACTCCTCTGAAGTATTGATAAATAATTAAGTTAAGAATTTCTCCTTCCAGTGATCAACCGCATTCCTTTTAATAAGATAATTGGATTATCAGAAAGCAACAATTGGATCAACAGGAGTGAAAATTTTCGCTAGTTATTAGCCTGCCGTGAAAATATTAAGAACTTTTAGGTTGAGATATATGACTTCAAAGATCTCTTTTCATTTGTATCATTAATGGAAACACTTGAATATTTGATTGTAATCAATACTAGATACAAACATAATTTCGAGTAGGTTTCCTGAATGAATTGCCATTCGACACACTTGAAGAGATAACCTTGTCTTGTGTATTCAAGAGAAAGGTTCCTAATAATAAATTTTCATTGGTGAGTACTTTTTTTTGTTGTAAATTTATGGCTTTGATTCACAATTCACTTGCAATAATTGAAATTTCTTTCTCTTTACAGTTAAATACATACACTGAGAAATTGAGAAAATGTTTCAACACGGAGTAGATACAATATTTAACAATGGAAATATTAAATTGCACTTCGGAAATAAGTTTTGTCAAATTCCGTAAGTAAATAAATGTTTGCAATTAAAAAAATCGCGTGCGTCCTAAACTATGACCCAAGACAGATTTATGTGTAAACATCGTCGGTAAACGTTGACTGAAATTGAAATCGTACATAAAGCAAATAATAACGCACGCACATGTGGGAGTATAAAAATTTATTTTCTCTTATATGTAATGTCGTGCAAAAGGTTCTGGACAGTTATTTTCCAATAGGATAATAATCCTAATCTAACAATGTAACAATAACCCTACTTTAATAATAATAAACTGTAGATTTTCTCTCTATTGACATATCCGGCATATTTTTCCGGATTTGAATGAACAAATAATTATTGTTTGAATAATAAAAACTTATTTACAAAATACTTGGAAACTCGTCCCTTATTAATTAAAAATAATTCTTGTAAAGAAAATCCGAAGGACACCGGTTTTAGTATGAATTTAATAGAGAACTGCTATTTTGCATTTTTTGGGGTCACTTTCTAAGCATAATAACAATTCACAAAAATTTTATAACAAGTAGCTCTTTTCCCCATTTTTGCTTCCTCATAGAGGAAGCTTTGTAATGGTGACATTTTTCAAATTTTTTAAATTCATTTAATTGAACCCTCCCTAATTTAAAAATGTCTAATACAATGTTCTAAGCAATTGTCCGGATGTGTGTGTGTGTGTGTGGATGTATGGATGCGTGGATGTATGGATGTGTGGATGTGTGGATGTCACGCTTTTTTGTGAACACGGTAACTAGAAAACGGTGTCAGATAAATTGATGAAATTTGGAGAGCTTATTTTCCTCACTAATATCTTGAAACTGACCGAAGGATTTCAAAAAATATTTAATGCATTTTTTTTCTAGCACTCAATAATATTTTAAAAATCGGTTTTTTATAGCAAAACTTTTTTCATTCGCATAATTCAAAGTTGACGCAAGAATATAAAAGATGCCTTGGTTCGGGACGAATCGATTGGCCTATAATATTAATACATTTTATTGAAGAGTAGGGAAGTTATGGTAATTTATATATTTTGAAAATCGGTTTTTTATAGTAAAACTTTCTTCACTAGCATAATTCACAGTTGATGCAAGGATATAAAAGATTCGTTGGTTCGAAACGAATCCATTGACCTATAATAATAATGCATTTTATCAAAGAGTAGGGAAGTTATGGTAATTTATATATTTTGAAAATCGTTTTTTTATAGTAAAACTGTTTTCATTAACATAATTCAAAGTTGATGCAAGAACAGAAATTTTGTGTTGATTCGAGATCAATCGACTGACCTATAATATTAAGACATTTTATTGAAGACTATGGAAATTGTGAAATTGCATAATATTTGAAAACACGGTTTTTCATAGTAAAACTTCTTTTCAGTAACATAATTCAAAATTGATGCAAGAACGGAAAAAATCTCTTGATTCAAGGCAAATTGATTGATCTATAATAATAATAATAATACACTTTATTGAAGATTAGGGAATTTCTGCTCATTTATAATATCTGAATCATCAGGTTCAAACAGAAAAACTTTTTTCATCGACATAATTTAAAGTTGATGCATGAATAGAAAAGACTTTTTGATCATAAATTTTCAAATAGAGTAATATTATGACAAGTTTTGTGAAGAAATCGTAAAGCTGGGAAAGGGATAGGGTGCGACAGAACTTTTCCTTTCCCTTTTCCAGCTCAAAAAATTATTATTTCGAACCCAAGATTTGATTTGTCTGATTTGTCTTGTTATTTAAAACCTTTTTGTATTATTCTGTAATTTTTCATTTTTGGTAAATTTCTATTTTTAAATTGAGCAAAATGAAGACTTCGGTTTGCCTATTATTGAAAAAAATAACTAATGCTTCCTCTATGAGGAAGCAAATACATTTGCTATCGGGAAGCAAAGTGCTCGTGAAATGAGCACCATATAATTATAAATACAAACAAAGTGGAAACACTCGAGATTGAATTCACAGCTAGTTTTCTAAATCAAGCTTTTCCCTTTTAAAACCCCATGTTAATTTCAGAGGCTCGGTGGTACGGGTTAACTTCGACAAAAAAAAAAGAAAACAAGAAAAATGTTAAGTTGATAAACTGTAAATATAAATTAAGTATTTATTTTTAAAATTGAACTGTAGTACGACTCTTAACAATAGAATTATAATAAAATTGATTTTATAAGACGATTCTGAATCTGTTTATAATTGAATAATTTATAGATTTTTACGTTAAAAATTGAACTATTTCAATTTGAATGCCTTACGTAATTAATTAAATGTATGCATCAGATTGAAACTTCAAAATCTTTTTTTAATTTTCAAAAACATTTCAATTAATATATTCATTATTTTAAAGTTTTCATTGTTTCATTTTTTTTAAGTTTTCATTTGTAAATTACATTTTTCATTTAAGATTTTCAAGAAACAACTTA
>CAKNXH010001846.1:272985-334337 GCA_932178445.1 Andricus quercusramuli | reverse complement strand
ATGGTAAAAGTTGTAGATTACTGGTCTGAAAGAATCTAATCTAATCTATTAGAATGTCATAGGAATAAATCCTGGTCGACGCACCATTATACCATTAAGCCATATCCCTTTGGGGGTAAGCGTGAATCACTCGGTGCGGAAGAGTGTAATGTGGAGGAAGGGGCTATAGATTTTTAGATTGATCTAAATTCTAGAATTCCCGTGTTATTTTATTTAAATAACACGTTCTTTCCGCAACACTGCTCCGACCCAGGTTGCTGATCAATCTCTCTAGAGATCATCCCAAGTGAAGAGCCTCACAAAGTCACCATGTATGAGGCGCCCCACTCGGGCCCTTTAGTATCTAGGAACTTGATAATTGATACGCAGAAAAAAAAGAACCGACTGAAAGATTTCTTTAGTGAATCAGTTTCATTCAAGAAAGCGGATTGGATGATCTTCTCAATCGAAATTATGCGGTTCAAATCGGACCTCAACATCTAAATGATTTTAATCTACTAACTACGATTCAGACTTCATAAATGAGAAAATTCCGCTTAAAGATGCGTTTTTTCATTTTTTTTTCGACATTTTTGAATCGGATCGCAAATTTTGAGGTGTGATCTCATATTCTATACAAAATTTTAAACATGTGAATCACCAACCAAGTGAAACAAATTATATGCCAGAGTGTCAAATTCTGTTAATACATATCCGTAAATTAGATTGTAAATAAATACATAAATAAAATGCTTAATTTGAAATCATATTGAATCGATCGCTATCGGAAATGGCCACTTAACATTAACATTTCAAATCGGTTCTTTGTTTCAGAGTAGATAATCCTTCAAACTTTTAGAGGAATATCACTTTACTTTATTGGTAAGTTCGGTAAAATTGGAAGTGGAAGTTGACAATCTGAAAAAGTCACCAATCTAAAATAGGAGCAAGCTTGGCTGCAGATTGCGATAAAAAATGCAGTCCCGAGATATTGAAATTCTGAGCTCGGATCGACCAAGAATTTGAGATTAAAATTTCATGGATTTTCCAACATAACTTTGGATAGCGACTGAAAATCGGATTTGTATGACAGTATGACAAACATTTTTTCCTACCAATTAGAAAAAAATAAGAAAATATTTTTTTTCATTTAATGTTAATAATTTAAAAAAATATCAATGCTAAAAGGTTGAAAAAAGATTACTACGTTAAAATTTTATTTCAAATAAAAACAAATGATGTATAAAAAATTGACATTTCAATCAAATCTTTTTACAATAATGAGTATTTAATTTTTTAAGTTTTTTATGCAATATATCCATTTTCGATAAAAATGTTGGATATTTGATTCTGTACTGTCACCCTTCATTTACAAAAGTCAATTCTAATATATTAGGGACTTAAAAGTGTGAAACTTGTACTTGGTGAGAATGCTTTCATGATTACTGAATATGAATTTATTAACCTATTAATGCTAACAAATGACATTATGAAGCATAAAATATTTGTTCACACTTATTTTATTTGTAAGATGTATAGTGCTTATCTCCTTGGTATATAATTTAATATATAAAATATTAATATGTCATTTAGTATATTCAAACGTCGTCTCAAAAACATTAAACCCAAAGATAATTTGTAACGGTCTTTGCAGACATGAGATACTTTTTTATGGATCATGAAAAAAGCAATGGCAATAATATTTACAATCTTATGTTCAACATAATATGAAAATATCAAACACAGGCTATTTAATTACCATAAAGAAAGTTTTGCTTATGGATTTTAAAGAAGCGACAGTTTGATATCGACCAACTCCTTTTTTACACATTTCATTTACTTTCATTCACACTTTCTATTAAACAAATGCCAAATACAAAATACAAATTTCGAAATTCCCTGACTTTTCTCTGACCAATTTTCTATTTCCTCTGCCCGTTGTAAATTTTTGTTTTATGTATGAAAACAACCTTACAACTTTGTCCTAGGAAATCAATAAAGTGATGCAAAAAAGATATTTTTTAAAAATGTTTTTGATCAGGGTTCTTTGGCATCATAAGAACAATTTAAGACCAAATTAAAAAAAATCGATCGGGCCCTTTTTGAAAAAATAAGGATTTTTCTATTTAAATAATTTTTAATCAAGAAATTTTCCAAAAAATGTCATTATAACCGTATTTCAGATTCCTTTTTTAGTATAATATTAAAATTCTTGAAACTCGGAAGCAGTGGCGGACTGCATATACCCAAGGGCGCGACACGGAATGCATCTTTTGGGGCGCCAAGACTGATATTCATCAACAATAACAGATGTTCTCGTCTTTCTATTCAGTGGTAATTTCGTGTTATCAAGATTTGTCGAAAACATTTTTCATGGAAGTAAAAGTTTTAAAGAAATTAATTAAATACCGTTCGCTGAAGCATTTAAACAAAGGTTGGTCTCGAATTCGTCACATTTCTTGACGAAAAATCCTAGCATCTCCAGCATTTTCGGTGTTTGAATGCATTTCTTATACTGATTTCGTGATTAAATTATTTCAAATTATGTGGAAAATTTTTCTGGTACTGGCCCGGCCCAGACCAGACTGTCTGGTTTCTACTCTTGACGCTGGCCAGATGGTCTGGTCTGGGCCTGGCCAAATTGTAACGTTTTTTTGGCTAGCCCCAGGTCAGACCGTCTGGTCAGCCGATAGTTATGGGCTGGTTAGCCACTAGTTTGTGGCCGGTCAGTCGCTGACTGGACTCCCTTTATTTCTTCAATAAATTGGAAAAAAATGATTTTTCACTATAAATGTTTTTAGCTGATCAGCGCTAAACCTGGACCAGACCAAGCTGTCAAGATGATATGAAAAAAGTCTTGTTTGAATAGTGTGAATGCCTTATTTTCTATCATTTTGACACCTTGTAACTTTTTGGATATATGTCTGACTGAAGAAAATGTGTTGAGTGAACTTAAAACTTTTTTTGGTCTTGGATAACTGATCAGCGGCAGTCTTGGGCCAGACCAGACCTTCCAGACTAGATGCTCTTCATTAAGTCAGACCTAGACAAGACTAGCGCCAGTCCTGGGCCAAATCAGATCTTCCAGGCTAGACAGTCTAGATAAATCCAGACCTGGGCCAAATCTGCTACCAAACTACCATGACAATTTTCCAGACGCGGGTTTTGGAACAATTTGACCGTTTGAAAATGCATGCTTCACTCTAAAGGTGAATATCTGTGTAGAAACTATTTTTAAATGTACGTCTTTTGTTACGTTTACATGAATAAATATTGTGTGATTGCTGATTAATCATCGTGAAATGGACATTTCTGCGCAGGTGAAAATACGAGATTTGTTATCTGATGCAACGCCAGATTCAAAAACAGGGAGCTCAATTTTCTATTAAAAAATCCAATAATAAATTTTTGTTTAAACATTTTTTTACAATAAAATTGGGTAATTTAGAAAAATTCTTTCCTGGTTAATAATAAAAAGCGGATAACTCTTAACAATATTATCATAATTAAAATATAATGGTTAGATCCTCAAAATTCAAAAAGGAGTATTACATGGGGCATTATTTCTGAAGTTTGGATGGCAATTATTGAAACAAATTTTTACCGAGGAGAAGGAGCTCAAATTTTTTACGGGTACCATAACAAAATTATTATGGCATATAAATATTTATCAATAAAAATCCCCCATGTAAAACGTTACATTAAAATATGATCGAATTTCGTCTCCGACTGACGGTGGGACGATGGATCATTTCTTTTCATCTAAAAAATAATATGTTGCCACAATATATTGTTTATCAGAACCAATTGTTATAAGCAAATACACTTATATTGCAGTTCTGAACAAAGAAACTTTTTTTCTTCTGCAGAGTCATTTCTTTTCATCGCAATATAATAATATCCTAACATAACGGATTGCCATTCAATAACATAATTGTCATTGTTTTTAAAAATTCTCATAAACAAATTCACAGTTTAAACTTCTTGTAATTATAAGTTCTTTTTCAAGGCGAAATCTCTTGTCATTATCTTGAGAATACTCGGTATATTTCATGTTCAAAGAAAAAGTAAAATATGTGCGCTTATGACACGCGCCAACTTTAGATGCGTTTTGCTCTATACTGAACATAGGGGAACTTTTCGTGCGGCTGCCCATATTTATCTATTTAAAAAGTATTATCTGTAAATTGAGTCAATACATGCATAAGGGATGTCCCTGATAAATATATGGGCGTCCCAAAAACATTATTATTATTATACCATTAAGCCATTTCCCTTTCGGGGTAGGCGTGACTTGCTCGGTTGGAAAATAGTAAATAGGTATATAGGTATGATATTTCTTAAACGGAAATATATTTTTGAGAAAATGTGAACAGAAATTGGAGAATACTCCTGGATATTATTGCATATATAATTTTCTCTCCTTCGTACAATCTAAAAAAATATTTATTTGTTTAAAAATATAATCTTTTTGGGACACCTTTACATGCCTTAGGGCTTAGGGGTACCAAACGAGGGAGGCGCATCCAGCGTTTCCGGGCTGCTAATATAATTGTGTTAAGTAAGAAATTATAAAAATTTAATAGTATATTTAATACTGTATACTGTAAGCTTAATCCTGAACCTACAATGTTAGAATATGAATTATAAGGCTTAATATTAACAAATTTGTCATTATAGCGACTAAAGGGCAAATAATAATCTCATTTCAAGCTTAGAATCTTAAAAGTTTTAAGTATACTAGAAAAAGGATGTTAAAAATAGGGTTACAAGGGTATTTAAAACAATTTTTTTCGTCAAAAATGTAAATAAAGTCAGAAAAGTATAAGAGTAAAATTAACGCGATTGGCATGAAACCTCAGCGCACAATTTGCGGGAAAACACTGATGGACAAAGTGAGAAACGCAATAATCCTCAAAGAATGTGGTGCAAAAGAGACAATAGTTGACACATGGGAAAGAAATCAGTTAAGATGGTTCGGACATGTTGAAAAAATGAAAGATGAACGACTAACGAAGCAAGTGTATAAAGGTAAAGTAAATGGCTGAATGCCCAGAGGTAGACCGCCGAAAGAATAAATAAGAAGCTATAGAAACAGGAGAGCTTGCATGAAAAAATGCATGGACGTGAAGAAAATTAAAGTAGTATGCTAGGACAGAAAAGCGTGGCGAAAAATAGTTTATAAGGAGAATGTCAGTAAAGTGAATGACGCCTGAAACAATTGACCTTGGATACCAGTGGGCCCGAGTGGGGAACCTCACATAAGAACCTTGTGAAGCTCTTCACTTGGGGTGATCGCTAGATGGATTGATCAGCAACCTCGGTCGGAGCAGTGTTGCGGAACGAACGTGTTATTTAAATAAGTCACTCGAAAAGTCTAGATCAATCTAAAAAATCTATACCTCCTTCCCAACACTACTATTTTCCAACCGAGGGAGTCGCGTCTACCCCGAAAAGGAAATGGTTTAATGGTATAATAATAATAATAATAACAGTGCCAAAGAACTGTAATATACAGGGTGTTTCTTTTAACTTGAGACATCGAAATTATCTAAAAAAATACGCATCCTATGAAACAAATATCCGTAATAAAGGCTTTTTATTTTCGAGGGAGAAAAGCGATTTTGAACAAATTTAATCTGAATCTGTGATAAAAAATTGAGGTTCCCATTTGAAATTACAAAGTTACCCCCACTCCTGCCTCCTGGGGGGGGGGGGTTACATTTTTTCAAAGTCGCTTTTCCCCTCGAAAATAAAAAGTTTGTATTACGGATATTTTGTTCAAAGGATGCGTATTTTTTGAGATATTTCGATATCTCAAGTTAAAAAAAACACCCATTATACAAAAATCAATTTGCAAACCAATTTCAGTTAAAATTGGTTCC
Organism: Andricus quercusramuli; assembly: GCA_932178445.1. Classification (NCBI taxonomy): domain Eukaryota; kingdom Metazoa; phylum Arthropoda; class Insecta; order Hymenoptera; family Cynipidae; genus Andricus; species Andricus quercusramuli. Next base: position 328,473 of record CAKNXH010001846.1, on the reverse strand, counting down.
ATCACACCGGCTTTTAGTGGCAACACTCATACCAAACTTTATAAACTTCATCTTCAGCTTATCTGAAATTCCATGATTTTTTCATGTCTTCTGACATTCCCTGACCTGCAGCAAATCCTGAAATTCAGCAAAATAGGTCCTAATTGAAGACCTCATTATCTGAGTTTCAGAATTATTTTGCTTTGAGGCATTCTGTAGTTATCAAATGACCAAACGAAAAATCATCCATTGTTCTCAATTACAAATTTCGAACCGAAGAAATCAGATTCGTTCCCACTAAAAGACCATTCAAGGAAATCCCTCGCTCAGTAATAAAACCGGGTTCAATTTATATTTGAGCACACATTTTCATTTGAATCAATTGGAATAAAAACTGTGGCCCTAATTGAATTAAATTTTCGTTGGTTGATTGATTCGAAGATCTTACGCTAGAAGTATGAGGCATAAAATAAAACAGAACTCACAATAAAATGGGGATGACCTTGCGAGTTCTCGCCGATTTTGAGGAATTTGGGTGTCGGTCCATTCACTCTCCGAAGACGTCCTCTCGGTTTCTCGCCCTCCGCAACTTCGTCATCATATCTCTTTTTCCTTGTCTTTTATGTCCTCGTCATCAATGTCATGTGCTATATCTTCAATCCAGGCTTCCGGCAAGAATTCTGAGAAGATAGCTCACAAAGAGGACGATCGCTTCAAGTCGAAGTGGACCTGGTCGAGCCAATCGGTACAAAAATGGCGAACCGGCACCAGCTGCAGCTTCGGGATTAGCCGGATATGGCTCTAAGAATCCCTGCAGAACTTTCTTCTTCTCCTTCCCTGGCGACGATGATTTACCAATTGGGTATCATCGGCCAACTACCCGATGTCCACTAACCAACTATCAACGATCACCGTTAACTATAACTTTAACAATTAACAATTAACAATTAACGATTAAACTCGATCTTCTTCCTATACCAGGGTCATGTCCTCTCAACCCCTCGTTCGTTTTTCACCAAACCGGCAGGTGGTTTCCGCGATAAACACACAAGGGTTGTCTCACGTGACGCACAGATGACTTCCCGGATGAGGCATTCTGTCCCTATTTTTATCCTATCTGCTCTGACGAACTTTTTAACAGATTTGTTTATCACTCTTCCACGTAAACATCGTAAATGTTTTTTAAGAGAAAAAGAATTTGGATAAGGCTAAAAAAAATCTAAGAATTTTGAGTGCATAGATTAGTTTTTTTTTGTAAGATTTAATTTGATTTTTTAATCTTTTTCTTGCTTTTTGAAATTCTTCTTGCTCCTTTTGCAGGAAGAATTCTGCGAAAGAGGAGAAAGGAATTGAAGGTCCTCTCTCTATGGTTTGAGTTCCAAGAATCCGAAATTACCCTTCGCTCGCGATGAGGCCCAACTTCTTTATCCTCATCTTTTCACATGTTTTCGCCAAAATTTGTCGAAAAGTGGGAAAAAAGATTGGATGGTAATTTAGAAATCACAAGTCACGAAGATCACGACACTTGATTTGGGGGGAAGATCACTCTGAGGGAGACGGAGATGAATTTGAATTGGCGCTCGAGGGTATCCAGTAACAGCGAGAAGCACAACAACCTCTTGCTCTTGCGGTGTCTGGCCGCAAACTACCGATGGGGCAGACGCCGGACGAAGTCTTTCGTCGACTCGAGGGAAAGGAGGGTTCCAACCGAGGTTCCATCGGAATGGCCAGGAACGGCTGGTTAGGTCGTCTGTCTTCGTTGAATTCCCGATGTTGAAATGGGTCCGAATGATCGACCATAGTGGATGAGACGGTGCGAGCAGAAGATGAGAGAGATGCTGATCGAGAAAGAGAGAGACGAGAGAAATGCAAAGTCACGATATGGGCACTTTTGCATTTCAAGTGCCCATTTACCAAGCAACAATGTTTGGCATTTCAACTTACTGAAAAATGTTGGAAAGGCTCTGAGAAATTTTAAACATCATGTGAAGATTACGATGTGTATCTTCGGCTGATCAAACTTCCTCAAATCTTCATTAAATTCCATCTGATACCAGGTACCCACTTAGGGGCCATCCATAAATAACGTTACCAATTTGATGAAGGGCGAGGGGGGGGGGGGGTCGCATCAAAAACTATGATTGGTAAAAGGTGGAGGTGCCTGGGGTCAGTGAAGGTAACGTTACTATGATAACCTTTAATTATCAGTTTCCTGATGATAAATTTTAACAGTTTGCGAATTTTGCGAAAGATGTCCATCCAATGGTACAGTTCAATAATAATAAATTTGAAAATCACTTTCATATTTCAGACTTCACACTCTTTACTCTAAACCTCTCTTCACTTTTTTAAAGAATTCTAGTGTTTTCCCTGCTTTCAAGAAACTTCCCCTTAAAAAAATTATTTTTCAACAAAAAAAAAATGAATTTTCAACAAAATAGTTAAATTTTCAACCAAAGAAATTAATTTTCAACTATAATGCGAACTAAATTAATAGAACCCAAATATAAGTGTCCAACTGTTCTTGGTTAAAAGTTAATTTTTTTGTTATTAAAAAGTCTGCTAGTATATTTTTGGTTCGTTATTCATCTCGTTGGGCTACAAATTCTACTACTTGGTTGAAAATTTAATTATTTTATAGGAAATGCAACTATTTTGTTAAAAAGTCATCGTTTTTTTGTCAAAAAACCAACTACTTGGTTGAAAATTTATCTTTCTTTGTTGTAAATTAAAAATTCAACTATTTGGTTGAATATGGAACTTTTTTGTTGAATATTCATTTTTTCAAGATGCATCATTTTAGTTGAAAATTAATGTCTTTGTTTAAAAATTTAACTATTTTGTTGAAAATTTTTTTGTTTCAATAATTTTTCAAACTGAAAATGTGACTATTCAATTTTTGGTTGGAAACCTTTAAATTGAAAATTATTCTGTCTTGGTTGAGGATTCAACTGTTTCGTTGAAAATTCTTCTTTTGCTTCCTCATAGAGGAATCTTTGTAATGGTAACAATTTTGACAAATTTGAAATTCATTTAATTAAACGTTTCTGAATTTAAAAAGGCCTAATACAATGCTTTAAGCAATTTCCCATTTGTGTGTGTGTGTGTGTGTGTGTGTGTTTGGATGTCACACTTTTTGTGAATACGATCACTTGAAAACGATTGCAGATAAATTGATGAAATTTTGAGGATTTTTTTAAAACTAATATCTTGAAACTGACCAAATGATTTAAAAAAATATTTATTCCATTTTTAGCACTTTATAATATTTAAAGAATCAGTTTTCTATAGTAAAACTTTTTTCATCAACATAATTAAAAGTTGATGCAAGAATGTAAAAGATTTCTTGGTTCAAGACGAATCGATTGACCTATAATATAAATACATTTTATTCAAGAGTAAGTCATTCATATCATATTAAAAATCGATTTTTATAGTAAAATTTTGCTCATTTTCATAATTTAAAGTTAATGCGAGAATACAAAAGATGTGTTGATTCGAGACAAATCGATTGACCTATAATATTGATAAATTTTATTGAAGAGTAAGGAAACTACGGTAATGCATAATATTTGAAAAAAACGGTTTTTCATAGTAAAACTGTTTTCATTAACATAATTCAAAATTAATGCAAGAACGAAAAAGATTCTTGGATTTAAGGCAAATCGATTAACCTATGGTATTAATTATGCTCGTTTATAATATTTGAAAAATCTGTTTTCAACAGAAAAACTTTTTTCATCGACATAATTCAAAGTTTGATGCATGAATATTTTTTATCATAAATTGTCAAATAACACAGTGTTGCTGAATAGCCAAAGGACTTCAAGGAGAAGTCGGAAAAAGCATTACATCGGGTGGGGGGATAAAAATTGTCGGAAAGTTGCATTACGTAATTCATGGATGGCTCCTTGATGGGAAATTCATCTTTTTGGTTGAAAATTGAACTATTTCATTAAAAATTCTATTTTTCTATGATAGTTAAAATACTTGGTTAAGAAATCGTGGATATCGCCTATTTCGGCGATTTTTAACGCTTTTAATCGCAATACGCCAACGGCGATACCACGCTGAAAACACCAGTTCTCGTAAGATCACTGAAGTTAAGCAGCGTTGGGCGCGGTTAGTACTTGGATGGGTGACCGTTCGGAAATACTGCGTGCTGTTGGCCCGTCGTGGGTGTGGTGGACCCACACTGGTAATATCCACCTAGCAACACTACCCGATTCGGGTAGTGAGGCAATGAACTTTCGAGTTCGAACTGCTAATCAATTTTTATTTTATTTTTTTTAATAGCAATACATTTTTTTCAGTACAGTTTCGATAATTTGTTCACGCCATTTCCATTGATCATGAGCTTTTTTTGAAAAAATGAATATTTGATCTTCAAAAAGGAAGGTCAAAAACAAATTTCACTTTTTTGGAAAAAGGCACATTTTTTATCTCAAAGTAAAGTTCAGGTCTTTCCCTTTCAGAGCTTCTAGATTAAAAAGTGGTATTTCTATTTTTTATCAATGAGCATGAGCGTTGACTTTTTTTCGAATCTGTATACTTTCTTAATTCAAATCAGTGAATTTCACTGAGAATCAGTGACGTACTTCTAGCTATTTGAATAAATGAAAGTGCACTAAAATTTATGTAGCTTTCACTGCAATTTCAGTAGTTTTCACTGACTTCTCAGTAGAAAAAGTTAGTGAAATTCAAGTCAACATTTAAGTGGTGCTGACAAAGCTTATGCCAGTTTTTCTATTTTCAAAGAAATAAATAAAATTATGATGGGGCACAAAGTAGGCATTAAAATATAAATATCTGTCAATAATAATTATTATTGATTGTCATTGGAATCTAACACTGACGTTGTTCCGAATTGAAAATAATGAAATGTGCTTTTTAAAAAAAAAGTGAAATTTGATTTTAACCTTAATTATTGAAGGTTTAATACTTAAAAAAATTGTATGAGCAGTGATACGTTCGTGAAAACACCTATCGAAACTGTAATAGACCTGAATTACAAAACTTTGCCCGGGTTTGACTTAGATCGAACCATCTCGATTTCTGAAAAATAATGCCCCATACATATGTTTTTTGAATGAAGAAAATTGTTCTTGTTTCAAGTCTAAAAGCGGGCTTAAATTTAGGTATAACAAAAACAAGTTTAACAAATTTAGACAAATTTTGCTGAGTCAAAGAAATACTTAAAATTGATACACATTAAGCTTAAAACAGCTGGCATTAACTTGAGTAATATTTTTTTGGATTTAAGCAAAACCGATCTAATTTTAAGTTACATTTGGCTGAATTTAAGACTGGAATGACTGAATTCAGAAATTCTGATAATGAGGTGTCAAATTTTGGTGAATTTAATCCAACACGATTTTAAGGTGTCACAATTTTTATATCTTCCTATTTGGAAAATGTAATAATCTAAATAGATTTGTTCAGAAGTCTTCTAGTTTGGTCTGTAGAATGGTATCATATATATTTGTTGTGAAAGATTAAAATCGACCCGACCTAGAAAGACTCCAGTATCTCAAACAATAAGTTTGAAACTAGCGTAACTCGTATGTTTTAGGACAGGTCAAAATCAAATCTAAAAAGACGACGTTTTTATTTCAATTTGGTTTATGGTTAGATTAAGCTGCATTTTTCAATATGGTTATAATGTGAATTTGAACATCGTTCATATGGTAACTTGCTGTCATTCGATAAATTTATTAGTTCATAAATTTGCCTTATCAGAGTCGTATTCCTTATATACTACTTATGTGATTTCAAACACATACACACATGAATAATATAAGAGAATGAAAAATGCATAGAAGAACGGTTCTTATGTTAAATTAACTCCTTTCTTATAATGATACTGTGTTTATAAAATTAAAATTTCTCAAATACTACATTGTCTTCACTTTTTGAAACAAGAATTTAATGAAAGAAGTTTTATATTTTCTTTGTAATAAAAAAAAAAATCTCATTATTTTACACTGAGAATTGAGCAGAAGCAGCCTTTAATTTTTTATCTTTTTTGAAATTTTTGTTTAATCAGTGGAAAATTAGTAACAATTTTAAATTATGTAAAAGTTACAACTTGCAAAAGGTCAGAATATCGGAAGAATGAAATGATTTTGTAACTTATAATATTATTTTTATTTGTTTGAGAATGTTGATGTAACTTGTTGGCTTTTGGTTCCAATGAAATTGAAAAGAATTAAATTGCCTTAAAAGTTTCGCTGAACAGTATTGTGATTAAAAATTACATAGAATTCTTTCGTCCATTATGTTTTTTTCATAATTCCGGATAATTCATACAGTATAATAAATACACGACATTCCATCATACATATAACACTAGTTTACGAATGACAACAAAATGTTTGTACATTCAGTGACGCTATATTTTTCCACTGCATTTTGGCATGCTAAACTTGAAAATCTGATTGAAAAAATTTGTTATAGATTGGTTTTCGAAATTTTTTATGTTTACTTTCGTCTAAAACAATGTCTTTTTAAACATGACGGTTCATTGCACCTCAACTACCAAATTGATCAGGGAATAATTGGGATTAATATTCGTAGCAGATTCGATATACTTTACCATGATACCTTCTGCAACCAGATTGGTCGTTTCTAACTTGAGATATGGTTCAAAGAGTAAAGCTATCATCGATTTTTCGTTTAAATTCATATTTTGATTTTCGAGTTTAGCTGGTCAAAATGCATTAGAAAAATATGAGGGCGCTATGAATGTACAAAATGACTGTAAACTAGTTTAATTAATTTGAATAATTTTAGGTAGGCAATAGTATATAGTTACAATACAATTTACCTACTTATCACTATTCTAATCTTACAATTAATAAAAATAACACATTTTGATATTTTTATTTATCTCAACAAACAATTCAATGTACATGTGATGATAATTACTACATATAAATTCATTAGTTAAGTATCGACACATTATAATTATCATATCTTAAATTGAAAACAAAAACGGCGGAACATTTTTTGCAAGTATAGCATAGAATCTGCTAATAATATACCGCATAATGGGAGAAATAGTAAATTTTCAACTTTAATTCTGGGAAACTCTATAAAATCTCTGAATTTTCTGTTCCAATAGAAAATGGCACTGAGAAATAGTAAACATATCTTCCATATTTAATATCGTTGAAGCGAATTGATTTCCGACAAATTACAGTTTCGTGTAGCATTTAGCAAGCAATATTTGCCGAAGGCCTGTGTACACGAAGGCTGTGCACTATGAAGGCCTTCTGTACTTTCTGGACCCTCATACGGGTGAATCTCAAAGTGTGGCGAACAAAAAAGCATCCAACCGGTGTTCTTCTTATTTTCTTCTCCCGAGTACCGACTGGCTTCTTTTTCATTTTTGTTTCATCTTTCCTCTTCTTTATCTCTGTCTATTTCAAAAAGAACTTCTGCCGTTCGTCGGAAGACTTTACGGAGAATACACGCAAGAGCAAAATCTTGAAGGCGTGTAAAGAAAATAAAAGGAGAAATGAGAGAATTAATCGGCAGAGGGAGAATTCTCTCATTTTTCTCTGCAATTGCGAGAATTCAGTCGATTTTATCGACGTTCCAGGTCAAATGAACTGCTTCGTTTTCTTCCAAATGTATATTTCTTTTCTGGATATAAAGAGTGCTTTACCGAATTTCCTAAAAGATTTCTGTAACGTTGGCTAAAGTCTAATTATGTAAACGCGCATTTTTTTAAATTCCTCTATAGAGGCGCCTTTGATTAATTTTCTGAAAAGCAGAGAGTTTTCTCTTTAAATCTAATTTTCAATTACACGCTGATTGAAATCAAAAGAATTTCACTTTTGCATTTCTCATTTTTACTTCTTCGAAGTTGAAAATAAATAAATCAGTGCTTCTATTTTCGGCACAGCCATGTACAAAATAAATTGATGCACTATATTAGGTTAAACACATCTTTACTTTTATTTTTAAAATACATATTAAGAGTTTATTTTAAGAAATAATATAACGTAGAGATTGTGAGAACAATTTCCATAAGTTGAACATTTAATGACAAGTAAAACAATTTTTATGATGATAGGAAACGTTGGTATAGATTGCACAAGGTAAAAACCATTTACATAATTCTGCGGGTATCATCGGATTGCTACGCAGTTTTTCTCACAACAATATTAAAGGAATCACTTCAATAAAAGAAAACAAGTTTTTCTGCGCAAAGCCAGTTTTTCAGCATCTTTCTGTTACTGATTGATGATATATAATATAAATTCATTGCGTGTAGACGGAAACTAAAAAACTTAATATGCACTGTCACGAGGATCCGTTGTTTGTTATTGTTTATTAGCATGAGAAATCTTGACGAATGACAAACAGGCAATACCAAAGAAGTCACAATTTATACATATGCAATTGAGTTGCAAAAATTATGAACCCTCAGAGTCCGAAATTTTTTCTAACAGGGAAGTATTTTTGTTTGAGGGGCAATATTCTAAATTTATATATGTAAAATATACCTAGAGAGTACCGATAAATGTTTTAAAATTAAAATTTCATTTGAGGAATAGGAACCTAGTTCTTTCATTACATTTTTTTATAAATCAGTAGAATTAAATGTAATAAAACATTAGTAAAGCTGGGACAATTCTTAGTAACTCAGCCTGAGTTACTCACTGCCCGAAAATGACCGCGAATTTTTGTTTAGTTTTCAATAAAAAACTTTAAATTTGATAAAATAATGGTTAGTTTGAATTTCAACAGCAGCATATAATAAAAAGTCCTTAATGATAAAAAATATCGGTAAATTTTTTGCCAGCGATAAAAGTGGCGACATGTAGTTTGTTTAAGTAGAGTTTGTAAAGTTTATACTTTATCATTTGAATGTTTCATTGTAAGATAATTGTAGAAAGATATTGAAGCTTTAATTTGGAAAGTTGAAAATTCAGAAGTGTTTAATTTTGACGTTTTTAATTTCACTTTAGTTTTGATTACTGTATATGAAAAAATCTTCAGCTTTAATAGTTTGAGCCTATTAATGTTAAGGACCGGGAAAAACTTTTGCGAAACAGGAGAAGTCCGGGAAATGGCCCAGAAATTTGTTCCGTCGATAAAAGTGGCCACTCTGTAACTAATGCCATAGAAACATAACTTGAAACAAACTCTAAATATTTTTCGTATTCAGTTAAATATGCCTTGCGTCAAGTTAAAAATACGCAATTATACTTAGCCGCATTTGAGTCAATATACTGAACATGATGCAAACTCCATAAAATCTTTTGTAATTGGACGAACATTAAACACATTTTGAGAGAAATTCCTGTGTATTATTTTCATGTAAGCAGGAAAGTGAGTATATATATTTCATATCTTTAGGCAAGTAATCTTTTGCAATGTATGCTCCTGGTCTTGAGCGCTGTAATAAAATTATATTATGTGTTCATTTTCACGTCCGAGTGAAATCCCACCTTCCGGCGTATCTTCATAAACCACAGCACGGGTTTTGTTATAGTACTTTTTTATCAGCTTTCCTGAAAAAATATATGTTACGCCTCCCAAAGCTGAAGGGATCCGCCCTTTCTAGTTGACTCATATTTTTTTTACTTTTATCACGTGAATGTCGTAACAGGGTTTTTGGGAAATGAAAAATATGTCACGAATGTAATCTGTTGAAATAATATCTCATGAAAAACCGGATGAGAGCAGAAGTGAAGATAACAGTAAACGTTCGCCCCACTGAAAAAGTGTATAAAATTATAGAATTTGGTAGACTGTCTGTCCAGATAAAATATGAAATTGAGTCAAACTTTGTACATTTAGGAAAAATTCAATTAAAATCTATCAAGAAGTCTATCAGCATATTTGATAAACCTTCCGATCGAATTTGGTCCATTTATAGAAATCCTATACTTTTCTATCAACGTATTTTCATTAAAATCCTATGAAATTTTATCAGTACAATTACTGTACTGATCAGATTTTTTCGGAGTCTAAGGATATTAAACACACTAAAAAAACACACTAAAAACTAGGCATTCATTTTTATCCGGGATCCTTTTTTGGGTGTGCTAAAAGTTTCTGTCTTGCTTTGTTTGCTAACTTCAAATTTGATAAACGATCCGGGATAGTGAACTAAATTTATTTAGAGGGTGCATTGTTTCAATTGTTCCAAACTTCAATATTATTACGAATTCCGCGAATTCCGCGCATTCCATGAATTCCTTGAATTGATTTAGTTGATGACAGATGATTCTCATTTCGAGCCTTTTTCAATCCACAAACCGAGCTTATTTTATTAGATTGGTGGATCAAACTGAAGTGCAATTGTTTTGTTGCGTGAACTGTTTTAATCGTTTTAATACTGAATTAAATCCTAAATCGAATCCTAGTTTTTGTAGCAAGAATGAGGTATACCTTATCCGGACAAAAATTTATCAGATTCTATGCTTCGAAATGCCGGAAGTTTCTATCAAATTCTATTCGTACAGAAATCTTATACTTTTTCTGCCAACAGTACTTGTATCAAATCCTATCTCACAAAGTTTCGAAAATTTCTATCAAATTATATCTATCGATAAATCTGAAACTTTTCTTTCAGCAGATTCTCATTAAACTCCTATCAAATCTTATTCATACAGAACTTATATCAAATCTATCTTCTAAAATTTTGGAAATTCCTATCAAATTCTGTCCACTGAGAAATTTTATATCTTTATATCAACAGCTTCAAATTAAAATTCTATCGAATCTCAGTGGCACAAGACTTGTATCAAAATCTGATGTCTTCTGAAGAATCTGGGAAGTTTTTATCCAACTCTATCAATAGAGAAATCTTAGAATCTTATAACTTATTCAACTTATATTTTCAGTCAACAGCTTCTCATTGAAATTCTGTTAAATATTGTCCACTCCAGAGAGTTTTATCAAATCAAACGTATCACAATTTCGGCAATTTCTATAAAATTGCATCCGGCGAGAAATCTTATTCTTTCCTATTAAAATTTTCTCGTATTCCATAAGATTTGATAGAGCTTAAATGTAAATGGCTTGGTAGAAAAGAAAACGATTTCTCGACGATCAGGATTCAATGGAAATTTTCCAGGTTCTGGAAAATAGGCTTTGATACACCCGTGTGGAAATAGCCCTGTTCGACCCGGCCAGAAGAAAATTTCTGGCCAGAATCTGACCGGGTCAAGCGCCACACCTGATTTAGCCCGGTTTACTATTTCTTAATTGCGTGGCCTGTATTCGACTAGATTTCGCTCAGGATCCGGTCGGGAAAAATGGCCCAACATAATTTAGCCCGGTCTACTGTTTGTTATTTACCTCGTCGGTATCCGACCATATTCCGGTTGGGACAAAGCATGCTTAAATCTGTTTTATCGCGAAAACAATTTTCATGCGAACAAAATAGCCGCCGTAAGTGGTTCTTTTGTGGATATCTGACAGGTGAAAGACAAGTTGTTCGTGTTTTTGGGAGTTTTTTATCAACGATAAAATTTCTTTTTTAATTTTATATAAAATCTTGAATGACCAAAAAACGTAATGAAAAAATGAATAATTTTTCCGAACGAGGTATTGAATTACGTTGTCCTGCGTGCTTTCAATGGCGATCCGGCGACTTCCAGAGTCTTGAATGCGAAAAAAGCAGTGAACCGTCGCATTGGTTAACGCCGGGTTATACGTTAAGAAATGTGTTACATTTCTCAAAACTGTTTCCAATTTTCTGGAACAAGCGGATTATTTATTAAGGTAAGTGGATTTTATTGTTAATAAGTAAGTATTATTATTATTCTTCAATTTTAAAGTTGAATCAATTTTCTGAACCGGTTTCATGGGTTAGGATGTCACGTGAGACCCCTGAAATTTATTTTATCTCTTGTTGACAATTTCTTCGGTACTTAAGGGTATGTGATAGTTTACCACAAGACCAATTAAGATTACACGTTTTTTTTCATAATTTCTAACTTATCAACAATATGATATTGCCCAAATGTCATTGCTAATTTTCTTTATGTCGAGGATAACCCTGAAGAAGGAACCCAAGATGACTGCGAAGAAAGAATCGAGGATGAACTCGATGTACTTTTGGAACACAAATATTTTTCGTAATTTTTGTGGGTCTCATTTTGTTTAAATTCTTTATCAACAATTTTTTATAGCAGCCCGATGAGCATCCGATCGAATATCCCAGTCAAAAACCGGTCGAATTCCGACCGGGTTACCTTATTTGTATCCGGGATTCGACCGGGTAACCCGGCCGGGATCCGACCAGCGCAGCGTGACGAGACTCGGTCATAATTTCTACACATGCATGTTTGGTGCGTATAAGATTTGATAGAGTTTCAATAAAAAAAACTGCAAATAGAGAAAGTTTAAGAAAATGTTGATAGAAAAGTATAAGATTTCCCGACGAATAAAATTTGGTTGAACGTTTTAAGTTTGCGCCTTAAAGTGGATATGGGAATGTGGGAAAATTCGCCAAATTGCGGATACAGAAATTGGATTGAAAATTATTAAATTTTTTTTTTTATCAAATCCTATCAAAATTCTTCAGCAGGGTTGAAGAAAATGTATTAAAAATGGTAACAGCCTTTTTTATCTACTGACAAATGAAAAAACTATTAGATTGCAAATTGTAATACAAAGTCCGAGGTTGGTAACATCGATATCGACATACATACATAAATTGTGAGTGCGAAAGGACCTGCATGTAAGTGAGCTTTATTATTATCTAACATTCTAACATATGCGAGCTCAGTGGACAATAAACTCAAGTTTTATTCTCTATACGTTCCCCCGGAACTTATCTCATAAGTGATGCTAAACGCATATAACAAAAGACGCGAAGTCTCGATTTGTCGTCGATTTTGCGCTCGCGCATGAAAAAAACAGGAAATGACTGGACTAATAGAGTCCTCACGTTCATTTCGAATTGACGACACAATGACGAAGGTGCGACAAAAGAGGATCTGATAAGACGATTAAAGGATCTTTCTTGATTTAATTAACTTAAGAGACTTTCGCTAAGATACAGGGTGTCTAGTCTGTCTACTCACCTGGAAAAACTACACTGTTTGCAATTCAATTACATTTTAACTATACTTTCAGTAAATTTACATTCACAATGTAGTAATCTTAAATTACAACACATGTGTAGTACAGTCTGTAGTTTTCATTCTTAGAATTCAATTTTCAAATTTTATAATTTAGGGATCAGCAAGTTATTTTCAAAACTGAACTGCATAATATATAATTTTCTTTGTTGATAATTTCAACTGAATTTAATATTAATACGACAGTAATATAATAAATGAAAGAAATACAAATATAACCAAGAAGTTATTTTTCGTATTTGGAATTTTCACCTTTATCTTGCTTATTAGTTGCTTTTTCGGGAAAAATCTTACATACACGCCATATTTCAATCTTGATTGATATATTAGCAAAAGTTTTGCAATCTGATCTCTTGATTTCGAATTGGTTATAAGGATTAGGCAAAACCACAAGAAACTATCATTTTTTCATTATTCAGAGAACTAAGTGGAAATGTTTTGCGATTTTTCAAAAATATAAGTCAAATAACGAAGTTTGATTCCGAGAAGAACTTATTTGCGGATGTTTCTAAGTGTTGTGTCAAAAATGTTCAAGCTAAAAATTACAAAAAAGACGCAAAATGATCACAATTTTAAAATGATTTTTTTTTCGCAGCAAAGAATGAATCAAAAACTATTGGGACCGTCAATCAGGACTTCTATTAGAGTTATAAGATGAGAATAAAAAAAATGTATTTGAGTTTTTGACGTCTTTACTCAATATAGGCAATTGAAAATGATGGTTTTTTTTTAATAGTCATACATTCGAATTCGGCATTATTTAAACTGAAAAAATGGTTAAAACTTAAAAACTTCTGAAACGCCAAGAAAATTAGTCCAAGAAATTGTCATGTTTTATATATTTACTCAAAAATTGACACTTATAACCCCTTGAAGGTCGCCAAAAACTTATAACATTTTTGAAGTTTTGTTTTAATGCATGTTCAAGTTTTCTGTAAATTTTACATTAATCAGTCAAACAATTCTTTAATTATCACCATTATAATTTCAAAAAAATGCTTTTCCTAGCGCCAAAAGCTGTTTTTCTTGAAACAAGCTTATCGTATCTGTAAAATGTATAAATTAAAACTTATTGTCCAGGTTTATATATACAACTTTTGTTGACATGTCATTATCGTTAAGTGAATAACTGTGGCAATAAACAAGGAAGACGATTGAAACCCATATTCAGGTGAGTAAGTTAAATAAATTGTACAAAATTTTTTTTTTTTTCAAATATATTTATCGCATCGTTTTTACTACAATGTTTTCAAATATTTAACAAATTTCATAATCAAGAAATAAAAAGGGTTGTCTTAAACAAAAAAATCATTTTGCTTTGATTTTCAGTAATTTGCCTTATTTATTGTCATAGTTATAAATTTTAAGATAATGAGATGTTAAAAAAAGTTGTAGATATAAACCTGAAAAAATTGGTTTTACTTCACAAGTTTTTAAATACGATAAGCTTGTATGAAGAAAAAAAGCTTTTGGCGTTAGGAAAAGCATTTCCTCATGTCTGCAAAAAATGGTTTAGCTGTCCGAGCTAGAAGTTTAGCTGGATTTCGTCTTCTAAGAAAATATAGCTGTGTTACCTAAATATCTAGTTGTTTTAGCTAATTTTTCCATCTAGAAATTATCTAGCTAATGTATCTAGATAATTTCTAGATAACAAGATTTAGCTAAGACAGCTAGATATTTAGGTAACACAACTAAAATTTAGGTAATACAGCTATATTTTCCTAGAAGACGAAATCCAGCTAAACTTCTAGCTGGGACAGCTAAACTATTTTTTTCCATGCATGCCGAATGGGAATCTCTATTACCAACAAGCAATAATTTTCAATTGCCTGTAGACGTCAAAAACACAATTGAAATGTTTTTTTTTCTTATGACTCTAATATAGTTGTCATAATAAATGGTTTGAATAATTTTTGATTTATTTGTTGCTGCGATTTAAAAAATGTATTTAAAGATGAAGATCATTTTTCAACTTTGTTGCAGTTTTTAACCTCAACGTTTTTGAGGCAGCAGTTAGAATCATCCAATCGTGTTCTTCAAGGCCTAGAGGTCAATTTTCATTATTTAAAATCAAATCGAAAAGCGTGTTCACTTTTAAATAATAAACTTTTTTTGAAACACCCTTCTAAACATGTATAGTTAATCTATTAAATTTTACATTGTAAATTTACCGTAGGTATACTCATATTACTTCTATGACATAATTTATAAAATATCGGGATAAAAATTGATAATAGCGTAGAATTTTCAGAGGAAATTCTTATGTAGATACTTATCACCAAAAAAATTAGCATTGGATCAAGAAAATATCAATAAAATATCAAGAAAATATTTTTTCCAATTTGACAATCTTCCGCGAGGATATTTTTTGATTTTATTGTTGATTTTATTTCTTTTGGTCAATATATTTATTAATATCAACTTTCCAACTGTTACATATTCTTAATATTACGTCAATATGGACCAATAAGTGATTTGACCCGTTTTCCGGGACACATTTTGTCCAATTTGACAATCTTCCGCGAGTATATTTTTCGATTTTTTTTTAATTTTATTTCTTTTGGTCGATTTATTTATTAATATCAACTTTCCAACTGTTACATATTCTTAATGTTACATCAAATTGGACCAATAAGTGAACTGACACGGTTTCCGGGGCACATTTTTGGCGATTTGACACTTTTGTGGTGATGAAACAGTGATGTGGAAATTTTTGTGTAAATCTAGTAGATAGTGTGTATCGAAATGGAAAGAAAAAAAACAGTGAAATTATTTTTTTTTGTGAAAAATTAACATTTTTTGAAAAAAAAACTTTTTTTGAAAAAAAAACTTTTTTTGCTCCAACTTTGGTTTGAGAATAAAATTCGAAGACCCGAAAGTGCAAATACCTTTTATGAACAGTATACTACAGTAATATGCAAACAAAAATAATGAAAAATTGAAAATTAGAAATTCGGAAAAATGAGTGAAACTGTCACCGGTAAACGTCTCGATCTTCAGCCCAATACTTAAATGAAGAAAATATAGTTTCTCGAATCTAGCATGAAACAATGAATATTTTCTTGGATCAAAAAAATATTGTATCGTCCATATTTCTAACAATGTTTTATTTATTCAATATTAATTCTTTTTCTTTGTAGGCACCTACCTACATTCAGATAAAAAATTTAGTTTATCCAATTGAAGCGTTAGGTTAAATGCATATTTGGATAATTTATTAAAATACTTTCGTTAGGTATGAATCAACTCGTTTTATTCAATCATAGTTTTTGATTCATTAGTATTCGTAAAACATTCAGGTGTAAACGTTTAAAGTCAAGAAGCTTTTTAATTTGAAAATAATACTTAAAGTTTCTACATAAAAAAAAGTAAAATATAGAAAAAGAAGCAATTTTTAGCTTTTTGACTTAATTGTTTTAATACAAATATATCCTAATCACGAATTTCATTGATATATGATATGATGAGTCATTTGGGATATGTGAAGTAAAGTTTTTTCAAACTGAAAAGATTTAAGGTCAAAACTTCTATACGGGTTTAAAATAATTCAAATATTATTGAAAGGCCTTGATAATTATTTCATGTCTTCGAATTTTATCATAAATTCTTTAAAATGTACGTCTACATATTTTTAATGGAATAGGTTAAATAATAACTAACGTCAAACATAAAATGTTATCAAATTAATCATAATGCCAGTTATTTTTACTAAAGTGACAACAGAATGAGAAATATTATACAAAATTATACATGGAGAAATCCGAACAGAGGGAATTTTTATTTCAGAGTTTTCTACTCTCAAAAATTCGCTTCTTAGCCTTGTATGTATATAGCTAAGCCAATTTACAGTACTGTTTCATCTTGAAATCTGAAACAAATTGAGATTTAGAAAACTGGAACAAATGTTAGCTCGTTTAGTGCTCTATAATGCGTCTAGTCTTACGTGCAGCGTTGCGCGAAGAAAATATGCAAACAACGTTATCCTAGATTGCATAATATATTGCCAAGAAGGCGCTTATTACTTTTTTTACATTTTCAAAGCATCCATCAATCGTATAAGTTTAACCTAATCTAATCAAGGATAATGAAACCTTGTTGAAAGTTTATCAAGGCTAAAAAAGTGTCATTATATAAATGCTTCTGTACATATTTACATTTCATTTTATGAATCATAAAGTAGCATTCCTTTTATTTACAGTTTTTTTTTCGAAAAAAATTCGACAACTGCTCAAATTTAATTTTCCCCTTAGAACTATTAATAAATTTCTATTTCTAAATTAGTAAGAAATTACTAATGAAATCATTTACTAATTATCTACTATAATTAATGATTAGTAGAGAATTACTTACAAAATGATTATTTACTAAAGCTTCTTCAGTAACACCGCAAATCTGAAGGTATTGTTTTTGCTGTAACGGTATTCAATCGATAAAAAACAAAAGACTGTTATACTTGGATCTTGGATCATTTCATTTGCAGATTAAATTGATGCCTTCAGATTTAGTGTGAAGTATTAGTAAATTGCTTTATTGTTAATAATTAGTATAATGGTGAGTGCTAATTATTATTTTTAAAATTTCGGTAGGCATTAGTGAAATGCTTCAGTAATGATTAGTAGAGTTTGACTATGAGGTAGTATAGAAAATCACTAATTATTATAATAGAAATGCCCATTTGCCTTACTAATTCAGATTTAGAGAGTACCATGATGTCAAATTACATATATCTATAAATTATGCTTGCAACTTGTATAATTTTCTTAGCGAATATATTGTCATAAATTACATTCTTTTCAAAGAATATAATTTGGTAATCAAAATGCATATGTCTTAATCATAAATATTCATCCATTCATGCAGTTTGAATTTTCTAATCCTTTCAAATTTTTTTTTATGGTACCCCATTATAAGGGTGATGTCTTATTTAAAATGACAAGGATGGCATCGGTAAACTATCTTGATCTACTGTTTATCAATGAGTCTGCACTTTGGATACGTGCAATCAATTAGTGAATGCAAATTGCAAGCAAGGAGATTTTTTACGTAATTTTCATCGGCATACGGTAAATCAGGAAAGCCCGTTACTTTGAATAAACCGAAGTCTTCTTCGGAATACCACAATTCACATGGGGTAATTTTCACATTTTAATAAATCTGTGAATGTTAATTATAAATTCTTTGAATTATTCATTTTATATTAAACTTTTCAGCTCATTTTCATATTTTACTTTTAATGTCTAATATTTCAAAACCAGATGCAACTTCAAGACAATTCAACCTAACCGAAGGAAACATTCATTCGTTTTAATAAATTACTCTCGCGCTTCTAATTAACAATTATCATATTCATTATAATATTGATAACACAGTTCTAGATCCTTGTGCATAGTAACAAAAGAATGAAATTGCATAAACATAGGCGTAATATAAAATTTCTTTATGTAATTCCATATTTGAAAAAGTTCCGTCCTTTCGAATACGATTTTTATTACCAATAATATTTTACTTTTATATTTTTGAAGCAAGACAATACGTTTTTAACGATCGCTGACGTTTTTTCTGGTAGGCGGTTTCGCTGTTGAGAATTTACGATTACTCGTAAAGTTAAATCATGTGTTTAAATTCCAATATATATATCGTGTGCATTGTCACTAAGGGAGCTTCTAAGTTTATATTAAGTGTTGCAGTTGAGGGTTAAATACGATAAATGAGCAAGAGCGAGAAAAGCTATATCGTCTTTTTTTTATAAAATCTCATCTCGACTCGCATCATATAAGCGAGCTTTTTGAAATATCATGTTATATTTCGATCAACTGTCTTGTCAGTGTCAGAATTGACATTCGTTAATAAAAAAATTTCCTAACCACTTTGAAAAGGGAATTTAAGAAACATAAAGTTAAAAAATTCAAATTGCGTGACAAAATTGCACAAGAAGGCTTAAAAAGAAGTATGTTTCCAAAAATCAGTTTAAAAAAAGGAAACCTCAAAAAAGTCAATGTGTGTAGCCTAATTTACACAAAGGAAAAAAGAGGGAGAAAAAATCAAAAGATTTTAGGATTTCTTATTAAGGACATTTTTAATAGGAATCTACTAGGAATTATTTTTATCGTATGGTAATACTGATTATAGATATAGATATGAATTTTAAATTATTTATTAAGATACTATTCACCTTTTTGTATATATGTGTTGACCTTTAATATTTCTGAAAGCTTTTATACATATTTTTAATTGAATAAAGAACAGTTCCCAGAAATTCCGAGTTATTATCATTTTTTATAAAAATTGACTTTCAACTAATTCATTATATTTTGAAAGATCTATTTTTAAACCTAATTGTATATTATTTCCGGAAAATAAATTAAAGAAACTTCAATTAAATATTAAAGTGGACATATGCAACGTGAATTTGCATTAATTATATAATTCTTTCATCAATAGTTTGAATTCCTAAATATTATTTTCAATAATATAATTCTCTCTGCTTCTATCTCGTCAATTTATTATTCGTACGGTTTTTGTGGTTATGTTTCATATAGATGCATAAAGAAAATTATCTTCTAATTCTGGATTCCTCGGGCCAAACAGGCCTTATTTGCACTTCTTCAATAATAATTATTACAATAATGTCTAATAATTTATTAAGCAGTATATTTCAAAAGAATAATAGCATTGCGAGTATATTAAAAATAATTTTAGTATGTAACCACTATCTTTTATCTTTCAACATATATTGTTATTATTTCTTTGAAGTAGTATTAATATTTGGTTGGTAAAATTGGTAATAATAATTTGAGTTCTCCAAATTTTTGTCGAAATTTTCAGTGCCATCTGACATTTTTATCGACTTTTTTTTCATTTGACAACCTAAAATAACATTTACGTCAATGACGTTTCCGCCGATAACTCGGGCGAGGAACGAGATGAGATGGAGCCCTGACTGCTGATATATCTTTGAAATTTCTTTTCACAAAAAATATAGAATTTTAAATTTCAAAGAAAGATATGCACAAAAATTCATGGATACTACCGATTGTCGGAGCTCATCATGTCAAAAAGAAATATAATTATCTAAGAGGAATTCGCAAACAGATTTTGCATTCAATAGACTTCAACTAATCAAAATGATGCACATACAGTGGGGATTTTGATGCACGTCTCATTTGCAACCATTGTAGCATTTCCGATGGTGTATTTTTCCATCGGAAAATATATAGCTATACTATACAGCGACACATGTAAATTATGTGATCTATTAGAGAAGAACATGTCATATCTGAGCAGCGTAAAAAAAAACACGAAAAAAATTAATTGTAGAGTATAATAATAATATAGTTGTTTCTGATAGTTATGTGTGCCTTTCACTCGCTTGATTGACAGATTCAGAATATAAAATCAAACAAAACGTAACACCAAGTCAAAGACCAAAGTTCAGTGGACCTAATTTTGAAGGATATGTTGAAATTATTCCATATTCGATGAGATTTATTTGAATGAGCTGATAAAGAGTTGTTCATAATAAATGAGAACAAGTGACTTTCTAAAAATTTTGAAAATAATTACAAAGGTTCAGATAAAATTAATTAGAGAGTGTGAATTACATGCAACCTCCCCGCTTCTCGCCCTCTCTATTTAGACATCATTAAATACTGCTTTATTATATGCTACGGTGAATATTCTATACTAATTTCTTCATTGTGTTCTCTTTGTACTCGTAAATTTTAACTGCTTTTTCAATTTACCACAAAATCTAAGAAAAACCAAGGTAGGCAGATCGTAAAAATATTTACGGATTCGATTTCATGGCAAAATGCGAGAAATTGGAAAATCATTCTACACGTACCTGTACCTGATTGTTTAACTTTCTTTGTAAACAGTGGTGAAAAAACAGACAATGACCAGGGTGAGTTTATATTTTTCAATTAAAGTATGGATTGTCGCCATATGCAATAATACTATTGAATTACTTTTTCCAGTTACAAAAGATTAAATAACAAGTACTTTTCTCTCATGCAAACGACGCATAACGATGTTCGTAATCCTAAAATAATCACGTGCGTAAGAAAATTTAAGTGCAGACAATAACTGTGAGGAATTCGCTTTCGATTGAGGCAGTTCATATTGCAGGAGCAACTATTTTTCTTAACACCACAGTCATTCATTTTTTTAAGAAAAAGTTACGAGCTACATGATATCTAAATAAATATTAGTTACTTGTTCGTTTTAATGAAGTGCAGCAAACCGAAAAGACTTTTCTTTTCTAGTTGTATTAAATTCAAAGTATACATCAATTTTAACCACAGATTTTGAAAACACCATAAAAACAAATTTTATCAAGGTTGACAAATTAAGTTTCTTTTATTCAACAAGGAGGTGCACTTAATGCTAAAAGTCACATATTTTCGTAAGAAAGCGTTCATTAATTTACGCAAGGCTTTTAGGAAAGGAAGTCCGTTAATCTTACGAAACCTTCCTTAGGGTCTGAGCAGGAGGGGGTTGGGGGAGCCCAAAGAATTTCGGGCACGCAGTACATGTTCAAGTCACGGAATCATTTGCCACTTCAATATGTCATTTTTCAAAGGAAATAAGACATGTATCTTACCCATTTGACAACATCTTTCTTTGACAAAGTTATCAGTACTTGAATTTTTAAAACTGAAAATGCAAATTATCAAAACATGGTCGAAATTTTTGTTTAAAATGTGATCTTTTTAAATATAATACAGGTATTTACCGTTTTTAATTTGATTCTGATGAAATTTCTCGTCCTCTTTCTAAATCCGTTGGAAAATTTAAAAAAAGTTCAAAATTTACAAAATGGCGGTTATTATATGAACAACAGAATATTTGGTTGACGCAACCAATTTTTTTGTTTTCTTGAACCAAGTCTTTTGCTACATGGAGTATTTGGTTGATTCACGCGAAACATTTGGTTGAATCAATATAAATGTGTTTGATTCAACCGAGTTTTCATATATATATATATATGTATATTGTATATCCAAGAAAACAGTTTTTTTGGTTTAATTCATAATATTTTGTTTCTGCGAGTGTATATTTTCGAGATATTTGCGACAATATCTATAAATTTTATGATGCGATGAAAAACCAAAAAGTAATCATTTTAGCACTTTAAAGAAAACAGTTTAAAGTTAAAGTGTTCAATCATGTCCTTCGTTTTTTATGGCACCATAAAATTGTGCTGTTGAGAAAAAAGAAATTTCTAAGGGACAGACATTTTTCTAGAACTTTTTTAGAGGAATAATTTCTTTTCTTTGACTTTTTTCGTATTTTGTGTCGTTTTGGCAACAAACGTGAAATTTCGTTTTTCAGATTTAAAAAATTCTTTCTTCTCTTCAAGGTGGGGGGCATATTTGCATAGAAAATGATTAGGGGAAACCTCCCTACAGTGGATGGCTTCCTACAGTGGACATTTGTAAATAAAAGCGAAATGCCTAAAGTAAACCTAATTTGCGCATTTGGTATGATTTAAGTTGATAAAAATGCATCATAAGACAGAATTTCATGTTATACCTAATTATAATAAAAGAAAAAAGTATAAAAAACTATTTTTGACATAACCAAGAAACTTTGTCCTCCACTTTAGTAATTTTTTCCAAGTATCTCAATTTTTTCAGAATGATTTTGTTTATTAATATATGTTCCTTGGTCATTAAACCATAATATTTTTCACCCTAGAAGCTTACGTTCTATGTAAGAAAACTATAATAAATATAATCCTTGAGGCTCTCATTTTCCTACTATGGATACCAGCGTTATCCCTACAGTGGATTTTCAGTTAAAATTTTTAGATAATTTGCACTCATAGGTTGGTACTGAAATAGCAGAAGGCAGAATCAGCTGATACTTTGAACATAGCTGCAGCGTAATGTAATTGAGAGTAATTTTAAATTTCCCTCAAGTAGAAATAACCTCACCATGCCCAATTTCTGTGTAGGTATTTTCTAGGTACTTTTGACATGGCAAGATTGGTGGCAATCATAACCCCACCGCACCTGTCCACTGAAAGGCATGTAGTGAAATATGAGCGAAATAACTGACATTATATTTTTGCTAATTTTATGCAAAATCGAAATTATATCACTTTTTTCTTTTTTCTGATAGTCGCGTCGGTATAAAATATAATTTAGGGGTACGCATAAAAACATCTTTCTATTCTGATTCGCGGTGTAGAATCGAATGTCCACTGTAGGGCGAACCAGCCAACACTGGACAAAATTTTACCACCTCAAAATAATATCAATAGCTTTTTATTCGTTAACGAATTGAGTTTTACTGATATCTCATCACATTGGTGAATATATCAGCTTCATTTGTGTCAGAACAGCTCGTCAATATATATCCTATTTTGTGTTTACTGAAATCTACCAATTTTTGCTATCCACTGTAGGGAGGTTTCTCCTAAGTGACTTGTACATGGACTGCCTATTCGATTTGAAATGAATTTGTTCCTTTTGAAATTTCGTGAAATATTCCAAAATATTACGAGATTTCGTGAAATCTATGAAATCCCTTTTAAAGTCATTGAAATCCTTCAAATCCGTAGGAATCTTTCCGAATCTCTTGTAATCACCTAAAAAATTTTAAAACCCATTCAAATTTCCCGAAATCCTTTATTATTCACTATATTATTCGGCGGAAATCCTTCGAAATTCCGTTAAATCTTTTGACATCTTATAAAATCCTCTAAAATCCGTGGAAATCTTATACAATTCTCTTAATTTCTTGAAATTCGTTCAAAGATCCAATGAAATCCATTAAAATCTTTGAAAATCTATCAAGATTCCGTGAAATCTCTTCCGATCTTCGAAATCATATTAAAATCTCCTGGCATCTTTTGAAATATTTTAAAATTATTGAAAAATAAAATTGTGAAACCTTTCTTAATCCTTTGGAATCGTTGGAATTACCCTAAATCTTTTGCAATCCTTTGAAATATTTTGAAATCTCTTATAATAATAATCGTCTAGAATACTTTGGAAATCTCGTTCGATTCCGTAAAAATTTTGTAATTCTTTGAAATACTTTGTATAGTCCTTTGAAATGCCTTTCAATCCCTTGAAATCTGTTGGAATCCTTTCAAGTCACTAAAAATCTTTCAAATCTTTTGAAATCCCTTGGAATTTTTTGAAATCTCGTTTACAGTGAAAATTATTGATACTATTGATACTATTATTGATATCAGTGGCGGATCACGGAGGTCGATAATTTCAAACTAACTAACTGCATTATTGAAAATATGTTAAGAAATCCCCCCCCCCCCAAAAAATCTGGATCCACCACTGGTTGATATATTGAGTACAAAATATAAAATTTTACGTGAAACGGGGGAGGGTGGTCAAAAAATCTGAGAAATCCTTAAAAAGCAACGGTCCTTGAATAGTTATTATTTTTCATTTCTGCAATTGGAGTGTACTTTACATTTTCAAGTCTCCTAATTACTTCGCAGGCGCGGCGGACCAAGCCAAGTGAAACTAATTCACGATTACGTCTATAATTAAAGTTACGACAACGCTCTAGAGTTTTTACTATATTTCCTGCTTCATCATAAAGTTAGTCAAATTGTTGTGGTTTGAAATAATCCGGGGCGACAAGACAATTAGATAACTACAAACTAGGAAGATGAAACGCTTTACTTTTACGGACTATAATACCTGAGTGAATTCAAATTGACATGTATAAACATTAGGTTTATAGTTAGATTAATATTGTCGCACGCTCTTGGTCAGTCTTTTTACCTTCACTTTCGCGCGATACTTTCTCGACGTGAAAATGTCCAAGGCGTGAATATTTGCACGGAAATTTACGCTTCGCGTTGTTATTTCGAGGCTATAATTATTTCCAATCTGATTTGCAATTTCACAAGAATTTTCTTTGCAAAAGTAGTAATATTTTTTGTCGCTAATGCATTCATATCTAGGCCTGTTTCTGAATTCGTGTCAATTCTTCTCAATTATTTCACATTCTTTTGAGTACCTTGAATCAATTTAGCCTTTAATAGAATTTGAGAATTTTTAGGGATTTAAGGACATGCCTACTATACCAACATTTTTGCTCGCCACAACTTACGTCCACATGAATTGAGATATCGAGTTCCCCACTTGGAAAATTTAATAAAAGGCACTAAAGAACTTTGAAGGTTGAGCCAGAAACCTATTCCATGGCAATTCTCTTTGCATATATTGAGCTTTTCGAATATGTTTTTTCAAAATAACTGATCTTTGGATTCACAATGTTTCTGAGTCTTTTTGTTCAAAAATGGAATTTTTGCACAGATTGACTTGATAATATTGTGTTTCTAATTTTCTTCACTAAAGAACGTTTGTATACTACTAAATTTTCTGAACTACAGCATTTTCTTGTAAAGAGTGTTCGAGCAATTTTTCGTAATTGCAAAAAATTGTATAAAAATGTTCCTTAGTGTTTCTAATTTAATTTCCTAAATGGGAAACTCGATATCTCAAACCGTGTAAGCTTAAGTTGTTGCGCGATTAAAATTTATTTCATTAAATTAATCTCTAAGTCAGCTCAATTGGATTCAATTCCCTTTAAATTCAGTAAATTCAGGGTTTCTACAAGTCAGGGAATTCTGGAAAGTCACTGTAAGTCAAGGAATTTAAATCAGATCAGAGACAGTCAGGGAATGTCACGAAAAACCTGAAAGAGTCAGGAAATTTTCAAGATTTTGTGTGAAAATTAATTTTTCAACTGAAAATGTAACAATTCTATTTTTGCTTGAAGATTTATCTTTTTTAGTTGAAAATTGATTTATTTTCTTCAAAATTCGTCTTTTGTGGTTTTCAAATAAAATTATTTTGATCAAAAATTAATATTTTCGGGGTAAAAATTCAACTTTTTTGAAGAAAATTTGTCTTTGTGGTTTTAAAATTCAACAAGTTTGTTGGAAATAAACTTTTGTGTTGAAAATTCATATTTTCGGTTTTAAAGATCAATTGTTTTGTAGAAAATTAAACATTTTAGATTAAATTTATTTTTCTCTATTGACTGAAAAATCTTTCTTGATTGAAAATTCAACTCTTTTGTTGAAAATTCCTGTTTACAAACCAAAAATTACGAATTTTCAATAAACTAGTTGAATTCTCATTCAACTACTTTCTTGAGTATTCGTATTTTTTGGTTTAATTCTACTGTTTTTAATTGGAAATTAAAATATTTTATTATGGAAATATCAACTATTATACTTCTGGTTAAAAATTAATTTTTTCTAGTTGAAGATTCATCATTTTGTTTGAAAATTGAACTGTTTTGTTGGATATGCCTTTTTTCGGTTGGGAATTAATTGTTTCAACTGAAAATTAAATAATTTCATTTTTTGTTTAAAATTTATAAGATTAGTGTCGTAAGATGCAGTAAAATTTTACAAAACCTCCTCTGCCCCCAAATCATCTCACGCAGATTGTAGATGAACCCTTATAAAATTCTATATGACTATTGTCACTTAAAGTCTTTAAACTAAATTTAGTAATTTATATTATTTTTGCATTACCATTATTAATCTCCTAGGTGTAAGCTTGTTTTTATGCCTAAAATAAAAATTTACTACGGTCAGAGAGAATAAAAAATTGGTCTGGGAAAAGTGAGGGAGGAGTCAGGGAATTTCGAAATTGGTATTTTGTAGCAACTCTGAAATTCTTTTTCTTTCCTTTGCATTCATTTCAATAAATTTACTGTATTCAAGTGGATTCTTGATTTTTCTTTTACGTCTCTTATATTGAATTCAATTATTTATATTCTTTAATTATGATATACATCAAAATTGCTACAATGTTTAATCCCTCATTTTCTATCGGTTTTAAAGATTGGTTCACCGGCTTTATACATTTGTAAGATATAAATTACAGAATCTCTGTAATTTATTTTGTAGGTTTCAGGTACCAAAGATCACTTAATCAATTTTAATGTTACAACTTAATTGTTGAGAAACTTATTATTATGAATATCTGAACAATGAGGAACGGCCGCAGTGTTGAAGCGAAAGTGTAAAATACAAATTTCTATTTGCTACAGCTGAATGATTATTCTCGTTCACGATCTGTCGTTAACCATTCAATGGGATATTGGTATAACAATTCAAGAGTTGACAGAGGATCGATAACGTTTTATGTAACAAAGAAACCGAAGTCTGTGAAAATAACGAAGAAATCACGAAATCAGTACTTAATGACTATTAGATAATTTGCATGGAAATGACCAATCCGCAACCAATATTCTTAGCTAATTTATTTGATTGATCAATTGAGAAAGTGTTTTCGCAAAATCAGTTTATCCTCTGGAAAATTTAAAGCAACCAGGATGTTCTGAGTAAAAGTATTTTCAATTAGATAATTTAATTGATATAGAGATGATAGTTAAGATCTGATAGTATCATAACTGCGATTCTCTTCGTCAAACGACACATATGCTTTCCTGGCAATTATCGACCAGTTACGACTTGGTTAACAACTTTTGTGTACAACAACTATACATACAGTGATTTAAAAAATAGTGAGAAATTGCACAATCCGAATGAGTCAGGCGTTTAAATAGTTAGCCGGCTAAGCATGAGTAAAGACTCAGATCCTTGAAAACTTACCGCCATACTGACTTCTGGGCAGCACTTAATTTTAATTACCTGATGATGGGTTCACGCGGCACTAATAATTAGCCTCTTTTGAAGGCAGGTTTTGATGATTTAGTGATTCAAACTAGACATATCCTGTCTCTAATTTACAACTAGTCTCACAAATACGCCTTTAACTTCAATTAATACAGATGCTTTTTTATCTCAAATCAATTTCCGTAATTATTACTGAATTTATGTTCCATACATAATTCTCAAATAGTCATTCATCATTTCTAAGGATCTCAGAAAAATCGCAAACATTTAAAATGTGCTGTTATCCTTCGTAAGAACCAAATTCTATTGTAAAAATTAGCAAATCTTGTAATTATTAATTATTGTTCATTTATTGTTCATTTCAAAACGTACAGGACCTCATATATTCAGTAGGTATAACTTGTCAAGGTCGAAACCTAGCTCACAAGACACCTCTTTCTCTGAACCAAATGTGATATACTTGCGAAATGTAGGCGATAGCCAATCGCAGCATTTGGTGCATGAAAAATGCTAAGTGAGTGTTTTATGGGGGAGTTGAATTTCGTAGTAAAAGACCTCACCTCCAATTGTGTACAACAGGGCCGCAATTAAGATGAAAGAACTAGTTTTCAATCTTAAATTCAGAATCAATTATGAGAGAAAAGTATGTTTTTAACCGTATATATCTCCGGCTCATTGTAGATCAAGGAAAAGATGAAAATCAGGAAAAGTTCAAGGAATATTATGGGGCAGGGAAATTCAGGGTGAAGTCAGAGATATTGGGAAACATTTTGCAAAACTCAGGGAATTTCTATACAAGACTATAAATATGAACTTTCTTTATTCCGTTTATAAAAGATTCTATGTTAAAAATTGTACAAGGCTCAGCTTTTGGTTTTTAAAAATTCGTAATCATGGCAAATGAAAAATTGGTCAGGAAAAAATTAGGAAATTTTGAAAATGAAGTTTCGCGGCCACTCTGATATAATATTTTTGTCAGTAATTTATTTGCCTTGTATTTATATTTCTATTTTCCCTTTTTCAGTAGCTTCCTTTTGATAATTATATTTTTAGTTAAAAAGTGATTATTTTGTTGAATATTCAACTATTCTTGAAGAAAATTAACATTCTGTTGAAAATTTACATTTTAATATTGAAAATCCAACTATTTTTTTGGAAGTTCAACTGTTTGATTGACAATAAATTATTCTTGTTGGGTTCAGCATTCAACTATTTTGTTGATATTGTTGTTGTTGAATTCAACTGTTTATTACTTGAAATCAAAAATCTTCGTTGGCTGAAATATCTACTCTCAAATTACTCATTGAACATTTATCTTTTTTGATTGAAAATTGTAATACCTTTTTGAAGATTGTTAAAAAAATTATTCGTTTGTTGAAGATTTATCGTTTTAGTTGAAAATTCATCTTTTTCGTTGAAACTTAAAAGTTCAAATATTTTGTTGAAAATTGATCTTTTTCAATTCAAACATTTTACTATTTGGGTATAAACGTTAAACTTCTTTGCTAATTTTTTGTTTGTTTACAATTTATGTCTGGTTGAAAATTCATTCTTAAAATTTTTAATTAATTTTGAACTAAAATGTAACTTTTCAATTTTATGTTGAAAATTGATCAACTCTTTAGTTGAAAATTCAACTGTTTGACTAAAAATTCGTCTTTTGGCTTGAAAGCTCAACAATTGGGGTGAACTTTTTCTCTTCCTTCACTGAAAAATCTTTATTTCTTGAGAATTCGTCTTTTGGTTGGAAACTTCATCATTTCATTCAAAAATCCGTCTCATTGCTTGAAAATTGGACCTATTAGTTGTAAATATTTTGGAAATTACTTTATGTTTTTTACGTTTTTGCACGTGCGCAATATAATTTTTTCATTTTTTATGTGATATTGAACATTAATTCTTGAATATCTCAGAAAATATTGATGCTGCATAAAAATAGTTTTAATTTTCGAATCAGCGTTTCAAAATACATACAAAAATATTGTACAAATCGAATAAACATGAATATTCTTATTCAAAATCGCTATAGACCTTGTATTTTTGCTTTCACATTCAAAATGACAAGGATAAGATAATAAAAATTCCATTCGATACTAAATTTCAGTGTTTCACTAAAGTCCTTGTATTTGTTCTCTTGTAATCAAAATGAAAATGATGAAAATAAGAAGGTCCCTCGATTTACCACAAAGCGAGTTTCGATTTAGCATAGTTTATTTATTTCCGTTTTGCTGTATATATAAATCCTCGTACCTTGACCGTAAGTTAATTAAATCGGTGTTGAAAAACTTGACCAAGAAATACCACCAGAACAAGTTTCTTTTTTTTCTTTTTAGTCACACCTACTAGGTGCCTTTTTTCACAACGCAATTTCCCTTTCATGCATGTATCATCTAAAAACAAAACCTATTTGCAGAGCAGTCGTTGCTGAATAAATCTGCATCAAACGATTATGATTGCTTATCTTGACAAGGAGGCCGATTGTAAGATAACATGACCGGATCTATTACAGTCGATTTATGAATATCCTTATATTCTTATTTATAAATCGAAGGGGCTATTATTACACTTTCTATATTAAAAAGACTCCATTTTATTAAACATCTTGTTAATGTTGATTTTTATAAATATTTAATTACACTTTTGATGCTGAAAAGAAAGTTTTTTTTTCCTGTCATACAAAAACGCAGATTGAAACTTCCTCTGCAGTTGGGTTTTGGTCTCTAAAATGACAAAACCACATTATTATTTCAAGAAAAAGCCTTGGGCAATTGACTGATGATTTACATTGTTTTAGGTGTAATCCTCGGTTTTATGAATATCTATACATACATTTACATCTCAAATGCCACTTTATCCGTCGCAATGTTCAGTCTACAGTAAATTATTTCATACTTCTGCGGCTATATGATTAGTTCATCGAATTTAGCTGAAGGCAATGACTTCGGATTACTAATAAATAGAAATAAATCTCTGTATAAAGAGATGCCGTAAATATACTGACGTTCAATTTATTCGAACGACATTTCAAAATTTAATAAATTCAATATAGTCATTCGTGTGATGTGTTGATAGTAAGAGTTTCTATAAATCACTTCGAGAATAAATTATTATCAATAACAAAAACTTATTTGGTTGAGTATAATAAAAAATAAGGACATAAAGTATAATATAGTATACCTATATAACTAAAGAAGGATTAGACCTATACATGTATGTAAGATACGTACGCTTTTCGATTTTTCGACATAATTTTTAATCAGGTGCAATTTTTTAGAAGGACGCTCTTACGAGCAACTTCCTGTTCGTAATTTTAACTAAAAAGCTGTTTTCAAACAACAATAATATTATTCCATTTGAAGGGGAAGCAAAGTCCTTGAAGCCATGCACAATTGACCATTTAGCTTATTCCGTTTCGCCTTTGACAATTTCAACTCTTATCAGCTACGAGTTTAGTTAATTAATAGCAGGATTTGAATTTCGAATGAGTGATCAAATAATGTTTTCACCCAACTCTATTATAACAATAAGAATCTGTTCGTTAGATAATCTAAAAGTTTAAAATATTATCTGGCTGAAGATAAAAAATATCTTGCATAAAGAAATTAAATTTGGATTAAATCAAAGTTCAAATTCGTCCAAAATTGAACTCTAATATCAAAACTTTTCGAAATGTAAAAAATTCAAAGTCCAGGAACTAAAACAGACCAAATTTGGATAAACACGCCATGCAAATACTTCCATTCAAAAAAAAAAGGAAGAAAAATATTGTGACCTCTGAATCTCCTTTTCTCTCTCTTTATTTCTGTCGATTTAATCTTCAAACAAAACAATATTTGAATTTGTTAAATGAACACCGAGGTGGTAAATTTTTGTACAAATAGTTTCTGTTCAAAGATTAAAAAAGAAATATAGAAAGACGAGAGAACGAAAAGGTGATTTAGAGGTTGCCCTTTTTTTCTCACCTCTTTTCTCTTTTCTTATTTGATTTTTTTTAATGGAAATATTTGCATGTGTGCAAATAATTCCAAATTTTCTTAGTTTTTATTTTAATTTCTTAGAATTTTGTTACAAAAAATCATTCAATTAATATTCAGTATTTTATTTCGTAAAGGAGCAAACAAAATGATCAATTATAGCAATCATTAAAGGTGTATTTCACATCTATAGCGCCTAGAGGCGTCAAACGCGCAAGAGGATGACGGTAGTCAACGCTAATTGCGTAAATCATTAAGTATTCGTTAGGTTCTTTCGCATTTGGCGAGTCCGATGTCGCGATGTCATTAAAGGCATCGAAATAATCACCACAACCATGATATTTTATTGTTAAACACGATAATTTTAGCACTTTGGCTACAGGATTTTCCGTGACAAATCTATTTCTGCAAACTTTATAAAACGATTGCCTCCTCATACAGAGAAAGCTTTTCGTAACGATGAATATTTTCGCACCTCATTTTTAGACATATCTTGACGTAATTCCACATCAGGAGTTCAAAACTGATGATTTTAAAAACATGAGTCAACAATACTCTTTTTATGATTCGATTTTATATTTTGATTTTACATTTTGATCAAAAATCGTTTTAGATCTGATTTTTTTTGCAATTTTGATTATATTTGAGAAAAAAGTTATGCTTACATTTTAATGAAATATATGCTTTTCCAATAAAAAAAGTTTTACCTTATAAGTCGAATTTTGTTAACACGGGGTGGCAATTCGTAATATGGCTATTTCCAAATTACTGTTTTTATCTTTAGGTTTTTGAAGTTTTTAATTTTCACTTTATGAGTAATTGTTTAAAAATATTAGCAATAAAGCAACATAATATCTAACAAATTTGGCTATTATGTCTAGATGAATCGACATATGTATTTAGAAATACACTGTGACCAAATTCTGTTATAATCTGTCAATTTTTTCGAATGTTTATATGAGAAAAACTTTCCGTGTTATATGGGAATATAGTAATATTGTGAGGATTAAATTCATTTTCTATGGTGAGAGAAATCGATTTGTCCATTTGTTTAACGTTCCAAAGAGAAAAATGCTCAATTTTTGAAATTCACTAATATTTCATGCATAAAATGTATTCCTTTTGGCGAAATGAATCTATTAAAGTATGTAAAAACCTTTCATGGCTTATTACCAACAAATAAATAATAATAAGCATTAATAAATAATAAACAAAAAATAATAATAAAGCACATTTTCCATTTCCTCAGACTTCTTTTACAATCCAAAATCCTTTCTTTTACCCCATCGTCTCCTTTTTCAATCAAAAATCCTCTTTAACAGCCTCGTAAATGGCTTTAACAATCCAAAATCCCTTTTTCGATCTCTTCAGATTCCTTTTACAAACCAAAATTCCTATTCCAACCACCCTGACTCAATATTTTTTTTTAAGCATTAATTATCCGGGAATTATTTGTAACTTGAAAACCATCTTAAAATTTTGGAAATAATACAAATATTGAAATAAAAATATTTATATTTATCATATTTGCTAACTCTTTATATTTTACTTTATTACTATATATATTTTTTTACTTTACTTTATTTATATTTCAACTCTTTATATTTTACCTATATTTGTGCATAGACTTTTTAAAATTAAAAGTCAAACTATCAACAACTTTAATTTGGCAATTGTGAATTCTCTTTTGTTAAAGCTCCTGCGGCTCTAAAGAACACATTCTCATACTATATCTCGTGCTTCCCATCTGATTAAAATTTGTCCGAAACGCAATCTTTTTTATATTATGTTCAACACTC
Organism: Andricus quercusramuli; assembly: GCA_932178445.1. Classification (NCBI taxonomy): domain Eukaryota; kingdom Metazoa; phylum Arthropoda; class Insecta; order Hymenoptera; family Cynipidae; genus Andricus; species Andricus quercusramuli. The sequence continues at coordinate 294,974 of CAKNXH010001846.1, read as the reverse complement.
TGTTATTCTAAATGTATTATAATATAATATAATATTATAATAGTAATAATAAAGGCTCACTAATTAGTATCCCGGAATTTTCCGCAAAACTAACCGGTCAAGTAATAGTGTTAGGGCTAGTATTCCGGAATCTTCTGTAATGGTAGACAGTTCGAATAATAAATAATTAATTCCTGATTCTATTTCTTCGCAAAATCAACAAAAATTGCAAAAAAGGGCATGGTTAAAAAAGTAAAAAATAATTTGTTCTGCTGATAAATAAAAAACGCACATGAGTTTTAGTACTTATTATTCCTGAACATTTTAGGAAAAAAAGGTGGGGGTTCTAAAATTTTTTTTTCACAGAAAGTCAAAATAGTTGTACTATTTTCTATTATTTTTTATTTTTTCATAGATTATGAAAGAGTGTAAAAAATGGGTTAAACAGTAATACGAAAAACCTTCATACCTCAAAAATTGCCCGAAATTTAAAGTAAAATTTGCAACAAACTCATTTTACCTTTAAAATCCTGAAATGTTCGTGAAGAATGAAACAGTGCCGCTATATTAGTTTAAAACAATACATGTCTGCTTATTTCCACGTACAAAAACATATTATTTCATTAGCAAGCCAATAATGAACATGTTACACGCGCCGGCTTACTGCATGATTTGAAATGGATTCGATCTATATAGAGATTTATAAATGTGTGTTCGGTAATAATTACTCCAGCTTATTAATTTCAAATCACATCTAAATGAATCCTAATTTTAATTTTTTATTAGAAAGATCTTGCGGCGAATTCCATAAGTATATCATCACCTGGTACACGTGAGGCATTTTTTTATTTTCTTTAGTGTTTGTGTAAAGGTTAGTTGTCAGATGATGGCACCGGGTATGGGCGACTTTTCCCATTGCCTTTCTCTTTCACACTGCTTGCAAGACTTTCCCCGTCTTGCTTCTCACAAACTGATTCGTTGCATTTTCAATCGATTGATTTGTGAAATCCATGACCACCTTTCCAAGAGAAATGTGAAAAGCAAATCCGCAGGAGTAGATTCTATAGGAGTGCTGAAATTATTTTTCAGATAATAACTTTCTTTCATTACTAATACTAATTGCTGAATTTAGAAGGTTCAATAATAATCAGTCGAAGAAATTTCAACTCTTCCAAGAACTGAAGACGCACAATTACTAAAAACTCTGAGGGTGTTAAAGCCTAAGGTGAAGGCATTATATCAGGAATCCTTTTAATGTGAAGGCTTTGAAATTAGCATGTTTTTGATTCGGAAGTCTTATACAGATGTCGCATATTTATTTACCAAATCTTATCTTAGTTATTCATTCAATTTTTGAACATTCAGGATCAACTGAGACACTGAATTTTCTCTCATAATATGTTTTTTTACTGTTCTCTTCAGAAATAATGATAGTGAATTTCTCGCAAGCAAAAAAATTAAATAACATATAAATAAAGCAAGAATAAAAATGATTGAAATTTCAACACCTGAATTCTGTCATTCTATGATCTATGGTATTTCAAAACGAAAAGAAATGCTTGGAATTAATAGATAATATTTTCAACCTAAGGTTTGCCTTCAATCAAAATGGGAAATATTGAAGTTTTAATCAAAATCATGAGTCAATCATTTCGAGTGCAATTTTCGAAAATGAATAAAGAGTAAAAGGAGAGTTGCAATCGTGAGAACTTACGAAAGAAAATCTGACATTTGTTGTTGGAAGAATTCCTAGCTGCTACCGTAAAATCTGTTTTATAAAGAAATTCTAGTATCAGAGCAGCTGCAATTAGTTTTGCTTATACAGTTTATGCAATTGGTTTCAATAAAGGCGTTTGTTGAAAAATATCTTGCCGATTCTGACTTATTTGCTTGGAATTAGAAAAATTGAAATATATAAGGACTAATGTGTTTAAATTGACCATTAATTGCATTTATACTTTCAAATATTTATCAACCCCTTCCCGTAAGTAATAAGACTTAATTATACCTTACAAAATTATTTGTTGGTTATTTTACAGAGCATAAATATATAAGAATAATCAGATTGCTCAATCATGAAAACAATGGAATATATGTCAATTTTAATGATGTTTTGACGTGATACTCATTTCTATTCTCAGAAGACTTTAAGTAATCTATTATGTGTTCAAAACATACGAAAAACAATCTTCTATTAACAAAAAATAATACATATGTAGTTAAGGTGTCACGTCACGCCCCAATACGTGTCTCATTTCGCCCCAGGGCATGGGGCGAGATGAGACACTTCTTTCACTGATAATGATAACTATGCTCATCTCGCTCCGGTCTCTCCTAGCAGCGCTTTTGATTTACAGGCCTCGGTCTTACCGGACTATTGAAACTATTTTTCATATTTTTTAAGCGATGACACAATTTTGCTACTATTTCTAGAAAAATGACGCTAAAAACACCATGTTCTCACAATGCTCCGCTAATGACGCACTTTTTCTTTACTTTTTTCATTAAACATTTTGTTGAAAAAAATTTTTGTAAGGAAAACATAAAAACCTGGATAAATAATAATCAGAGGAAGGAATAAAATGGAGGCTCTCCTCTTTCGTCTATTCTGGTAAGATTCTCAATGAAAATTCATGTAACTACGATATATTATAACTAAAAACATGCACAGTTCTAGATGTTCAATAGTTTGTAACTGATGAGGACCTACGTCGACGGGTGAAACGTCTGAAGTTTGGAAACAAAAACACTGACCAGAAAGCTGAAAACAGGAAACACCTTTTATTATAAAAGCATCCTAGTCGAAAACCTTACATCTTTTTAAATATATAGTTAGAATAATGGATGTGAGGTTAGTCTAAATTTTATTTGATTAATTTTTAGTTTAAACTTTTTTAGTTTCTAAAATTTTTTAACTAAATAGTTAAAATTTCTACTAAAATAGATCAATTTAAAAAAAAACGGGTTCGGTACGTTTTTCATTTGAGAAAATTAATTTTTAATAAAAAAAATGAATTTGTTACAAAATAGTTTGATTTTGTACCAAATAGTTGAATTTTCAAGCCGAAAAGACAATTTTTCTATACAAAACAATTTTCACTTCCGACCCGGGAATGTGCATTTTTCATAACAAATTTAATTTTCAGCCAATCAGTTGAATTTTCAACAGAATATTTAAATTTTCACTTCGAAAAATGAAATTTTAACAAAAAAACAACGAATTTTCAACTAAAATTATGAATCATCAACCAATAAATTGAACTTTTGAGAAAGTAGTTCAACTATCAGCCAATCAGTTAAATTTTTAACCTAAAAAGATGATTTTTGAACGAAAAATGTACTATTTTATATTTCCAACAGAATACTTGAATCTTTAACTAAAAGAGATTCATTTTCAGCCACACAGTTGCCTTTTAGAGGCAAAAGTATTAATTTCCTAAAAACAGCAAAAAAATTAATTTTCATTTTTCAACCGAAACAGATTAATTTCTTACCGAAAAAGATGAAATATCCACAGAAAGACGTGAGTGAATTTTCAAACCAAAAAGATGAATGCTCAATAAAATAGTTGAATTTCAAAACAAGAAAATTTAGTCAAATAGGAAAAAAAATCTAATTAAATTATTGAATTTTAATGACAAAAAGTAGGACTTCTTGACCAAATTATTGAATTTTCAATCAAATAATTCAATTTTGAGCCAAATAATAACATTTCAAATCAAAAATGATGAATAACTAACTAAAAATTTAGTAGTAGACTTTTCAACCGAAATTGGAACCGGAAAAGAGGGGAATAGGGAAAAGACTGTGAAGTATGTGATGAATAAATGGCCGTGGCTACGTTCACCGTGGTACAAGTAGCCAGATTTCTTCGGTACGAATAAGGACAGCTGGAAAAGGGGTTATTGGTACTTAAATTTCGTTACGTATAGCTGGATATTTTTCTGTAGGCGTAGACACTTCCTAAATAAATAGGTGTTTTGATCATTTATAGACTGAAGTATAACATTTTTAATACACATTAAAGTTCATTTGTAATACATTTAAAATCAATAAAATAAATAAACAGGAACTTTGTTTTAAAAAAATAGTTAGTTTTACATTGCAGACTCTGATTTCGGACTATATACACATTTAAATTCGCTCTACACTTACGTTTAATACTTTAAAAATTTTATAACACTATTTTTGATCTCTGACATGAAGTGAGTTCGAGCCTGGATTTAATGAACTACAAATCATCACAAGTAATCTAACAAATCGTAAATTATACATCGTGCCCTTATAAAAAGTAAGCGCCATTTATAACTAGTTAGCTTCATTAATCAATATAATTATCGATGATGATAGATAACATTAATTGGTTTCTTTCAAACTTGTATATTTAATTTGAATTATAAGTAATAATATCCATATCACTGATAATTACTGTACAAACATTTTGGAATTATAACACCGTTAATGGTACTATCTGAATCTAATTGTTGTCGACGATTTCTAATGATATTACAGAGTTGATTTCAATTTCAATTTCTATTCGACGAATATTTATTCCAACGGATATTTGCTTTCGCTTGACTCGACGCCTGGATCAAGACACAATCCATTGTCTTTTAATGACGTGATCTATCCAGCTGCTATATCACCTTATACAATCGAGTTTCCTATATGGTACGGGTACGCAATGAAACGCATTCTCGCGATGGAATTTCTCCATTAAAAATGACTATCGTCCCCCTTATGTCACTACGTGTCTTCCAAGATGTTAACATCTGTCTTTTATGTCTTTTACGTGTCAGAAGGTAATACCTTAGAATCTTAGACTACTATGTACATGCAAGGTCAATGTCCTTATGTTGTGCGAACTGATGACAGAGTTTATTAGATCGTCACACTTGATGACGAATGTGGAGTAATCGGCAAACTCATTCTGAAAAGCAAGAAAATGGAAGTACAGAAGGAAAAAAAGGATATGTCCATGAATTATTTATTTTGCAGTTTCTTTGATATTTTCGCTTAATTTGCATTTTTTATATTAAATTTCATGACATTTAAACAGCCTAATTTAAAAGCTCTGCAATTTAGTGCTGTCATAATTGAAGAATTCTCTGCAAACTTGGTTAGCGAAATGGTTATAGTAACAGGTTAGTAACAGGTTATAGTAACCAGCGAGTAACTATGTGATCCCCCAAACTCTGTAACACTTCTGAAATAATTCTACACTGTTAAAAATTTCCGCATAAGACTTCCACTAAATGTATTGGAAGTCTATTTCCGAAATGTAGGGTAACGCTACAATACATAATGTTGTAGTTTTCAAATGCAACGGATCATGCAGCGATACATGGGTCGGATGAGGCGCATGCGCACAATTTTCGACTTATAAACGCTTCAATACATTTATTGGAATTCTCGACGGTGACTTCACGATTTACGACACTTACAATACATGTATTGCAATTTCGGCATTCCAATACCGTGTTTACAATTTTGCCTTACGCTTGTATTGTAGAAGTGTTGGAGAATTCCAAACATTTTTAACAGTGTAGAACAATGCTAGAATTCTGTATCGCATATTCTGTAACAATTCTAAAACAATTCTCGATCTCTGTTACGCACGTTCTGTAACAATTCTGGAACAATTCTAGAAATTTCTTACGCATTTTATGTAATAATTCTGTAACAATTCTTCATCAGTTCTAGAACTGTTATGTAACAAATACAGAACAGTGTTATAATATAGAAAACAAAGCATTCTGTCCTTTAAAGACAGAACAATATTTCATACGTATACGAATTATATAATCGAGTAGCTACTAATCCATCTGTATGCATTGGAAGGTCTAGACTAGACTAGAGGGTAATATTGACTCAAAATGTCAAGAAAAACTCCCTGACTACGAATATCTAGGGTGCTTTTTCCAAAAGTTGGTCGTTAATTGTTTGAACAACTATTTTTTAAACAAATACAATATTTATGAGAAAAAATATTCCATAAAATATTTTTTAGAAAGTTTGAACCAAAAGACAATTCCTTTTTCCGTTTACACTTTTTATGTACAGCTGATCGTTTTCAAGTTGTAGCGTTATAAACAGCTGAGCTAGTACTAGAATTAACATATTTCCAGGTAGATATCTCATCACCTATTGGACCAAAGAATTTCGAAAAATAGTTATTTGCGATAAAAGGACCCTAAGTTGCACTTTTTCGGCCGAGTGTGAAAGTTGCAGTACGAGTCGGAGTCGAGGCGTAGCCGAGAAGAAGAATGAGTACCACCATTCATACGAGGCAAAGTACCACTTCGGGGCAAATATATAATCTAATAAGTGCAAATAGGTTGCACAGTGTCCTAATCTAAAAACCCGAGAGGGAATCCAATCCAATCCAATCCAAACCAATCCAATTCAATCCCCTATCTGGGCAGGCCTGCTTTATACTACGCTGTACCCTGAGTAGACATTTTACGGCCTAGGCTAAGAAGTGCTATTTTAGATATCGTTCACAGTACCTAAAATCGCACTTACGATGATGGTGTGATAAAATAGTTATTTGTGATACAAGGACCCTTAGTAGCACTTTTTCGGCCGAGTGTGAAAGTTGCAGTACGAGTCCAAATCGAGGCGTAGCCCAGACGAAACGAGTACCACAATTAATTTACACGAGGCAAAGTGCCATTCAGGGGCCGCGTGTCACATATTATTTTTTATCACACCAGTCAATCATAAGTGTAAGTAGGTTGTATTTATATCCAAATAAATTTTTTATTAATCAAATAAATATAAAGTCCTAATCTAAAAACCCGAGAGGGTCTAGAGACGGAGTCCGGTAATGTGCGTGGGGTAAGAAGTCGATACTAAACTACTTTAAGTACCCTAAGTACCCTAAATAAATATACAAAATACCCAAAATACCCTAAGTAAAACTTTTACGGCCTGTACTAAAAAGTGCTACTTTAGGTATCGTTCGCAGTACTGAAAATATAAATTTTAGTTTTTCTAAACATACCTAGGTATTCTTTAAAAAAATGAAAAGTCAAAGAATTCTTATTACTATACTCTGCAATGCTCAAATAAAGATTTCCATATGATCTGGACTAGAGAAAAAAGTGTAAATATGTAAGTGTAAATATGAATCTAACTTTGATTTTTAATAACTTCAAAGGAGAGTTTGTTTTAAATGTTATTTTCAGGATATCTTAAAAAGACTCTTAAGAACAGTTATACTATATGGTACAACAAAAATGGAGTATATTGTCGGATTCTTAGCATGGTAATATTTTTTTCTTCCTATCAATATCACTATTTTTTAAAATTATTATCATTCCAAAAAAAAATAATTTTTCTTGTCTTTATGAGCGAAAAATCGACTGTCGCAGTGCGATACCGTCACACTAAATTTTGATTTTCTCGGAACAGATCAATTTTTGTTGCATTTAACGTTAGTGATTTTTGTTCAGCGTCCTCATATCTCGTGAAGATTTTTTTATTGTTGTAAACAATTCATAATTCGTGTTTCGATCTCAATCGAAAGCCGATTTTCATACCTGTGAAATTGTATCCTCAGAATTTCTGAACGATTTACTCGGAATTGGCTAAGTAAGTAAGTATCTCGAGAGAAAGTTTTTATTATTTATTTAAAATGAAGATTACATTTCTTATCGTAATGTGCAGCTGAGCCTGTTCCAATTTGTGGTCAGTGTCACTTTAAAATTGTCAACTTCCACATTTATTTCCTCGAAACTAAATAACTTTGTCTAATGAGACTCTTTTCACGTCAATTGAGCAAGACTTGAGCTCAGGAGAGTATGGGAGACCACTCTACAGTAGATAATCATTGATCATAAGCACAAATATAAAGGAAATGATTCTAATATTAACACACATATTGTGTCTTAACTATTAATTACATTGAATCAATTATTTTACATACATTAGTATTTTAAATTAATGATCATTATCTACTATAGGGTGATTTTCCCTACTTTTGTTTTATCTTTAAATTATTATTTAAACCATCTTATCTTCAAATTATTATTATTGTTATGATACCATTAAGCCATGTCCCTTTCGGGATAAGCGTGACTCACTCGGTGAGAAAGGGATTAATGTGGGGGAGGGGGTATAGATTTTTAGATTGATCTAGAGTTCCCGTGTTAGTTATTTGAACAGCACGTTCGTTCCACAACACTGCATCGACACAAATCGCTGATCAATCTGTCTAGCGATCAGTCGATCACCCCAGGCGAATAGCCTCACAAAGTCATCATATAAAGCTCCCCATTCGGGCCTATTAGTATCCAAGGTCTTTTGTTTCAGGCGTAATTCAGTCCACTGACACTCTTCTTCATGCATTTCTTATAAACTATTTTTCGCCACACTTTCCTATCTTGGTATTCCTCTCAAGCTTCCTTTATGTCCATGCATTTTCTCATGCAAGCTCTTGTGTTTTCTTGGCTTCTTATTTCTCTTCGAATTAGGTTCTACTTCACACATTCCATCCATTCTTTCCGCTGTCTGCCCCTGGACACACTGCCATTTACTTTACCTTGATACATTTGTGTCATCAGTCGTTCGTCTTTCATTCTCTCAACATGCCCAAATCATCTTAACGAATTTGTTTCACATATCTTAACTAATTATCCTCTGCACCACATTCTTTGAGAATGATCTCATTACTCACTTTGACCATTATTGTTTGACTGCACATCATGCGCAGGAATTTTATATTAATCGCGTTACTTTTACTCTCATCTTTTTCTTGGTAGGTCCAGGTCTCGCTACCGTACATCACATACTGTATGGATATAGAGTTATATGCATTGCCTTTTCAGCTTTAATTAATATATTTTCACTTCTGATAATGGGGCCTGCTCTGCTCATAACCTTCTTACCTTCGTTTTTACGCAAGTCTTCGATTGACTCTGACATAACAACCTTATCATCTGCGAATGCTAACACACGTACCCTCACTGTCCCGAGATCCACACCTTCTTCGACACTTGTCTATGAATATGATAAATAGCCATGAGGACCTAAGGCATCCCATTTACCCTTATACTCGCTTTGCTGCCAGCATATATCGCATATTTACTTCTATCCATCTTATCAAACGCTTTCACTGAATAAAAAAATGCACAGAAAACTTTTTTATTTACTCTCAAACATATTTTTGTGATCTGCCTCAAGCTAAATATTTGATCCGTACATGATTGTCCTGGCATAAATTCACTTTGGACTCCCCATATTTTTTCTTCTGTTATTTGTATTGCCCTATAAATAAGTATTTTTGGATATATTTCACTTACGGTACTTTATAAGCTGATACCTCTGTAATTATTGCAGTTGCTTCCATCCCCCTTTCCTATATTGGTACGATAATCGCCTTCTTCCAGACAGCTTGAACTTCTCCCATCTCGATACATTTTATTAACTCGCACAACCTGTGAAGTATGTAGCCGCCACCGTATTTAGGCATTTTAGCGTTGATACCGTCTACACCAGCAGCCTCACCTTTAATTAAGTTCTTAATTATACCTCAAAAGCACAGACTCTCTCAATTCGGGTTTCTAATGTATCGTGTTTTATATCGCAGTTGTGGTTCCCTACACTTCTACAGCTTCACCTCCCAATAATTCCTTGAAAGAGTCTCTCAAAGCGTCTCGTATCCTGTCTGCATCATATACTTCGTAATGATCAACGCCCATTTATAAAACAGTTTCTTGCTTCTGTTATACGCTTCTTTCTTTCTTGGGCGGCTGCGCAGATTTCATCATTTAACCACACATCACCAGACATTCTTCCTACAACCGCAGTACCACACACTTGAGTCGCACTTTTAACAATGACATCAATTTTACAGAATGTTGTTTCGCTCTCTTAAAAAATTCTGATTTTGTTAGTTATCTAGTTGATACCTGACATCCTTTAACTGTTAAGTGGCCAGTGACCACCATACGCAAATTGAAGGCTTGCATTTTTATTCGTTTAAAATTGCAGAATATAAATTTTATTATTTATGTATAGCAAGATTCCAATTTGTTACGAATTGAGAGTATGTAACTTACATTTTTAATCCTGTAAAAATTGGAGGAATTCCAAATGGGAAACATGATGAAACTTTGAATGGTATTACAGTTATATATTTACATATTAATTTTAAATAAATACTAAGTTTAATTTTTCATAATTTCTGCATTCGATCAACATTCTGCATTCTACACAATGTCGTAAAATTTCGTTTATAGAAAATGAGGCCATTCCAGATTGATTAGTTTCAAATTAAAAGCTTTAAAATAAGGGGTTCTAAGGTTTCAAATAAAAAAATGGATGACTGTCACATTAATTATGAAAAAATATCGCATTTCAGTTATTGCAGCTAGTTTTAAATAATACATTCTAAACTATTCTTTATAAACTATTCAATGAACTATCCCTTCTAAACGATGTTATTAAGAAATTACACTCCATAGTTTGTAATTGCTAATGTATAAAAAAATATTTACTCTTTTCCATTTGAACCTTGGAATTATTTTACTGTTCCGTATGTTACACGTTTTATCTTACCCGTAATTGCAGATGTGCTCACTAATTACCTAATATTTCTCTACAATTAACGAGATAATTAGCGAATACTGTCCAGTTCAACGGGGAATGATTATGATTATTTTACATTAAGACAATGAGAGAACATTTCAAGGCATATCCTTGGCCACTTACATATTTACTACGATTTTTCCGCCTTTGTGGTCGAAATGATGTTCCTAAATCTCGGTGATATAAGACACTTAAAAAATTATGTATCCAATTTTTAAGTCATGACGCACAATATTAGTATTGTATTACAATTTTAGATACTTTCAAAATCAATAACTTTCATTGTTTGATAGAAAAAAAAACACAAGTGAATTTTTGTCGCGGGTAATTTTCGAATGGGTAAAGTTAATTTTTTTCTCATAAAAATAAAAGAAGATACAATGAAGTTATAACCATATCCAATGTGGTAGATCAATCTTACCACGTGAAGGTAATTTTTGTTGCAGGTAAATATCACTCTGAAATCGCGGTCAAAATTACACTTTTTTTCTCACGATGTTGATTTGGAAGTATTGAGTCTTATATCATCTGTGTTGAAAAGCCTTGAAACTTCAATTGTTTAAAGGAATCTTTAAAAACATAGACTCAAAAAAGTCAATTTGTGCTAGGTTACACAAATTGACTTTTTTGAGTTTATTTTTTTTTCGAAAGACTGATTTTTTGAAACATACTTCTTTTTAAGGCCTCTTATTGTGCAGTTCTGTTACACAATTTGACTTCCTTTATGTTTACGTTTTTAAACATTCCTTTCTAAATATAATAAACAGAGACATACCTTGTTGTCGTTCTCTCAAGTTCGGTTCTTGGCCAATTATAAAAATTTAATCATTTGTTACCAATTTCAAATTTTTGCTTGGTAAATTGATCTACTTTAAAATTTAATCTAGTTCCATTGCAGATTGATTTAAATTTGTCGAAAAAGTCATTTTTCGCTGAGCGGAAAAAATCGTAACAATTTCAGATAAAAGATAAAAGTATTCGGTAGGTTTGGTACCAATCATATTGCCTTCGACGATTTGTAACTCTTTTAATATCAATTAAAAACATGTCCTTAACATTATAAAAAATTAAAAACCCATTGAATCTTGAGAATCCTTCATTGAAATTCCTTAAATCTTACGAAACTCCTACTGGAATGGAATGGAAGCTTCTAATGTGTCCCCTGAGGGTTTACATTGTTCTTGTATCTCTTCCCTATTCCTTCACACCATGTTATACTTCCTAAAATCCTCGGAAATCTGATTAAATCCATTAAAATTTTGTTTAAATCCCTTGCAAGCTTTTAACATATCCTACAATCTAATTTGTATTATATCATTATGCCATTAAACCATATCCCTTTCGGGATAAGCGTGGCTCACTCGGTTCTATCATGCAGTTCATGTAAGAAAAATGAGAAAGGGTTTGGGGGGGGGGTATAGAGTTTCAAAATTATCTAGAATTCTCATAGGTCCTATAAAATCCTTTCAAATCTCACAAAATTCTTGGAAATGCTTTTAAAAAACCGCATACAATTTTTTTGAATTAAAAATAATTAATATCCTTGGAATTTCTTCAATTTTTGTTTATCCTGAAATTTTCTGTGGAATCCTTAGAAATACCCTGAAATATATAAATTCCTTGAGATCCTTGAAATCTGTTAAAAATATTTTTAATTCTTTTCAAATCTTTTAAATTTCTCAAATTCTTGTGAATAAATTCTCTGAAATCCATTAAAATATTATGAAATCCGTTGAAATTACATGAAATCTGATGAAATTCGTTAAAATATTTCGAAGATCCTTTCGGTTCCTGAGTAATTTATAAAAAAAACCTTGCCGAGAGCCTTCAAAGTCCCTGAGAATTACTAAAATCCTCGAAAATCTGAGAAAATCCCTTAAAAATCTTTTGTAATATTTGTAAATCTTGAGAATCCTCTGAAACCTTTTGGAACCTTTCTCAATATCCTAAGATCTTATAGATTCTATGAAATCCTTTCAAATCTTTCGATATTCAAAGAAATTCTTCAAAACCGCATATTAACCGGAATGTTTGAAATTATCTTCAAATCTTTGAAATCTCTTAATTTTTGTGAAGTTCTTTGCAAATTATAGAAAAATTATGAAATGTTTAGAATTTTGTATGTCTATTGAAATCCGTTAAAAATCACTTCAAATCATTCCATAAAAATCCTTTAAAATCTTTAAATTTCTCTGAAGTCCTTTGAAATCATTAAAAATACCCTAGCACCTTTTAAATTATATGAAATCTTTCAAAATCCTTATGAATTTTAGGAAATTCTTTGCAGTCCCATAAATTTTGCTTCAATCGCTGGAAAGCACTTGAAATTCTTGAAATAATATCAAATCCTTTAATAAACTCTTGTGCAATTCCACGGACTATACCGTGAAATCTTAAAAAATTTAGTTTTGGAAACTCAATGAATTCCTTTAAAAGCTGTTAAATTCCTTTTAAATACCTGGAAATCTTTCGAACCTTTTGAATCTTTTGAACTATTTTTGAAAACTTGGATAGAATGGCTCTTAGGGCTGGTCTGCAAGACTTCGATCAGGTCCGTTGGGGAATTACAGTCCACATCTGAACGCTAATATTTACGAATAAATAATAATATGTCCATTTTTCAACCTAAAGGTATTCAAAAGAAAGAACCTAAACTTGTGTTAGATAAGAAAAAAGAATGCTAAGATTGAAAAAAGTCTAATATAATTGTTTGATGAATTGATGAATTAAAAATTATTTAAGTGTAATTTCAAATACTTTGAATGTAGAAGAGTTCTAATCCATTGAATGCTTTGATTTTCTATTTTAATATGCAATACATAATATTTAAATTGAACTTTTTTTCAGGATTGAAGGTTTTAATTTTGATGACTTGGAAAAATGTTCAATAATCGGTAAATTACCAGAAACTTTTTGTTTGTTTTTAGAAGCCACCCTGAAAAATTTCATTGAGAAAATGTTTGAATAAGAAAAAATGATTTCTCCGATATTATGCAAGGTGTTAGGCAGGAATGCATTATGTCCTCATGGCTTTTTATCATATTCTTGGACAAGTGTCTAAGAATGGTCCTCATCGACGAAGAAGTCGTGGATCTCGGGATAGTGAGGGTACGTGGGTTAGCGTTTGCCGATGATAAGGTTGTTATGGTAGAGTCAATCGAAGATATGCAAAGAATGTTAAGCAAACTGAATATAAGCATAAAGAACATGAGCCTCAAAATTAATGCAAATAAAATAAAAATTATGGTGGTTGTAGGAAAGTGTGAGAAAAAATGTGCAACATTGTCATAAATAATAAGAGAATAGAACAAGTTGATAAGGACGTATATCTTGGTAGCCTATTCACTAGTGACGTAAAGATAGATGGGGAGTTAGATAGGCGCATAAACGAGGGTTGAAAAATGTGAAAGAAATTTGTTGAGACAATTTGGGCATGTTGAGGGAATGAAAGATGAACGACTGACGAAACAAGTTTATTAAAGTAAAGTAAATGGCAGGGTACCCAAAGGCAGGCTGAGGGAAGAATGGTGTGAATGTGTGAATGAAACCCTAATTCAAAGATACTCCCTTTCTCGCCGAGTGAGTCACGATTACCCCAAAAGGGAAATGACTAAATGGTATTTGATTATTAATAGCTTAAACTTTTTTTTAATCGAAGTAAAACATTTGTTCCTTTTAATTATACGAATTTACACAAAAAATTCTTAATATTTGCATCAAATCCCCCCCCCCCCCGATAACTCGGATCCGCGCCTGGCTATTTGAAATATAAGGGGCAAGAGGAAACAAAAATGGGAACAATTAATGTTTCGGAAAAATTGTAATTTCGCCGAATTACAATTCTCAAAGCTGTGTTTATCGTGATCGCGGTCATGACTACAAACGACGTAACTGCGGCAGCAAAAAAAGGATGTCTAGGACGCGGGTGCCTTTTCTGCACACATAACATGCACGTCGTTGCCCTTGCTACCTCTTACTCTTAGAATGCATTTTCAAGAAGGAAGAAAACTATCTGCTGCACCATTGACCGCGAATAAAATCGTTATTGTTTATATAACGTGGAGATTATTTCCTCTTTGTGGCAATGTCCGATTTTCTCATCATCGTTTACATTAATCGTAATTTATTAAAATCACTCAGGCGATTTTCAGCCTGCCCAAGCGCATCTTTTCATCTCTTGTTATTGACAAAGACAATTATAAGAGTGAAATAAGAAAGTCCGAGCTTTCACGAAAAAAAGTATATGAAAGTGTCGTCTTTCGGGAAGGAAACTTCGGTGAAACCGTTTTGGCTATGGAAATTACTTTTTATACTATCATACACATCATATCATTACTTGCTTTATTTATTTTTTCATTCTGTAATATTTCATATATAACGTAGGTCCAATAAATATATAGAGTCGAGAAGTTAAACCATTCTTGAAACCTGGTGTACACCTTCAATGAAATCTCGCGGAATCCCGTGAATTCTTCTCAAAATGTTGTAAATTCTTGAAAAATTGTTCAGTCATCTGGAAATTTTTTGAAATCCTTTGAATTCCATGGATATTGTACATAATCTATTGAAATCCCTTTAAAGCGATTGAGCTCCCTGGAAATACCTTAAAACCCTTTCAAAACTATGAAAATCCTGTAGTTCGCTTGAAATCTTTAAGATGCATGAAAATGTCTAAAAATCTGTTAAAGCCGTTCAAATTCCGTGAAATATTTCGAAATCTTATAAAATCTCTTGAAATATTTTGAATCCCTTTAGAATTTATTGTAATCTTTAAATTCCGTGCTGATCTTTCCGAATCTCTTGAAATCCCTTGCAATATATTAAAATCAATTCAAATCTTGTAGAAGCCATTAAAATTCCTGCAAATCCCTTGAAATCATTAAAACACATTTATATTCTAAAAGCCGTTAAAATCCCTTAAAATCCTTGGAAATTTTTGCATTTCTTTTGAAACCGACTGAAATCCTTTGAAATCTCTTTAAATCCCTTCAAATCTTCGAAATCTCATAAATATCTCCTGATATACTTCAACATTCGTGAAAATGAAAAGAAATCCATGCAGTTCTTCAATTTATTTTGAAATCCAGCGACTTATTTTGGAATCTCTTTTGAAATCCCTTAAAATCCCTTAAAAACTCTGAAGATCCTTTAAATCCCTTGAAATCTTCAAGATCCCACATAATCCTTGGAAATCCCTCAAAGTCGGTTTAAATCCTTGAAATTCCATGAAATATTTCTGCACCTTATGACATCCCATTAAATCTTTTAAAATCTATTGAAATTCCTCAAAATCCCTCAAAATCCTCAATAATATTCAGAAATATTTCTCTCTCAACTTGGATCAGTTTGAAGTTTTAATCATTTCAATCAGTTGCTGAATGCTAGCTATGGATAAGTTTTTTACTGAATTGTCAGTAAAGAGTAATTATCGAACCGCCTTTATATCTCTTAAAATCTGTTGAAATTCCTTAAAATCCTTCGTGAACTGAAAATCTTGTAAAATTCCCTGAATTCTTTCGGAATCTTGTAAAATCTCTTTGAGTACCTTCAAATCTCTGAAATCCCATTAATTGATATCCCAATGATATATTTTTGATATATTGAGTAAAAAATATAAAATCTTACGTAAGAAGGAGGGAGGCATACGAATCTCTCGAATCCTTACAATAAATGTGGGGGGGGGGGTCTAAGATTGAAAATATTATTCCTACGTAATTAAGGGACGATCCCTAACAAAAATTTCTTCCATCTCCATTCCTTCTCTGAAAAGTGATTTTTTTGGATAAGAAAATGTTGGTCCTTTCCACGAACCTTTTTGTTGAAATAAAAACATTCGGTTTCCATAAAATAATCTTGTAGGATTTTTCTTGTAACCCGTGGTGAATTTGAAAGATGTCAACGACAAAATTTCGTTAAAAGTAGAAGGAGGTCGATCTTGAATATTATAATAATAACACCAGGGTTGCTACAAATCCTGAAAACTGAAAAAATCCTGTAATTTTGAAAAAGGTCCTGAAAAAGTCCTGAAATTTTAAAAAAGATCCTTGAAATTTTTATTATAATTTATTTTTGAAGTTTTAATAGTTATTATAGTACTGTAAGAATAATCAAAAATTTGCAAAGTTCTTCATCTGATTTTAAATGTAAGTCTCTATAGTATTTTGCTAAATTCTTGATATATTTAAAGATATTTTTTCCCTAGATTCTACTCTAGGGCCGAATTCGGTGCAAGAAAGTCGCAAAATTTCAAATAGTGCCAGTACTCACCACGTAACTCAAAAATTTTGTTAACAAAAATATTTGTATGAATATTACTAAACTTTATCAAAATATAATAAATAACTATTTCAAAAAAATGTTAGTATTTTCAAATTTTTTAAATTTTGCGTTATTTTTGCACCAAGGTTGACTGTAGGGCAGACTCTAAAACCATAATTCTAAAAATATATTTAAAAGCTAGTATAATACTATGGAGACCTGCCTTTAAAAGGAACCCTAGAACTTTAAAAAATGTCAATTATCTCCAGAGTTATTTCAATTTTTCGAAAATATCTCAATTTGACGTTTTTTCTGCAATGTTTCTTCATAAAATTGAAATTTTGCCTTCAACTTAGGCACTATTATGAGGGAAGAAATCCGCATATCAATATTATAAAAATTAAGGCACTTTAGGAACAATTAAAAAAATACGCGTATATATCATTTTCAACGGTAGTGTACAAGATTTTTTCTAGAAATTATATTGCAAACAGTACAATGCTTTGAAATTAATTCAACTTCAAATTTTCAACAGAATTTGCAAATTTGCACACTTTTCAGAAATATTATTTTAATACTACGTTTTGCAAACACCGTTTGGAATAAAATCCGAATAAAATCACTATAAATTAACTCAAAAGTCCGATTGGGACGAAAGTACTAGAAAAGCGTCATTTTATTTTTTGTGCTCTTATAGGATTTTGAAAACATAAAATGGGACTTTTCAAGTATTTTATCGCCTATTGTCCTATTTAACCCTTTATGAAATGTCGATTAGAGTTGGTACTCATGATAAATGATACTGTGAAAAAAAAGTTATATTTGCGCGAAGTTCGCATAGCAATGAGAACATTCTTTTGTGATTCAGAAACACCCCCCTAAAGTTTCATGAAAAAATCATTCTGTTTCCGCATCGTAGATATAGCTAAAAATCAATTTGAAAACCAAATTATTTTTTGAAATAAAAATTATCAATAAAATTAGTTTAAAACAAGTTTATTTTTACTTTATGTTACAAGAAAATTGATTTTCGGCATCTAAATTATCTGAAGAGATAGTTCAAAGCAAGTAGATTTGTACCAAATTTGTAAAAAAATTAATGTTCGATGTCTAAATAAGGTGGAAATTTTTCCGAGTGTACCTAGATTTATAACTGTACAGTGAGGAAGTAATTTAAATCAGCGAGCTGACCGTGAACACATGAAAATATCATCTAATACTAACAAATTGAAAGTGTTAGATTTTGCCCATTGTTGAAACTTATACAAATGACTTCCGTTCAAAAATTAAACAGGATGCCTAAATTGAAATTGATGTCAGAAATCAGCATAAAACTAATGCTTTGATAATTTAATGACATTACAACAAACTGATATATGTTTCGACTATTTTTTTATCTGATTTCATTTAGTATATATTTTAAGAAATATATAATACTCCTATGATGGTTACATGGTCGATGAAAGTGATATGATTCTATAAGGAAATAGCGAAAATTTTGATTTATGGAGATTTTTTTAATGATCAACGTCATTCTGACTAGATACAAATTATTCAAATTACTTCCTCGCACTGTACAGTTATAAATCTAGATACAATCGAAAAAATGTCTACCTTATTTAGACACGGAAAGTTAATTTTGTTATGAAATAAAGAGCAATATATCACTTTTAGATATTTTCTTGTAATTCGAAGTCAAATAAGAATGATTTTAATATCGACATTCTTCTTATATTATTGGTGTAACATATTTAAAATTCATTCTCCTTAACGGTATATCAGACATTTCACGGTCAAATAGTCACGGTCAAATATGTATAGGTACAAATGTACTTGCTTCGAACTATCTTTTCTGATAATTTAGATACCGAAAATCATTTTTATTGTCAAATAAAATTGTCAATAAAATTTCTTGTAGTTCAAAAATAATAATATTAATTTGGATGTCAACATTACTTATATATTATTGTTGCAACATAGTGGAAATACATTCGCAATAACGTGTATCACACATTATATGGTCGAATAGTCGATAAATTGACCGTAACTCTAAGAAAACAGCGAAAAAGTCGACTTTTTATTTCGATGTTTTGAAATTTCAAAGTCACTTCAGGAGGGTATAAAATGTTTAATGAAATTATAGCTGTACAGGTGTGAATCCACTTGCTTTGAACTATTTTTATTGATAATTCAAATCTCAAGAAAAAAATTTTGGTTTCCGAATTGGAAGAAGTGCTTCGTTTTTTGTGATTTTTAGCTATATCTACGATGCGGAGACATAAGGCATTTTTTTATAAAACTTTTGGAGAGTGTTTTTGACTCCTAGAAGAAATTTTTTAATTGCTATTAGAACTTCTAACAAATAGTTTTTTTCGATGCGTCCTAATATACAATATACATCCTCCACAATTTTTAAATACTGTTTGCTTAATTCGATTTTAGTGACTGATATTAATAACCGTTTTAAAGTTTCACTTTTCATACAGATATCATACTATTTGAAACTTGTGTACAAATTACAGTTTCCATCTTTCATTACAATGTTTATTATTAAGTAACCACGGCGCCTCTGCAAAACCGCAAGTTTAGCTATAATGAAAAACGTCTCGTCTCTATTCAGAGAAAATGTGACAGATTTATTATACAGCGAGGAAAATTAGAGAATATAAAATTATTACAATGTAGCAGAATAATGTACGAAAATTTATTGCTTTGAATCTCTCTTCACGACAGTGTGAAATCGAACTGTCGCGAATAAAAATCTCGAGAGAAAGTGAGACACGAAGAGATGCAGGCAGTGCAGGCCAGGCTGTATTTTGCATCTCTTTATTAAAGTATCTCCGCTCTACAACAACATTTAAAAACATTTTTAAATTATTATAGGAGTAAAAATTTTATTGAAAAATTCTGTATCTTTAAGTCTCAAAAGAAAATTCCATTTTCATAAATTAAAAAGCACATATTGCCAACTTTACTGTTTAAATTAGGAATATATTATTTTTTATATTCTGAAAAATGGATCGCAAAGGAGAAAGTATATAGCTCATTCCACACAATATGAGCTATAAAATTTAATCTGACACTGACATTCCTTTTTACGTCCATCCTTAACTTATAGTTTCATTCTTCATAAAATTTTAGTATCCATTCACTTCTATTTTCACTCGCCTCATGCTATTATTTCATTCATCAGTTCGAGATGGCTGGTAATTAAAAAAATTATGTTTCTTCGTGTAAATATAATATATATATATAAATGGCTGGTGAACGAACGCGTCCTTTCTTTTTCCTTAAAAACGTGTGCCAAAGTTCAATCCAATCTGATATAAGTCGTTCGAAAGTTATCGTGATTCGTGTCTAAACAGGGGGTCTCAAAACGTGGAAATTTGATGAAAACCGACAGAGTTTTTTACATAAAACTAATGCCTTCTCATTAGGATGAAAACGTAAAATAGAAATATATGAATACAAATATATAAAGAAATTTAATTTTTGAAATATATGTAAAGACGTTCCTGGCAATTTGCCATGAAATCACTCTTTCGTATTAGCATCCACACGTAACGTGATGAAAGTCACCTTGTCACAGATACTCTCACTTGTCTGATAAAAAAGTGCTTGTCAGTATCCTATTTTCAGAAACATCATAAACATTATTTATCATTTATATGCGATTTTTAATTAAAAATCCCGAGGCCGGCAAGAAACTTTCGCATAAAAGTCTATAAAACATCATGTTTTAAAATTGATTATCCATATAAAATTAATTTCTTAATTATGCTATCACCTATTCGTTTCATTGTTTTGTTTCAATACTTCAAATAGATACTCTAATAGCAAATTTTAATCTGCAATTATTAGAAAATATTTGTTTAGATTGATTTCTATATTCATAAAATAAATTTGAAAAACATTATACAATTTTGCATAAGTACATTTTTTCATGCGCTGGTGGTAAACTCCCTTCACCTCGAGTATGACGCAGGGAATTTCAAAGATGACCTCACAAGTATCTCGTCTCAAGACACTGAACTTGAAACTATAGAAAAACGAGAAGTCACTGCTTGGCCTAGAGGCCCTAGACACCAAAAATTGAAATGATTTGCATAATACTCTTCTGATCCTTTTTTACAGGATATAAAAAAGTATAAATTTAAAGTGCGACTTGCCATAATATCCTCTTCTTCAAAGGAGAGCATGTAAATCGTAAATGGACAAGTTCGTTGTTACATGCTACCAGTCTGAAGATGTCGGATCAACGTACTCCCAAGGACGTCGTGGCACGAACGGTTGAAGACTTGAAGTACCTTTAGAATCGTTTTAGATTGAACTTTTTAGAGTTTGCAGAAAAAGAAAGCATCTTCTATTAACTTCCACTGATGTACATACTCAATGGACATTGGATAAAGTACCATGGTCGATGACCACGTGACATATTATCAAAGGCCATTAGACTGACGATGAAGGTGAATTATAAACCTGTCGCTCGGCTCCAACATGACGAATACCGCTAATAGGAGTTGCTGAGTATATCATTAAACGACGATCTTTTCATTTTTATAACAAATAATGACGTCCTGCACACTAGATGAGTATTTTCAAACAAGGCATACAGGAATTTCGTTCTTAAAATAGATGCTTGAGGATACTGTTAGCTCTCGGTTCTTCCTTGTAGATTTTCTTGCTTTATGTATATAACTATTATGAGGACGGGTGGCCAGTGTGGCCACTGACCAGCAAACCCGAGAATTAGCCTGGAATTTTGAACACCGCGAAAAAGCCAGGAAATAGCCGGGAATTTGTTTGAAAACCGGAATTTTTAGGGTTTTCTAGCCATGGGCAGAAACCCTTATAGAATCGGTGAAGTGTCCGTCCGTCGTACTTTTTTCAAGAAGGGGACAGAAAATTGGTACCTTTGGATTGGAAATTCATCTTTTGGTAGAAAAGTCGTCTTTTTTGGTTGAAAGTTAATTATTTTTCATTGAAAAGTCTACTATTATATTTTTGGTTCCGAATTTATCTATTCTGGTTAAAAATTCTACTATTTTATTGAAAATTTAAATATTTTGTTGAAAATTCAACTATTTTCTTAAATGCCATATTTTTTGGTCAAACGTTCATTCTTTCTATTATTTGAAAAGTCTACTATTATATTTTTG